>JAVJAQ010004475.1:315666-915666 GCA_032362365.1 Zygogramma bicolorata | reverse complement strand
ATTGACTTGGTATGAATTTGGTATGGTCAACTTGGTCAGAATACCAAATTAGCGCACGGTGTAAACGTGGCCATTGTTATTCCTTTACTGCTGCTTTCGATTAGACAGTTTCCTGCTCTAGGATTCTCGAGCTTAACTATTGGTGGAATTTGCCACTTGTCATTTTCCAGCCAATGTCAAAGCTGAAATTAGAAGCCCTGGAGCAACGCAGCTATAAAACGAAAGCTGCAACTTGTATTTGTTGTGGAGTTCTACGCTGTTTGATCAAGTTTTATTTTGGTACCAAATTGTGTTTTGCTTTATTTCGTGAGTGCTTTATTATTATTACAATGGATAAACAGTAAAAAGGTGGTCATGTTTGTGCTGTAGAAGCAGCAGGTTGAAGACTAGGCCGGAAAAATGCTACTTTTTCAAGGAAGAAGCGTCCGGGAAGTGGGTACGGTTGCCGGAAAAATAGTGTACGCAACACGACCGAAAACAGTTTTTTTCGGACTTGTTACGTAAATTACTATTCCGTAAAGTGATCCTCACATTTTGTGCCAGTCAAATTTAATTCTGAATAGGTACTTAGCTATTCCTTCTTTATTATTTAAAAGAATTACAAATAGTATCGTATCAATATGTTATTCATTATGGTGAACAAAATAGCAACAATCAAATGACGAACCATATTTGATTAGCTGAAGTCATTTGAAAACAAGTTCAATTTCATGAATTATGACAAGATAAAATTTCTAGTACGCCTCTGTTATAGATACCATGTTGCAAGTCTGGCCCTGAGTAATCCGCTTTTCAAGATGGCGTCTTTATACTTTTCGAGATCAAAGGCGGCATCCTAGAGTGTCCGTGCTGATTGATAGGTATGCTGTGACTTTGTCCGATAAATTTACCCACGGAACACAAAGGACACATATATTCTGGCAGGAACCTGACGTTGTAGCGGTGGTTTGTAGTGAATGTTGGTCGGGGAGTACCGAATACCCTAGTAATCACTAGACTACAAATCGGTGAAAACCAATGGAATTTTATAAAAATTTAGATACATCGCAGATTTTAAACTGGCTTGACTATAATCTTTTTATTTCAAAATGAAGGAAAATGCGATTCTCGAAGAGGAAAACAAAAGATTTTCAATTTATTACAGAATATACAACTCTCACCATAATGAAAAATATGTCTGTTTGAGGAGTCTGTGGGAATTTTCCTCAAATATTGCTAAACGTAATAGTAGCGATTGGGGGGGGGCAGTAGGGAAATTTCCTCATTTTAAAATCAAATCAAAAGAACTATGTGACCTCAAATTATAACATATTTGAAAAAAAACTGCATCTCTTCATTAAAAATACTCGTTGTTTTTGTACCAATCAATGTTAGATAAAGTTCATAGTATCACTATGAATCATTAAATATATTTACCTAGTTATATAACGTGTTTAGGTAGGTATCTTCCTTGAAGAAACATTGGGTTGTGCAAAGCACAAGGATCTTCTTTGTATTCAAGTCATGTCTGTTATGGATTTAGAATCTCATCTACGGATAACATTAAAATAATAATTTACTTTTTTATTCAAGTTTTTACACTAGAACCTGATATGGCATCATTCTCTGGGCTGGTAGTATTCTGAACTACATAAAAAAATCAATTTGTATCTAGGATAAGAATGTATTTTCATTTTCACATCCACATTACTCCGAAAAATTTGAGAAGTAGGTACCCATAAATAATGCACTGGAAATGCTATGGATTTCACCTATCCCTATGTCTCATAGAGGGGCACTTTATTCTTGAATAAAATTGTTTCAATTATTCAACAGCAGCTTTTAATAAACAACTCTCACAAAAATTTTGTGATTTTGAGTCATATAATAGATTAGTTCCGCAGTAATTTGAATGTTTCAAAATATACTATTTCTCTTTATAGTTTGTATCAGACTCTATTTCTTGAGTAGCTTGTACACTGTTATTATATAACTAACCATTACGCCGCAGAGGATTATAAAAATTGTGCCCGCAAATGACTATCGAATTCAGCAAGGATTATTTTGACCAGAGCGAACGCATACTGTGTTTAGACTATAAAAGATACATAATGATCAACATAGAACAATTCAGTATCAAAATCAGCTCAGTAAAATAATTGTAAAACTTATGTAAAGTCATTTTGCCAAACTCTGATAGTTGAACGAAATTTTCATTTTCGCGATACCCAAATCGGTCTACATTCCTATACAGTAGTCGAGATGTTCTCGTACTATCTCCTTATTGGATATAATCGCCCTTCCAAATACTATTTGCGATATAGGTATTCCCTACTAATGCGAATGATACACACTGCAGCACTTATCTGTACTCAAAATGAACAATAAATCATTGTGAGCACCTTGGCCATATCTCGTTTAAATATCATGGTCAAGTTATGAGCCCGTCACCCTCCAATGGAAACATCTTCACTGTGCCCTTGGCATCCTATCTGAAAACACTTGTTCACACGAAAAACATGTTATTTCATCACTGCCATTGCAAATTTTCACTCTTCCACCAAGCCGATCTT
This sequence comes from Zygogramma bicolorata, assembly GCA_032362365.1. Taxonomy (NCBI): domain Eukaryota; kingdom Metazoa; phylum Arthropoda; class Insecta; order Coleoptera; family Chrysomelidae; genus Zygogramma; species Zygogramma bicolorata. The sequence continues at coordinate 913,114 of JAVJAQ010004475.1, read as the reverse complement.
TGTTGTCTGAGTACTAGTTGAGGACATATAATTTAACTGATGAATGGTATCATTATATTTTGCACCTCTTCTCTTTTGACTTCACTCATCAAATATTTTAATTCACCTTGAAAAGGCACGATGGTTAAATACGAAACCCTCGACAATTTTGTTTACTGTACCTGGTCGAAAGACAATTTTGTTTCCTTACCAAAAGAAAGGATGCATATTATTAGATGAAGCACATTTCGTCGGCTTAGAGTGTAGACCTGCTAACTCCATATTAGGTAAATTTTCAGGAGAGACAAAAAACATTCCCGAAAAAATATAAATATTTATATTGAAAAGGCTTTTATTTTTATTAACTTGTATTTGCATTCCATACAATTTGATATAAAAGAAAGATAATTTTATTCAGTATTTGTTTATTTAACAACACTTTTGTGACTTAGCAGGTTTTCGTAATCAAATATTTATATTGAAAATCAACTTAGCAGGTTTTTCACAAACCAAATCAAAATTTATAAAGTATCAACAACATTCATAAAACAAAACAAAAACTCTGAAATTCAACAAAAATAAGATTTTGTCTTTATAGCCTTAATCTATTAACATATTGTTTTCTTTCAGGATCAAACTAGTTATATACTTATAATTAAAATTTTGAAACTTTCAGTCACAATCTCTCATTATAACAATGTTTCTACCTTTAAACAAAAAAAAAACTCTCAAAATAAACAAAAGTAGAGCATGTCTTTTAGAAAATGTTTCTCCTATTAACTAAATCAAACTGTTACATTCTTATAATCGAAATATTCTTCGAACTAATATCATTTTAATGACGTAGGCAAATATCAGTCTCAATATTAAAAACAGTCTTAACTCAAGTTGATTACTGCTCATGAGGTAAATCATCATAGTAATTACGGTAATCTTCAGGTAAGGTATCTTTCAGATATTGCAGATCGTCAAATTTCCTTTTAGTTATTTTCCTCCTAGTAAGGTGCTGATTTCGGAGAGAATCAAAAGGCAATGCAGTAACTGCCGGTGATTTTCGTTGCGGTAGTGCACTCCATTCTTCTGTGAATCTTAATTTGAAGAATACATCACCATCAGGAGTGTACCGAAGAGCTTTAATGTCAGTTACTATGGGGTCACCTTTACCACGTCCAGCTTTTGAAAAAAACATGATTTAAGTAAGTTACGTCGTAAGGTCTGGGGTGTTTTCTTGCTGATCTGCAAATGGTGATGTACTCTGCGGGTACATTGATATTCTTATTTTTAAGGGCCCGTTCAACAGAAAAATGAATACTGTCGGCTTCCATCTGCGTATGCCCGACTTCTAGAAATTTTTGTTCTATGATAATGTTATTGTTCATAGCCGTGCACAGCAATGCATTAGACATCACACAGTTTTTATTTTGATAGGTGCAACCATCGATATAAATTTTTTTTTTGTTTTTTCTGACTCATTTTGTAAAATCTTTTTTTCAATTAAGCTCACCCAAACACTCGCAAACTCTTCAGAATTTAACCCCCCTTCAGTTTCGTTCCATAAATAGCAATAGCCATCTGTGTTGTTCAAATTGAAAAGGGCAAGATTGTGCACTTGGAGCTTCGTTCTATAGTACAAACTACTAATATTTGATTTAGGTGCCATCAGAACTGCCTGTAAGTCTACAGTGAAAACAATATTTTCTTCACGTATGTCTTTCTCCTTCTCAGATCTAGCTTCTTCTTTCCTCTTCAGATGTTCAGAATATTCTTCTTGGGATTTATTTCCAACTTTAAAGAGAGTACATATTTCGCACTGGTCTTTTTTGAAGTGAAACAATCCGAGATTAAGATTGTCAAATTCTTCGTGAAATTTGCAGATGGATAAAGCAAGTACATTGCGTGTTTTACACCAATCATTGACATAAAAATCATAGAGGGATCGCTTTGAACGCCACTCTGGCAACAAATACTTCTTTTGTGTACTAGCACGACAGTAGTGCGATTCCATCGCTGGCAGTGATTCTATAAACCTTTTCAGCTCCTTACGTTCTGATTCGAATGGCTTAGAATTTTTGTTTGTTTGTTCGGAATCAAAATCCTTGTCATTCCTTTTGAAAGCATCCCCTTTTATATTTTCCAATTTAAAACGGTCCATCTACCAATCCCAAGCGTATTCGAAAACTGTGTTCTGCAGACTTTGATCGGCTCATCGTCCTTTTTCAAGTGATAAAATAAAGATTGTCCTCTTTTTGATTCCTCATTATTATTTTTTCTTCCCCTTGGTCTCTTAACAGGCAAAGCTGTCACAAAATTATCAACAAAAACTTTTTTTCGGGACAACTCTTTGTCCAAAATTCTTTAAAAATATTCTGCCTTTCTGTCTCTGTCAACATTGAACATTTCAAAGATCCTTTTTGAGTTTCTTTGCACGTACACCTATTCTTCATAACTCTAGGCTGCCTTGGAACCTCATAATTCCATTTTTCTCCTTTTTTTCTTCCATAGTATTTTTTTCCTGACTCTCTCAACTTTCTGTTACTTTCAGCAAACCAGTTTGATTTTTGAATGTGAATCCTTTTCCTTCTTTCATTGCTTTTCTTTGGATAGTTTTCGTAGTCAGACTCAGAGTCTGAATTGATTTTGTATGGTACTAAACCTTCTTGCATACTTTCATCTGATATCAAATCATCTATTTGGATGGATGGTCTTAAGGGAACAGGATGGTCGATAGTACCTGTAGTAGAAATTCTAGGACTGTCTTCAATTTCTTGCAAAGTGCTGTGTTCGATGATATCTTCAGAAACCAGACTATTAGAACAGTGTTGGTCATCATTCATTAACTCTAGCAAAGGGGAGTCATCTATAAGGGAATTCATACTGATATTTTCAAATTGGACCTCTTGTTCTGCATTTTGAGTTTCAATATGACTATTGTTATTTACTTCTTGGTTCAAGGTTCCATAATCTTTAGTATGATTATTTTGTGATGAGAGTATAGTAGAAATATCTCCTATAAGTACATTATTCGAATCGGTAGGTGAGGAGTCACAATTTGGGATTGAGCCTAAGTCATTCGTTATTTCTTTAGATAAAATCACTTCAATTTCAACATTTTCAACCACAGACCATTCTCCGGAGATGGGTGCTTGAGATGATGCCGTCGCTTTTTGTTTATTTACATCTTCTCTGCTTTTGCACAATTCCAGGATTTTACGGCCACGCCAATGCTCACTCGATGACATCTGCAAATAAAGTATCAATTTAATCATAAAGTTACTTCATGACGATACATAATACCTGCTAAGTACAATAAAAGTAACATATTGGAAAGGAAAAACTGCTAAATCCCAAATGTTTGGGTTATAGGTTATCTGACGTTTAACAATAAATGTTAAATCATTAATCAGAAAAAACAAATAATAAGATAACAGTATGAATACATACCTTTCAGTCGTTCAAATTTCAACCCTTTATACACTGTTTTCACAGAAAACATCAATTATTTGTACGAGCACATATGCCGGCCACGGAATCTCGGTACGAAATGGCGGCTTACACGGAGTTAGCAGGGCACTTTTGAGCTTATGGATATGACAGTTTTACTCACCATCTGTTTTTGTCAATTTCAAAAGAAAACTGACTCTGGCTGTTTTTCTAGATTATGTATTTCGTTATACACTTTCGAATGGTATGAAAAACTTAATATCGTCAGAAAATGGATTTGGCAGGTTTACACTCTAAGCCGACGATTTGCAATGATCTCACTCGATCATCGAAAAAAATAATCAACAATAAACATATTAGGTTAAGTTTTGTTTGTTTTATGGCGAAGCGAAAGGCGAAATTTTGCCAATGAAATACTGCGAATATGTTCCGTGATCACACAGAACCATAAATCCCGGAATTTCGTAACCTAGTAACAATCGGGTCTATTTGAATCGCCCATTTTGTCCAATGATACGAGTACGATTCGGACGTCGGATATCGGATCTGTCTGAATTCACCTTTATACGTCAGATTCCATTTACATCTTAATCCACTTTCATCACTCTCAAGAAAAAAATGATCCCGATCGATATTTCAATCTTGCCAAAGTTAACTTTCGTTTTGTTAACAAATGCCATTCAAATGATTCGGTTGAAAGTGATAAAAGGGTGTTCGGTGCAAATGGCGGCCGTGTACGGAAGTCTGTGCCAAGTGCCAAGAGGTGTGATATTCCATGTTATATATTGTTTAGTGGGTGGAGGATGTGAATTAAACTACATCTGGAAGGCAACTGGTTTATTGCATATCCAGCGCTGCTGTCAGCTGCTGGAGTGGGCTGCGCATGCGTATCATACGCTTATGTACGTATGCAACATTGGTTGCATACCTACATGAGGTACATGTGACATCTCCCTTTTTTTACAATTATTGTTATGTACAATGGGAATGTCACTGGTGGTAAGAATTATAAAAAACTATATATATATATCACATGTAACACTAAATTGACACAATATGTATTTGTATATAACAATATCACAGATGACTTAACATAAACATTAAAATTGCCAAATAGATGTTTTATTTTCCAACACATTTTATTTATTTTATTTTTTTTTTAGTTATAATATTATGTAATGTTTCAAAGCATTTTACTTGACCAAAATTTCCTGGAAAGTTAAAGGATTGAAGATATTGTAATCTTTGATTTATTTGGATTGAGGACAAGTATTTTGTAATACTATTCACTATCTGAATCTGAGGTAAAGTCATTGAAACGACTTGGTTTCTTAACGAGTCTACCTCTCCTGGTAGTTGCTATTTTTAATTGCGACGTTCCAGCTTCCTCTATATTTTCCTTTTTACTTTCGGGTGAAATTTTGTCATCCAAACTAAAATTAAAATCACTATCACAATTTTCAAATTGTTCATCGTCACTTAGAAATTTATTTTCAGCATCATCAATATTTTCATTTTCTATAATTTCATGAAATTCGTCAAAATTTGCTTTAGCACCACTAGATCTGCATTCTATTTCTCCTTTTTGAACTTCAATGAATTTATTATCATTGTGTATTATGTCTGGTTGATATGAATTTACTGTAGTGTTTGGTTCAAAATGAACTTTTCTGTCTTCTCTAATGAATTTTCTATTACGAATAAAAATTTTGTTATTTTCCATTAGAACTTTATATGATCTAATGCCCACTTTCTTGATAACTTTTCCAGATTCCCATAAGCCTCTTGGTTTTAGTTGTACTTTAACTAAGCAATTATTTTTTAATTCTTTTAACTTTTTTATACCTCGATTATCATAATAAGTTTTCATGTTCTTTTGAGACGTTGCTATAAAATTATCATATTTCAATTTATTGATTAGCTTAGGCTGGAAAAAATCATTGGTTTGAGGCAGAGTATTTCTCAAGTTTCGGTTCATCAATATATTTGCTGGAGAGTTTTCGTTATCAAGAGGAGAATTTCTCAGATCTAGTAGGGCTAAATAAGGGTCTCTTTTATCGAGAAAACATTTTTTTAAAACGTTTTTTACTGTCTGAACAGCACGTTCAACTTGTCCATTAGATTGCGAATAAGTAGGCGATGAAGTTATATGAGTGAATTCCCAATTTTTTGCAAAATCTTTAAACAAATAACTAGAAAATTCGGGTCCATTATCTGAACATACAATTCTTGGGATTCCAAATCGTGCAAAAATGGCTTTTAATTTTGAAATTACATTTTGACTAGAGAGATCTTTGTTTAAATTTGCTATTTCTACATATTTAGAATAGTAATCTGTTACAAGTAAATAACTTTCATTATGCAAATGAAATAAATCACATGCTACTTTATAAAAAGGCAGTGTGACAATTTCGTGAGAAATCATAGGCTCGGGGGGCTGAGATTTCTGGAGATTTTGACAAATCTGGCAAGACACGATCAAATCCTGTATGTGTTTATTCATGCCTGGCCAATAAAATGACAAATTAGCTTTAGCAGTACATTTATTGATACCTAGATGGCCATAGTGTAATTTATTTAATATATCTTTCCTACAGTTTTTTGGTACAATCCATTTTTGGCCTTTATATAACAAACCATTGATTTCTGTTATCTCATGTCGAAATCTGTGGTAAAATTTCACATTTTCTGGTACATCCTTGATTTTGTTTGGCCAACCTTCTTTTATCATATTTTTTAATGCAGTGAGTTCTGAGTCTAATTCACTTTGTTTGACAAATTCCTTATGTTTTTCATCAGTAATATTTAAATTCAAAGAAACTAAACATACTTGAGCTTCTATCTCAAAGTCAATATTTTCATCAAATGTTTCATTTTCAAATGCTCTGGATAAAGTATCAGCTAATATCAATTTTTTTCCTGGCTTGAAAATTAAAGTAAACTCATATTTTCTTAATTGAATCAAAATTCTTTGCAATCTTGATGGACATATATTCAAAGGTTTTTTTATTATTTGCAATAATGGTCTATGGTCGGTTTCCACAAAAAAATGGTTTCCAAAAACGTATTGATAGAATTTTTCTATACCGAACCAAATTGCTAAGAGTTCTTTTTCAATTTGAGCATAGCGTTTTTGTGTATCAGTGAAGGATTTCGATGCATGGGCGCAGGGCATGTTTTCTTGTAGGAGAACAGCTTCCATACCATTTTTTGATGAATCTACAGATATAGTTGACTGTTTATTAATATCGAAAAATTTTAAACAAGGACTTTTACTGATTATATTTTTTAAACACTCAAAAGTTTCATCATGAATTTTCTCCCATTTGAAAATTATGTCTTTTTTTATGAGTTCCCGTAGTGGTGCCGTTTTTTCTGACAAGTTTTTAACGAATCTTCCTACATATGTTACTAAACCTAAAAATCTTTGAATATCTTCCTTACTTTCTGGTTTTTTCATATTTTTTATTGCTTGAACTTTTGAATCATCTGGCTGCAATCCAAATTTTGATATTCTATGGCCCATATACTTTACTTCATTAGCTAGAATAACACATTTACTTTTATTAAATTTCATATTATGTTTTGCAGCTAACTCAAATACTGTTTTTAGACGTTCATTATGTTGTTCTAACGTTTTGCCTGAAATTATTATGTCATCTACATAAACTTTGACTCCTTGTATGTTACCAAATATTTCTTCCATTCTCTCTTGGTATACTTCACAAGAACTAGATAAACCGTATGGTAAGCGAAGAAATTGATATCTGCCAAAAGGTGTTGCAAATGTGCATAGTTTTGAACTTTGTTCATCTAGTTTTACCTGAAGAAAACCTTGAGTTGCATCTAAAGTGCTAAAATATTGAGCTCCTGTTAGTTTCGACGTTAATTCTTCCAAAGTTGGTAAGTGAAAATAATTTCTTTTTATAGCTTTATTTAAATCAATAGGGTCCAGACAGATTCTAAGTTGTCCATTTCGTTTTCGAACTATAACAATTGCATTTACCCAATCAGCGCTTTCATCCGATTTTTTTATCATATTTTGTTCCACTAAAGCATCTAGAGTTTCCTTGAACCTATCTAAAATTGCATATGGAACTTTTTTGGCTGGATGAACCACTGGTTGAACGTTTTCTTTGAGTTCAATATGATGAAGTTTATCTAAACATCCAATACCATCAAATAAAAAATTATATTTATTCATTAACTGTTCTACTAACAAATTTTTTGTTTTTATGTTATTTTTAGGGTCAGTTTGGATAGTCTCAACTCTTTTTATAAGATTTAGATCTATGCAAGTTTTTAGACCTAACAATGGAATACTTTTTGTATCAACCACATAAAATAAAAGATGTACCAAATTTCCTTTAAATTTGCATCTTAGATTGCATTCACCAATTACTGACAAATAATTTTGGGTATATGAACACAATTTTATATTTGTTCTACGCAAATTATTAAAATCAAAATTTACAGATTCCAAAACACTTACAGATATGATATTTGCCATTGCCCCGGTGTCAATTTTAAATTCTACTGGTCTTTCATTTATTTCCAGGTCCAGAACCCATGATTTCACATCGACATTGTCCACCTCCTGTTCTACGACATCTTCAATACTTCCTATGAAAAGAAAATCATTATCATTACGGATATTATTTTCATTTATTGAATAAACATTTCTATGTTGGTTTTGAAAATTACTATTCTGACCAATACTTTTATTTCTACAATATGAGGAAAAATGATTCAAAACACCACATTTCAGACACTTTTTACCAAAAGCTGGACATTTTCCATATTCATGCTGGTTACCACATTTCCTGCAGCTCCTAGTCATGGGCTTGGGATGATTTCTTTCAGGACGGCTTCTCTCTGAACTTCTACCTCTGAAGTTTTTTCTAACCCTTTTCTGACTGCTTGGCTTCACGAAATCTATGTTGACCATTGAATTCTGCATTCCATATCCATTTGAGATTTTTTTATTATTGTCTCTTGCATTTTCGCTGGTTATACAGATATCTATTGCTTTTTGCAAAGTTTCTACGTCTTCTTGCAATAATTTTTCTCTCAAAATTTCTGATAAAAGACCACATATCATTATGTCTTTCACTAAGCTCTCGCGTAAGGTACTCAATTCACAGTTTAGTGACAAATTTTTCAGTTCTGTTATATACTGATCTATAGTTTGACCTTCTTTTTGCCTGCATGTTAGAAATTTATGACGTTCGAAGGCAAGGTTTCGTTTGGGATTGAAATGTTCATCGAATTTTTTGATGAGGGTCAAATTTGTCATTTTCTTCATCTTCGAAAGTGAATGTATTATATATCCTAATACCTTCATCTCCAATGAGAGTAAGTAGTTGAGCACATTTTGTTACGTCTTCCTTTTTACTGATTTCAGTGGCTTGAAGGTACGTCAGGAACCGCTGCTTCCAAAACTTCCAATTTTCGGAAATATTTCCAGTCATTACCATTGGTGGGACTCCTCTATAATCCATTTTAAAGCTTTTATAACTTCATACAACCACGTTTTATTGCAAAAAAAAAATTTTTGATTCTTGACAATATGGCGGACTTCAGGCACATTGGATTGGTTCTTTTAAGACTGCGCCATGTTATATATTGTTTAGTGGGTGGAGGATGTGAATTAAACTACATCTGGAAGGCAACTGGTTTATTGCATATCCAGCGCTGCTGTCAGCTGCTGGAGTGGGCTGCGCATGCGTATCATACGCTTATGTACGTATGCAACATTGGTTGCATACCTACATGAGGTACATGTGACATTCCACACTAATTGAAGCCAGTATTGTTCAGTTAATGTTTTACGTGTATTTTTGTCTGTTCGTGTACCTGCCGTTACGAAAACGTGTATAACAATGATTTTATTTTTATTTTGCTTAAAATATCTTATAACTTCCAAAGAACACGTGGTATACATGTAAGGTTATCTCTATAATAATAATAATAGCGTTTATTGCCCAACAGTTTTTCATTTACAGAGCAATTTCACATTTTCATTACAATTTGATTTGGAGCACTATTTTCTAAATATGGATAAGGAGGTTAGTTAGATTACACCTCATAAAAGTTCAAAGATATGCACGAGATTTATTTTTCAGTTCGCAAATATTACAAGAAAAGAAGTCACAATAAACGCTATATAGTGACTTTGTTTGCATTACTGTACATTAATGTTAATGGTGCTTTCGACGTTATATTTTTTTGAGCTCTTCTAGATGAAAAAGTAGTGTTGTGTCTAGATGTTATTCTTGGGACAGCAATATCAATGATGGACAATCAATTTTACCATTAAATGATTTATATAAGCCTAAAACAGAAGCCTGATTACTTCGCTTTTCTAATGATACAAAGTCGAATGTATGCAATAAGTGAAGGTGTGTTATAGTAGGTAATGATGGAATGGGGACGACGTTCAATGATGCACGATCTGAGCTTGACGCTTGACTCACTTGACTGACTTTAATAGGTATGATAGGTGACTCTCAAGACAGTTGACCGCTGGCACTTAGGCATATTATAGCGTACTTATTACATCTCCTTTTTTTTCAAAATTCTGTTCATATTTGTAATGAAAATAACATAGTATTTATTTATATATACATAATGTACATTTTAGACATTCACACAATTTACAGTTATTCACATTTCAACACAAAATATAAAATCTTATAATAAATCGTCTTGTGACGAGTAGAAAATCAGGTAGAATCTGTTCACAGAATAACACAATTGATAAATTTCGAACTTACTTGAAGCTGTAGTAATTCTGAAATTCTTTTGGCGTTTTGCTTATTCTACCTGACTTTGTTCTGGTTGACACAGTCTCAAAATTGATCAAATTTTCAGGATAATTGTTTTGTTTATTACTATTTTTTTCAGAATGTGAATTTTGTACATTTGTTGTTGTTTTACAATTAGCCTCTGTAGGCTCACCTTCGAAAGTATTTGAATCATCTAGTTCACATGCACTTTCAGGTAAACTCTGAAAACTCTGATCTGATGTTACGCTTTGATTTTGAACTTCACTATCAGCACTTCTCGCACCATTAATTTATCTATTATCACTGTTTGCACTGTTGCTACTACTAGGTACTACATTCAAATAGACATAATTGTCATACTGTTGACAAGGTACTTCTCCCCAGTGAGATTTGTTGGAAAGTGGTTTGTAATTTTCTCTCAAGTGTTTGAGAAATTTAGAATTTCTGACAAGCGTTTTACCATTTTCCAATCGTACCTTATATGATCTTATACCTACTTTGTCTAAAACTATACTAAATTCCCATTTATCCTGAAGCGCCTTTTTAACTAAAACTCTACTGTTTATATCAATTTTGTTTTTAAATCTAGGAGACTTCTTGTCACAATAAAATTTCTGTCTTTTTTGAGACTTGTCAATGAAACTATCATATTTAGTTTTGTTAAAATAATATTCACTTTGAAGAGATTACTGGTCGGAAGTAATTCTCCCAAGTTTCTATTACATGAAATGTTTGCAGGTGAGTTTTGTCCATCTAGTGGCGTATTTCTTATAGCTTACAATGCTAAATAAGGATCTGATGTATCTGATGCATTTTCTTAGTATGTTTTTTATAGTCTGAATAGTTATTTCCACTTCCCCGTTTGACTGCGGGTATCTTGGGAATGAGGTAATGTGATTGAATTCCCATTTCTTTGGAAACTGGTTAAACACAAAGCTACTGAATTCTGGACCATTGTCAGAAATGATGGTACGTGGAATACCATACCTAGAGAATATTGACTTTAAGTTTATACTAATGTTTTCACTTGTCAGATCCCTATTTAGATTGGCAATATCAAAAATTCTTGAATAATAATCGACAACCACTGAATACGAGTTATTATCAAAATGAAATAAATCTACTCTACTATGTAACTACATACGAATCAAATTTCACTGGTCTGCGTTTAACTCTGTCTGAGGTTCGTACTGCCGATTCCCTACTAGTGAATTCTACATTGGCCGTATTATCTGTTCTATAATTGTTATCGACACTGGAACTACATTCTACATTACTCATATTACCTGCATCATACCTAGACTCATTTTCCTGAACACTACTTGCCTCAGTACAATCATTGGTCTGAAATGCGCTATTGTTTGCCTCACCACTTGAATTTTGCCTATCCTGATTCGTATCCTGTGATACTTGTGACACCGTGCGATTGCTATTGCAATTCATTGCTATTCTGTTTTGAACTATTATTCTCTGTTTACCCCTACCTTGATCTTCAGGTTGCTCAGTCCACTGCTCTATCACCCCTCTCCTGTGCATTTCCCCTTGCTTCCCGACTAGCCTCATCTGATCTGTCCAGAGCCTGCCACATGCTAATCTGCAGAGGTACACAGTTTTGCCAACGCGTTTCTCTACCTTAGCTGGTTTCCATCCTTTGACATTAGGATTCGTGTAATCCCTTACCATGACATCATCACCTGGTTCAAACTCCCGCTTCTTCCCTTTTCTTTGGTGAATCTGTACTTCCTGAGCTATTGTGCTCCTTGCTTGAACGTCGTCCATACCACAGTCTGGTGTCTCTTTCTGATGAAGGTGGCTTAACCTGGTCTTCAATTTCCGGCCAAACATCACTTCTGCTGGAGATTTCCATGTGGTGCAATGTTCTGTGTTCCTGTATGTTAAAATAAATCTTGATATTAATATGCTAATCGGACTATTCTGTGTTTTTGGGTCATCCAAAGCCGCCTTTAACTTACTCTTGGAAGTTTTTACTGCATTTTCGGCTGCCCCATTGCTCTCTGGGTGATAAGGGGGTGATGTCAGGTGCTTGATTCCATTATTTCGGAAGAACCATCCTAACTCCTCCGATACAAAAGATCTTCCATTATCCGTAACCACTATGTCCGGTAGTCCCATCCTGGCACAAAGATCTATCTTAGCCTCAACTCTGTCTCCCCACTTGTTATATTCCTCATTGGAAAAATCTCTACCCATTTTGAGTAAGCGTCAGTCAATACAAAAAAATTTGATTGTTCATTGGACCTAGAAAGTCCGTATGAACTAGTTACCATACCCTACTGGCCACCGGCCAGGGTGTCAATATAGACCTAGGCGGATTACTTAGTTGCCTTAGACAAGCTTGACAATTCTTAACCTTACTTTCTATGTCTGCATCCATGCTAGGCCACCACATGTATGATCTTGCCAAGCTTTTTGACTTCACAATGCCAAAATGGCTTGTGTGCAATTCCTCAAGTAATCTTTCTCTCAATACTTTAGGTATTACGACCTTATAACCCCACATTACACATCCGTTCTCCTCAGTCAATCCCATACTCGTCGCCACTGTTATGTTGGAGGGTATCAGTTGTGGATGGGCAATGAAACACCAACTCGTTACACAAATATACTCAAGACTCACTACTTGTTATATTACAGGCCTTAAACCAAGTACCACTAGTCATTACTGTCATAGTTCTGTCTGAGCACCTTACTATTCCTACAAACTTTTTCTAAGTGTCCAATTTTTTTACAATTCCGAATTTATAATTAGAGTACTCACAATTAAAACTGCTATGTGTGTTACATCCACATACATTACATATATTTTTGTTTACTTGGGTCTGTTTTCCATACACCGCCGGCACGTGACACGTGACGTCACAAGACAACTGTCAATCAGCCTGCTGGACAAACAAACCCTACTTCCATAAGCAACAATGGTAATTTAATGAGATTATTATCGTAATTATGAAGAAATTAAGGTATACCCTTAGTGTACCTGACATATATAAATGTTTAAATTTTGCAATCTATATTCATTATTCTTCCTGCTTGCAAGGAAATTGTATGTGAAATGGCTGATAAAAGTGATTATTTCAACACCTTGTCTATGGATATCCAGAAGAGATATTTAGAGAAACTGAAGGAAAGTAATAGAATGACATTCAAAACTATTTTGTAAATGAGAGTGCATGCACAGAAGACTTTAAGACTATTAAAGTTTGGATTCATACAATATGTTTATATCTAAATGGATTAGAAGAATTGGAGTGGAGCTTGTGAAAAAAATACTGAAAATGTACTTTAATAAATAATAATTTTGAAAGAACAGATTTAGGATATCTTATATAAGGCTCTACAAAATTATAATACAAAATTTTAAACCACAACCATCTTTTCATATGGTAATCCTGTATAAAAAAGGCATTTAGATGAGTTATGCTTTAAACTTCCCAATGGGAATGATTGAGTCTGCAATGTTTCCCGGAGATGATGGATTTCACGATAACAATTCTGCAACTCGAAATCAATATCGGGACATAGGTGTTCACCAGAGTTTTGTGCATGTTCCACTTCTTCAACTGGTTAATTTATATCATTCAGAGTTTGATTTTGCTCATCAATAATATTCAAGTTTTAAATAGCTGGATCATTCACACAAAGAATCATCATCAATTTTATCCATATCAACTGGAATATTTGCGATGTCATTTTTATCACGCTGCTCCCTACGATACAATCTCTGAATGCTTTGAACTGCATTGATATTTGTTTTGTAGCCAAGTAATTGATTCGGTACCCAGTCTATATTGTCAACATCTTTGAGTGCACTTGGCTTGTCTGAAATGAAAAAAAAAATAAAATTATGTTGCCTATGTTTCCTAGATTCTTTGAAAATATCTCCTACAAAATGTTTTGAGCACACCGTTGCCCATTCCAACTTATAAGAAGTTAAATCTGCTCTTCTAGTTTCCTGAATCCACAATTCACATCTCTTTTCAGCAAGAGGATTGATCTTTTTTTTTTATTGTCGAAAATAGAAGGGAATCGATGGAATGAAACATTATGTCTGCCGCTATTACTTCCACATTTCACAATCGCACAAAATTGAGCCTTTATTGAGAAAAAAGATTTCAAAATATGACATAAACACACACTCAGCATAGGTAAATCAGGTTTGTATGTCCAGCAGGCTGGATTGACCTGTCATTTACTGTCGTCTGTCAGATATGCCCGCGGTCTATTCCATTTTCTCCATCTTTCTACTCCCCCGTACTTGACAGTTTTGTCACCTGAGCCAGGTTGGATGCTCCACAGTCTCGCCAACTCTGGAATTCCGGTGGCTGCTGGGCCGTCTTGACGTTGACGTGGAAGGGCCTTTCATCCAGTTCACGTCTGCGCTGTTGCCGTTAACAGAGACGCTCTCTCTTTGGACTGCGATCGTTGTCAACTCTCCTAGAGACGTCTCTTCAGACTCTTCACACAATCTATCCAGGATTTTTCCTTGCTGCATGCCGCACACGAATTGGTTTTTCAAGGCAAATTGTAGATCCGTTCCAAAACTGCAATTGACTGCTAGGGATTTAATTCTGGCATACCACTCCATGGTTGTCTCCTGCACAGTTTGCCTGGCATTGAAAAATTTTATTCTCTCCCTGAATATTGAGACGTGAGGGCTGAACTGGACTTTCAGCGGTGCTTTCAGCTCTTCAAAGGTCTTCTCCTTTGGCAATTTAGGAAACGCCAAGTCTCGCAGGAGTTTATAGGTTGACGTACCTATCAAACTCAGCAGTACTGCTACCTTCATAGTTTCGTCCTTAATACCATTAGCTTGGAGATATTGCTCCAGCTTCTCATCATAAATCTGCCAATCCTCAGTGTCGGGGTTGAACTCGCTTACATGCCCCACTAACCTTACTCGTGGTTGTTCAGGTTGCTGTTGCTCCGCCATCTTGAACTGATACTGCCCACGATAAACGCCGCCTTCTTACCGGTACTCGAATGGTCTAAGTGTCTAAGTTTTATCCTCGTCGCCACTGTTATGTTGGAGGGTATCAGTTGTGGATGGGCAATGAAACACCAACTCGTTACACAAATATACTTAAAAATCACTACTTGTTATATTACAGGCCTTATACCAAGTACCACTCGTCATTCCTGTCATGTCCGGCTTCCATGCTAAAACCTAAAACTAAAAGACCTTCCTCCTATGTCCTACGCTCATGCGCCCTACCTGACATTTTGTACCTTGCAATGTTGCCAGGTAGTGACTACTACCCCACACTGTCCTTAGGGAGTGACTAATACACTACAATAGCCATGATTTCTTCCACATTTTTGGCACTGCTGGTTACTTGTTCTCACTTGTGGACCTTTCAAGTATTTTCTAATTGGTCGTGCCTTGGAAAACACAGCATTTACATCTTCTGAGTGTTCGCCTTGGCCATTACAAATCTGCTTGTTGTGTTCCCTGGTATTTTCCATACTTATTATACATACTGTAACAGCTTCCTCAAGAGTGTTGACATCCTTTGTAATAAATTTCCTCTCAAGGACTCTGATCTGAGACCACAAATCAGAATATCTTTCACTAGCGAATCCTTCAAGTCACCTAGCTCACAGTTATGTGATAAATTCTTGATCTCCGTTATGAATTGTTCGATAGTTTGCCCTTCTTTTTGTTTATATGTCAAAAACTTATGTCTTTCGTACGTCAGGTTTGTTTTAGGATTGAAATGTTGATCAAACTTCTCCACTAGTGCGTCTAAGGTCTCTTCTTCATCTATAGTGGAGGTATTGTATATTCTATATTCCCATACCTTCCTCTCCTATCAACGTGAGGAGTTGAGCACATTTGTCGCTTCTTCCTTCTTAGTTATTTCAGTTGCTTTTAAATATGTTAAAAACCTCTGCTTCCATAACCTCCACTTTCCGGCAAGGTTACCGGACATGACCATGGGTGGTATGCCACGAAAGTCCATGTTCCAGCTTTTCTTTAATTGATAAATAACCAATTTAACTTTCACTTTTCGTGTTTGCTGCTTTTCAGCATCAGATGATTGAAGATTTAATATTCAATTACGATTTCCCGACTACGCCATGTGTTATAGTAAGTAATGATGGGATGGGGACGACGTTCACTGATGATGCACGATCTGAGCTTGTAGCTTGACTGACTTTTGACTTTAATCTTCAATAGAACGCGAGATTAATCTGACGTCTGATGAAAACAAACACGACCTACCTCAATGTTCACTTGGGTTGAGGTTATGATTTTTGTGATTTGCTGATTGTTTTTCAGAATTTCCCTGTTAAAAAATGTTTTTCCATATTCCAGCATAAAGGATAATGGTTGTTAAGTACCTAGTGAAAGGATGAAAAAACTACAATTTAAAATCATGGAATAAAATCTGCATTATACCCAGGTAAATGAAGTAGGTATGAAGACCATAGTAATTAACATTTTTTATTCAATTCACTGAAATGATACATGATAACATCTTGATCTCTATCTGGATTCTTAATTGATTTGTTTCAGTAATTATGGAATCTGCTATAAAATGAGGTGACCATGCCCTTCCAAGCTCATTACTTTTTTGTGCTTCCTGTATTCAGATCCTAAAGATGAGTGATCTATCTGAATATCATTCGACTCTCGACGAAACTCATCGTAGAAGATATTCATCTAAAATATCACTTTTGGGTATTGATCCTTATGTTGATTTCGAAGAGTGTTCCACCGAGCTCTTAATGTTTCCACATATCATGTATCCAGATATTGTCAATTAGCTAATTCACACTAAAAGTGCATATACACTCAGTGAAATGGAAGCTTACAAAGGTTTGGAGGCAATTAGGCAGCTTCTGGATGGGTTCGGAAAATATTTGTCAAGCATTTTGAAAAACCCATTTTGGTTTTAGGGCAAGTAAGTCAGTTACTCTATTTTATCTATATTTGAATGAATATTTGTAAGAAAAGTGAAAATATCTTGAGAATGCCCTATCTACATTCATAAATATTCAAGAACTTTGTAATCTCATTTTCCTCGAAAAAAATAATCATCATTTTGAAATTCACCAGATCAATTATCAACAAGTTACACAAATATTCTAGTTGATATGTAACACTCCAATGTTTTTCAGGTTATGCATTCTCAAAGATTGAATGCAAAATTACTTACTCCAACTTACCCCAACTGATAAGGATGGCACAGTCGAAAGTGCTCATTGTAATTGCATTGCAGGCCTTGGTGAAGTATGTACACATGTTGCAGCTGTTTTGCTTTCGATTGGCAATGCAATGCAAAAGCAAGAAGATGTTACTAGAACAGGGGTGAAAGCTTATTGGATGCCACCTAAAAATGTTCCTGGAGAACCAGGACGAGTGAAAGATCTTGACTTTTCTAGACCGAAGAAAATGAAGGAAGACAAACCACTACTTCAGATAAAATATTTTTTTCAATGTAGCGAACTCAAACTACTTGTTATGGAAACTGTGATGTTTTTGGAAACAATAAATTAAATAAAAAATAAATGAACCATTAGAATCCATCAGTCAAAACATACCACCGTTGTCTCAATTGGAACATTTGTTGACTAAAAAACTTTTATTCCATGATTTTACATTATTGTTTTTACATCCTTTCACTAAACACTTAACAACCATTGTTACTTATGTTATAATTGGGAAAAACAAGAGGAAATTTCCGAAAAACAAGGCATATCACAGGAATTAAATCAACTATCAAACAACCATAACCTCAAACCAAGTAAACATTGAGGTAGGTCGTGTTTGTTTTCATCAGACGTCAGATTAATCTCGCGTTCTATAGGTATGATATAGCCACCTTAGGTATGATAGGTGACTCTCAAGAGTCTCAAGACAGTTGACAGCTGGCCCTTAGGCATTTTATAGCGTGCTTATTACAGAAGGTACTTAATTACAGCCTCTCGGAGGATATATCGCATTCATTTTGAAACTCAGGAATTGTTGAACTTTATCACTAGCTGATACGTAGTCTGGATTTTCTTGTACTATCTCCTTATTGGATATAATCGCCCTTCCAAATACTATTTGCGAAATAGGTATTTCCTTCTAATGCAAATGATACACATTGCAACACTCATATATGTATTCAAAATGAACGATAAATCATTATGAGCACCTTGGCCATATCTTGTTTATCTTGGTCAAGTAATGAGCTTGTCGACTTCCAATGAAAACATTTTCACTGTGCCCTTGGTATCTTATCTGATACCACTCGTTTACATAAAAAATTGTTAATTCATCTCTGCCATTGAAAATTTTCACTCTTCCGCCAAGCCAATCTACGTTGTCGGAGTACTAGTTAAGGACATATGATCAAACTGATGAATGGCTTCATTATGATATTTTGCACCTCTTCTCTTTTGACTACGTAAAGATCTTAAGGCTCAGTTTACTTCAAATATGGAAAATAATTTTCACTCATCAGATATTATTCAATTCATTTCACTCTGAAAAGACACGATGATTAAATACGAAACACACATTTTTGTTTACTGTACCTGACCGAAAGACAATTTTGGGTAATACTTCAGTCGCTATGTCTCGAGAATAAAAAATTTTAAAATTTTTGGTGGAACTTACGTATTTTGGCCTCCTGAACAGAAAATTCAAATGAAATTTTTGGGGCTCTCAACTCGTTTTGGAGATACGGCCCCCAAAGACACGAAATCGGGGTTTTATGCCTATGTTTGTTTCTCAGCCAATTCCCCTCGAAATTCCTCCTTCTTTCTATCAGCACAATATACACATTATATACCACCTTCTTTGTCACTTTCCAACCGAATTATACGCATTTTTACATTTTTCACTACAAAACTATAAAAAAATGTAAATCGTCAAAAGAATTCGATGTTAGCAAACCTCAAATTTCTATGACGATTTACATTTTAGAGTTTTTTAGTGAAAAATGTTTATAATTCGGTTATAAAGTGATGAAGAATGTGGTATATAATGTGTATATTGTGCTGATAGAAAGAAGGAGGAATTTCCGGCGGAATTGGCTGAGAAACAAACATATAGGCGTGAAATTCCGATTTCCTGGCTTTGGGGGGCCGTATCTCCGAAACGAGTTGAGAGCCCCAAAAATTCCATCAGGATTTTCTTGTTCAGGAGGCCAAAATACGTAAGTTCAACCAAAAATTTTTATTTTCGAGGCGGAACCCGATTAACGGAATGTTAGCGCACTTTTTTTTGAATTTTTTTTTGAACTTACGTAATTCGGTCTCCTCTACAAAAAATCCAAATGAAAATTTCGGAGGTCTCGTATATTTTCGGAAATACAGGTCCATTTTGTTGTAAAACTTCACAATTTTTCGCATCAAATTTTGTTGTTTGAACACAAAAAATTTGTCCTTTTTCTGATAAAAACTCCACTCACTATCTTATTCTCTCGATTTCAACGATTTCTACGAAAGTAAAGGTTAATACATTCAGTTCTCAACAATAACAATGAGAACGGCAAAACTGCAAATACATCACTTTCGACTGTCATTGCACTATGGCATCACAACGAATTGGTTGTGATTTGAAAAGAGACGCAATTTTTGAAAAAATAATTTTCCTGCTTGAAAATGTTAAAACGTGTGGATAAGAGAGTGTGTGTGGTATTTTATCAGAAGGACGAATTCTGTGTGTTCAAACGACAGAAATTTGATGTGAAAAATTGTGAAGTTTTACAACAAAATGAATCTATATCTCCGAAACTATACGAGACCGCCAAAAATTTTTATGAGAATATTTTGTAGAGGAGACCGAATTACGTAAGTTCCACAAAAAAAAAAATCGAAAAAAAGGTGCTCATAGCGACCGAAGTATTACCCAATTTTGTTTCCTTGAACGCGTACAGACCGGATTTCCAACGTAGACCAACGGCACATGTGCTATCGTTGGCGTTGGAAGTGGAAAGCATTGGGAAGGATTTGAGAACATCGTCCATAATTTCTTTGGGATGTCATCGAGCGAAAGTGATGATGATTTATTGTGTGCAAGTGCAGGATTTCTCGTGTTACATAATTTACTCAACAAAAAAATAAGAAACGAAAGCGCAGACGCTGGTGGATGACAAAACCGTATAAAAACAGAAGTTCCTACAGCGCGAGTAATTTACTGGATGAGCTCCAGAATGAAGACTCTCTGGTCATTTTAGGAACTTCTGCCGAATGACCCCAGATATTTTCGATGAACTGCTTAATTTAGCGGCTCCAAAAATAAAAAAAGAAAAGGATACCAAATACCGAAAAGCTATTCCAGCTAAAGAAAGATTGGAAATTCCTGCACTATCTAGCAACTGGAAATTCCTTTACTAGTCTTGCATACACATTTAAAGTATCGAAACAATTAATCTCGTCTATTATACCAGAAGTTTGCTCGGCTTTAGTTGAATCACTACAAAAATATACCAAGGGAAATTTTTATTAGTTCTGCTTACAAAGTTTTAGCTTATAAAAACATAACTTAAGTATATTTTTTCAATTTATCCTATAAAATACGATTATCCCTATAAATTTCTAACAATTTGAAATACATATCTCCAGTCCATTCCATATCAAACTAATAATGGAAGCGTACGCCCGGAACAAATGTTTTCCATGTATATTTGTAAGTAGCCTCCACTTTCTAGAGTGTCTGAAAATAAAGTTTAGTGGACGTTTCAGTTCCCACTTTGAATCCATTTTCAAGACTTTATAATATAATATTTATTAATATATAGTGAAAGCAAAGTATGATTACATTCATGTAAATAAATCATAGTTTTCCAGTCTATTATTTATCCTTTCACACTATCCCCCAATTAGTCAGTAGAATTACTGACAAGAAATAATTGTTTCTCCTTGGCATGATTCATTCATGATTGGTAAGATTGGAATTGGAACCTTTGGTGTGAGATCAGTTATCCTAACACTTGATATTATCAATTTTACTTCTGAAAATGATAACCTTGTTAACGAATTGAATAGTTAGTCGAGTGCTATCAGTTCAGCGATAGGGTTGTTGATCTCTATAAATCAATGATTCATTGCCATCCATTGCTTCAACTCTTCGAAAAACAAGTTTGGTGCTTTGGAAGTGGAGTACCCAACCTATTTCTTCAGCTTTTTCTTTTGAAGAAACCTTATGTTCTATAAGTTATCTTCGAAATACTCAGTAATGAATTATTATACAGTGTATAAGTAGAGAAAAAGGTTTTGTAGCAGAACAAAAATAATCAGGTTTTTCTCATGATTTATTTGAATAGTAAAAATAAAGCATTTGTTGAAACACTAATCGGTGACATGTTCCATTGAATCTGACATACTGATCCTTTATTCAACACAAAAAGCTGCTTACATGCAAATATTTCATGAAAATCAACTTAGTTCCATATAATATTTAGAAAATGACACTACTACCTACTTATCAACGTAATATAAGGGTTGCAATATGTTTGCAGAACCCAGATAAACCTGCTTTGCAGGAACATTGGCATTTCCATCCCGCATCAGCCAGCAATATATTGATTTCATGTGGATGCTCTACTGAAGCCAATGTTTGCAAACATAAGCTCCTTATTTTTTATGTTATTTTTTATGGTTACTTTCTTCCACTCCACATGCAATGATATGCCCTGCTTTGAACACAGCTTCACCTTTCAACGGTCTAGTTCTGCTTCCCTCGTAATCCAGAATACTACCTAGCTCCAATTCTATAAACATTTTGATCTGGAATGTAGGCAGGTGAAATAGTTCAAATTATCACTCACAAGTAAAATGAGGCTGTAATACTAGCCAAACATGTAACTATTTTAGAACACGAAGCAACTGAAGACGTTTAAACAGTAATTGGCTTCGTTCAGCAGTGCACAACCGTTGAGAATAATCACTAAACGTGTTGAGCCGCTGCTCAACGGTTGATAGTGATTAATTGTGCAGCAGTCCGTTCAGCCGAACAAGTTGACACATCACTCAACTGTTAAGCACAGCTGAACGAACCCATTATCACTCAAATGGTCAAAATTTGTTGTTCACCCTAAAGTGAAGCCATCTTGGATTTAGCAGCGCCATCTAGCGGTTGAATCGCCCATTTTGTCCGATGATACGAATACGAATTGAACGTCGGATCTGTCTGAATTCACCTTTTACACGTTTGAATAGTGGCTGATTTTGGGTGCGCTAGTTTACAAGACAGTTATTGGTAAGATGCCTAAAACCCTGGTGATTCCAGTGATTAGATTTTGTTTAGATTTTTGTGGCGAAAAAAACAATCAACGCTTTTGAAGGTTTCCCCTATTTTTTCGGTAGATGGCGTTATGTTCTCATTTTTCAAATTTGATGACAAGTGTCAAGTTGATTGTCATATTGTCATGTCACTTTGAAATTTTGATGTGTACGATGTTTTTATCGTGTTTATTTGTTGATTTCATTGCTTTCTAATATCGAAACGTTGTTACTGGTATCTAATTGTCCACCCATTATCCTTTAGGTTGCGATCTCTTCTCACTAGCCAATCAAATGAAAGTGGTAAAACCCGACTGCACATTTTCACTTAGTGCGAATTTAGCTTCAGACGAGACTGACAAGAGCGTGTTGGTGACATCTGTTCGTATTGTACGGAAACCTCCAAAAGCTCAATTATAGACCTGAAATCAAGCAATCCAGATTTCGCCACTTTTATCCCAAACTTTCACAGGTATAAGTAAACACACCAGGGTTTTAGGCATCTTAGTTATTGGGTAAACTTCTTTTTTCATTATGAGTTGATTCAGTTTTGCTGAGATTTCATTATGAAAAGTAATATTTCATTTCGACCTACGCGGTTTTTGATACTGCAATATTTCCTTTAATATTTCGAGTTCCTCAAATTTACAAATGAAGGTGAATTTCGATTTATCGCAGTTTTGTTGATACAAAGTTTTGAATTTGTTCATTTCTACCTCTTTAGTGAAATAAAGTATTTTTTATACAGTAATGAGAAACAGTACGTGCTTGTGATAGATTTTGTTGAGTTGGTCAACTTCATTTTTCATTTAATACGAACATTATTTATTTTCTGGACAATGATCATCGGGTTGCAAAAGCTCATGTTACAAATTTTAAACGAACAAAATCAAGATCCTGATCAACCAGCAACAATTGATCTGTCTCTGGTGTGGAAATGCTCGTTAACGTGAAGGAACCAGAGTTATTGCCAGCTAATGGAAGGTCAGGTTCATCACCGAGCATTATTTCAGAATTTTCATCAAATCTCAATGAGCAGCCTAGAAACGCTAAGGGACTACGAAGAGTTCCTAAACATCAGTATGTTGCCTCATGAATTCATAGCGGCGATAAAACCGATTTCGACGATTCCAATCCGCACTATAAAATCCTCATTCCCCCCAAAAAAATTATCTTCTTTGCGTTACTCGCCTACTCCAAAAACGTCACGAACTCGCATACTTACATATTAGTTTTTTGGGTAATTTACTTATCAGAAAGGGAAAAGTGGGATATTATTGACTGTCCGTTGATTTCATTCCTTCACAAGCAAACCTTTAGAGAGCAGCTGCATACGCAACTTGTGTTTAGACAAAAGTAATAGTATATGTATGTGAGTTGACCATGTCCATTTTTGCGATTTTTGAAAACCCTGCCACAATCCATGAAAAATACTGATTCACACTTTTACCCTCAATTCTTATCTCTGTATTGAAAAAAAAATTTGAATAGTTCTCTGATTCAGGAGTTGAATGCATTTTCACAGCAATCAGTTAAAAATAACAGCGACTGAAGATAACAAGATTTCAAAGTTTCCATTCTTTCCTACCATCACTATTGAGTTACGACATATGTTCAAGAAATTTTACATTCAACATTATTTTCTTCAATTACGAAAAAAATATACAGTTTCATGCATTGATTTTTCTGCAATCTGTAGGGAAAAGTCCAAAGAAGCTGACCCCAATAACATAAATCCAAAGAAAATGTACTTGAAATAGCAAAAATGTGCTTGAAAGGCGACGAATTTTTATACCCATGAAAAATTCATGGGAAAATGCAGAGATCCAACGACGGATCTCAACTCAAATTCCCCTCCTAATCTAACTAATATGGTCTATTACTCTTATTGATTTTGAAGTACGCAGGAATCATAAATGTGGTTTAGAGGTAACTTGGTATGAAAAATCAAGTTCGTTTCATTGTACAAAAAGCTGGAATATGTCCTTTTTCTGACATTTGAATGGCCATAACTTCCGCACGACAGTTGAACGCTGCGTTTTAACAGATTTGTACAGAGTGAGTCAACAAGATTCCCTCGGTCCATTGCTATCAGGGAAAACAATTTTTTGAATTGATAAATTTTTTTTCGCAGTCATATCGATAAATACTATCTTTTAAAATTATTTTCTTGCATACTGGGTGATTCAGCCGAGCGTGGCCAGCAAAAGTTATATTTTTTCAGATGGAACACTCAGTATATGAATACGTCATCCGATTCCATATTTTTTTAGCTCTCTAAGGAATTTTTGTTTTTGAATTTCCATTGCGGCGTTGCCAAGTTATTTCGTAAAAACCTATTTTGCAGACAATATTTTTTTAATTCACCACCCGCACAATTACAGCAATTGAGTGGATTTTTTTCAAGTCAACATCACTATGATAATTTCTGGTAAGTACTCTTTTTCCGAGAATTCCACCCCAAACATTCAGTGATCAACGCTGTTGATGGTTCATGCAACGACAAAATGGGGGTTTTCCGTTGCATAATAATGCATCTTATGCCGATTCACAGTTCCATTTTTATGGAAAGTCGCTTCATCAGAAAATAACACGAAATCGAAAAAATAATTTTCCTGATTGAGCTTTTCTAAGCCCCATCGACAGAATTGAACACATTTATCAAAATCTCTTCCTCTTAACTCTTGCATCAATTGCATATGGTAAGGATGAAATTTGCTTGCTCGTATCATTCGAGACACGCTGGTTTGAGAAAATCCTAATTTCCTGCTCAGGTCTCGAGTACTCACAAGGGGATTTTCAACAAGGTGAAGAGAAATTTGAAATGTATTTTCTTCATTTGTTACAGGACAGACACATTCAAATTTCTCGTGATTGACATTGCCAGTTCTTTCAAATTTTGTTTTTAGAGCCTGAAATGCCTTTCCATCTGGTTGTCTTCTTTCGGGGTACTTCTCTTCGTAACTCCTAGATGCAAGGAGGCAGTTTCCGTCACTTTCCCCCAAAGCATAGACCATTTGCACCATATCTCCCAACACATAATTCATAATGAAAATAATTCAATGTAACATGCGGAAGAAACTCCAACACAGCACACAGCGTTATTGACAAATTCCGAGATTCATTTTTTGATGTCATTCATGGATAACTGGTTTTTGAAGAAAAAGGCAGTATAGATATTTTTTAGGATTTTAACGCATTTCTTATCGTTGAAACCGCTAATAACTACCACCAGATGGTATAAAAAATGTTAATGCAATTAGTTTGAATATTCGAAAAACAAATTTGAGTAAGTGAACGAGTAAGAAAATGCATTTTTGTGGTTACAACAATTACTGAAACTGGGTATAATTTGTTAAATAAGAGTTTTTCGTATAGTATACTTCTGATAAAAAACGTAGTGAAATTTTGGAACATTTCATACAAATAAAAAAATACAGGGTGTTCCATTTGAAAAACTTGAATTGTCTGTTTGAAAAAACCTTGACCGGTTTTACCGAGCACCCTATATATTGTATCCAAAAGTTGAGATACCAGAAATTATCATAGTGATGTTGACTTACTATCCCTTGAAAAAAATCCATTCAATTGCTGTAATTGTGCGGGTGAATTAAAAAATATTGTCTGCAAAATAGGTTTTCCCGGCATAACTTGGCAACGCTGCAATGGAAATTCGAAAAAAAAAATCCTCGGAGAGGTAAAAAAATGTGGAATCGAATGACGTATTCATATACTGGGTGTTCCATTGAAAAAAATATAACTTTGGTTGTCCACGCTCGGCTGAATCACTCAGTATGCAAGAAAATAATTTTAAAAGATAGTTTTTATCGATATAACTGCGAAAAAAAATTGAGCAGTTCAAAAAATTATTGCCCCTGATAGCAATGGACCGAGGGAATCTTGTTGACTCACCCTGTATTCTATGCCTATATCATTTTTTCAACTATGTGTCCAATAAATGAATATTTAATTTTTTTTCAGATTCCTTTGTGAAGGCAGAAATAAAATTTTATAGAAAACTGTAGGTACAGTTAAAATAGCCTTTATATATTTGCTTAAAAAACATGGAAAATTTATTGTGGTTTGCGGCTTTTAACAGATCCATCAGACAAACCAAAGTAAGATACAGAAGCCATTTTTATGAAAAGACCAGTATCTACAACACCTGGGATCAACAGGAGTTCTGTATTAATTTCACTCCACTTGACATTTTGGTCAAATTCTCTCCAGTCTAAAATAAAATTTCCACTATCTGTAATGACCGGGCCAGCTTTGTTAACAGCCATACGAAGTTCAACTTTTCCTCCAAATAATTTTTGGATTTTGTTTATGATTGGTACAAAAGCCATCGGAGACACTTCGATAGGAATCCCTTTCTTGTACTGATCTCCTAGTTTATGAGAGTCTTTAGTGTAATCAGCTATGATAATCAACTTCTTTGAACAACTGGCAACAATTTTTTCCTGTAGGAGACATCCACCACCACCTTTGATAAGATTCATATGAGAATCGACTTCATCGGCTCCGTCAATACAAACATCCAACTCAGGATGGATTTCGAGGTCAGTCAGAGATAGATTGTGTTCTATAATAAGTTGCTTGGCTTGGAAAGATGTAGGAACACATTTCACATTCAGGTTTTCATTTTTAACACGTTCAGCTAATCGCTCCACTGCAAACACAACTGTTGAACCGCTTCCAATCCCTATAATGTTTCCAGATTCCACATGTTTATCGACTGCTGCATGGGCTGCAGCTTTTTTGGCTTCATTTATGCACGACATTATCGAATACCAAGTTAGTCTTGATCCGATGAAAACACAATTTCTAGCATTTGTTTTTCCTATAATCATAAGGTGAAATACGAAAATAAAATACAATCAGTTAACCTTTAACCTCTACAATCAGTTGCCAACAGCCAACGCCAACAATGCCAACATAGACAGGGTTGCCAACTCTAATATAATAAAAATAGCATTGCTTGAGAAAATAATCGCCAAAATCGCCGCCAAGTTATGAAGAGCGAGCGAAGCGAGCATAAAGCGCGCCGCAGGCGAAAATTTTGAAAATCGGCGATTTTTTTTTCGAATCGGCGATTTTTCTGAATGATAAAAATGACATATTCTTTCCAAGTTTGGTATCCCACATTGAGATCAGTCAGTGTCTATTCCACTAACCTTGCTCCTTGCTCCTATCCTAGCTCTCAAGGGCTACATGTCATATGTCAACATTTTATTTATGCGGGAAATTCGAAGGGCGTTAATAAAAAGGCACTAAAACGGACATTTTTATTGAACAAAAAATACGTGTCCAGTTCCTGCCATTGTTTCCTATATGTCTTTTTGTATTTAGAGCTCATTATTTCAAATTTTTATTCAAAATGAATTCAAAATACCAGGACAACTGACAAATCAAACAAACGTCAGTTCAGTGTCAATACTGTCAAATGTCTGTATTGATAACTTTCAGAGATGTCAACTGTAGCGGTTAACCTTGGCTAACCTTGGTTAACCATGGATTAACCGGAAATGTTCTATATGGGAAATGCACGATTCACAATAGAATAGTAATTTTCTCAGAAGTCAATCCGCCCAAAATAGCCGGAGAATATAACGAATATCGCCCAAAAAATAGCCCATAGCCGAATCATAAATAGAACCGCCCCTCCAGAAAAATAATAGCCCAAATGGCGATTAATCGCCTGGGTTGGCAACCCTGAACATAGATCTACGCTTCGCGCAGCGCGCAGCATATAAGATCTATGGTTGCCAATCAGTGTTGCCAAACTTGTAATCTCAAATTATCCAGTGACTATTCAAAATTCAATCGATTTCAAAATTGGAAAAGTATATTTATGAAATGCATTGGTTTCTAGCAATAACTTGATAGCCTGTTTCGACGATGCAATTTGTCGCTGCAACTCCTTGCAAGTTATTCGAGTAGCATGAATATTTTTTGGTGCGATATATTGCAGCGACTCAGTATTCCAATGGTAAATTTGTTGCCGCAAAGCACGAATATGTGGTGGAGAATGGTGATTTTGAATATTTCAATCAACTTTCGAAACTGAAGGGATCAATTATAGGAATAAAGTGAATTTATCACAATTACAACTATTACTATATACTATTAGAAATGAGTTAAATCATATAATATCTGTTGTGATAATGTACGCGTTTTTCTTGGTAATATTCCGTGCTATATTTTTGAATATTGGGAATGCACACTGACAGATAGATAACATTTCTTGCAGCGACAAGTTGCCGCGAGAAATCTCAGCAACAAATTGCATCGTTGAAATAGGGTGAGGGTGTAAGGCTGAATTCAGACAGATCCGAAATCCCATCGTACGACGATCTGGGACCCAATTCTTGAAATCGTAGGAAATGTTTCTCTAGAGAAAATGACGTCATTTCTCTCGATTCATGATTTCGCTATTCTTGAAGCCAATAAGAGGAATCAATTCCTATCAAATCGAATTCACCAGTGAATCTGGTCACAGAACATTAGTTTCCGTGGCTTGATTTTGATTTCAAGATCACGGTACGATTATTTGATACTTGTTTCTTGATTGTTATTTATGAAAATGGAGTCGTGATTACATATATGAGATTATTGTTGATGTGTATTTACCAAGTACTATTTTGGAAATATCGTGGGAATCATAAGTTGAGAAAATGGAAAATGGTACTAGGATGTTTGTTCTTAATAATATGGCCAACGCGGAAGAACCACTGAAATGTATAATAAATTATACATTTCAGTGGGAAGAACAGCTATTGCAAGAACGTAGTTAGTTTGTAGTTTATAATCCATTTTAATCACTGGATGAGGCTTCATTTATCAAAAACTTCCGTTTGAGTAAACAACTGGCTAGGTATTTAATAAATGTGTTAGACTCTTTCTTGAATCCACCAAACAGAAAATTTGTTGTTAGCAAAGAAATGAAGGTAAAATTATTAAACTCAGTAAATGCTAAAATGTATATTCTTGAATATTGTTTTAGGATTTGTATCACGTATATCTAACACAATTCTGATATGTTATTGAATCCAAACCGAAGCTTATGAAGACTAAATAAACATATTCAAATCTGACGTTCAATACTTCAAATCCGAAATCCGACGTACATCGGACGGTCAATATTTCAATTCAAATTATCAAATTCCAGAACATTAATCTCTCCACTAATTACGTAGGTACCAAGTAAGATGTCTATATACAAGTGTACCACCCTGAAACTATCAATAACATTGGATTTCTGAGAACGTGATTGGTTTAAATATAAATTCAATGGAAAGCGTACTCGACATACGTCGCTCATACAGTATCCTCCGGAAACACATTCCTAACTCGCCCAAGAATAGCTATTCCTACGTTTCGTATTTCTCAAGAGAATTTGGGAGTATGAAACAATTTCTAGAGAAACATTTCCTACGATTTCAAGAATTGGGTCCCTGGCAGCTTTTTGATTGGTCTAAATTTGAATTATCGTCCGGCGGGAAGAAATCATCCGAAAGTTTTAAAGGTGAATTCAGACAGATTCGATATCCGACGACCGATTCGTATTCGTATCATCGGACAAAATGGGCGATTCACATAGACCCGATTGTTATTCGGATACGAAACTCCGGAATTTATTGTTCTGTTTTATCACGAAACATGATATTCGCAAATTCCATTGACAAACAACAATAACCTAATATTTTTGTTGATTATTTTTTTTTTTCGATGATCGAGTGAGGTCGTAGCAAATGTGCTTCATCTGATAATATGCATCCTTTTGAGGAAGCAAAATTGTCTTTCGGCCAGGTACAGTAAACAAAAATGTGAAGTGTTTCGTATTTAACCACCGTACCTTTTCAGAGGGAAGATTATTTTCCATATTTGAAGTAAACTGAGCCTTAAGATCTTTACGTAGTCAAACAAGAAGAGGGGGAGAATATCATAATGAAGGCATTCATCAGTTAAATCATATGTCCTCAACTATTACTCTCACAACGTAGATGGGCTTGGCGGAAGAGTGAGTGCAATGGCAGTGATGAATTAACAATTTTTTGTGTGAACGAGTGGTATCAAATAAGATAACAAGGGCACAGTAGTTAGGTAGTCACCTACCACGAGTACTGCTGACGAAGTGGTCATCGCTCTCTGAACTGGAGATAAAAAGAATCGCAAACTGCAACTATTCATTTTCTCTCCCAACGAAATAAATGTAATTTTCTCATTCTTTGTCACAACTCAGTCGAGTAAAGTTGTCTGTTATTTAGAAATAAATCTTTTTAAAAAGTGGCGCAGTCGGTAGGATTGTGCAGTAGTGATTTTTTTGGAACTGTTCGAGCTGCCAAAACCAATCCACTACTTGGGATATCAAGCACAATCAAGGAAAGGACCAACGACGGAAGGCCAGCAAAGATACAGCAGCCAGGACGAAGAATCGGAAGGGAAGGAAGACTACGGAAGCGTAAGTGTCCATCCTTTTGCACCCCCGACCCTCTGTTTAAGGTACTCGGTTGGTATAGTTAGAGCGTGCATTGCAAGCACAAAATAGTTAGGTCAGTCTATTGGAGACGTTAGAATAGGTCAGTCTATCGAAGACAATTAGGTTAGACGAAATTTTGAAAAAATATTTTCAAGTATATTGATGTCTGATATTGACGATCTTATTAATCGATTATCAAATTCTCTCACCATCGATTCAGAAAACACTAGTTCGAACACATTCAACGAAATGTCAAACGAGAATCAAGATAAAAAAATGAATTGGAATCTTTTCAAGTCGAAGTTGGATATCATTAAGCCATTCGATGGAGATAGCAATAGTTTGAATAAATTCATTAAGAGATGCGATAGTTTAATAAATACCTATGCACCATTGGCAGATATTGAATTGAATAACCACATATTTGATTGTATTCAGGAAAAGTTAGTAGACAAAGCACAAATCATGGTTGGCAATCGATCAGAATTGACCAATTGGACAACCCTGAAAGCTGCATTAATTCAATGTTTTGCCGATCGTAGGGACTTGGACTGTTTGGTCCAAGAATTAACTAGAACTCGCCCTCACAGAGGAGAACATTTGAATGATTTCGGAAGTAGGCTACAGTTGCTTCGAAGTAGCGTTGCTCAACGAATCAGTAACGATACAAGTCTTTCAGAAACCGAAAAATTTTGTAAAATTAGTCATTATGACAAAACAGCGCTCAATACCTTCATTGCAGGTTGCACGGGAGTACTAAAAAATAATATGCACCTTACGAAACCCCAATCATTAGAAGATGCTATGGCCTATGTGACAGACTTTGAAAATTTTGAAAAACTTTACGGTAATTTGAACAGTAATATAGAGAAATTCAATAGAAGCTATTCTCCCACAAATAAACCAGAAAGTTATCAAAATCAGTCATATCAGTTCAACACAAATCATCAAAACTCATTCAATCACCCAAACAACTCAAATTTTAATCGTACAGATTTTTCTCAATATCCGAATTCAAAACCCAATTGGCCATCGCAACCAATTAATATACAACCTAAGCAATTACCGCCCAGGAGATTCCCAACGAATCGAGAAACTTTTGGGCCACCTCAAAATGTATTTAAACCGAATCAATTATCAAACAATCAACTTCCCAAACCAACCCCTATGTCAGTAGTTTCGAAAAATACAAATGGATTCACTAAAAGATATCCCACCCAAAATCACAATAATTTCCAAAAATCATTCAACCAGAATCATAATGATTTCCAAAGACCGTTCAATCATAATAATCCCCCAAAATATACGTTTGAAGAGTTATATACAAATCAATACGAAGATAACGATAGCCAAAATTACAATGCCGACGAAGACGAACCATCATATTATGACCAAAATGATCATGTTCAATATTTCGAAAATCCTCATGATGATACCGAGTATACTGTACCTATCAATGAGATTGAAAATTTTCAAGTAAGAGACTCATCAAACAACCAGACCTAATCGAAATCAATATATCATCTAATAATGCCCTTCCTTACATCCAGATCAAACACCCCAAAATTAAATTATTAATAGACACTGGAAGCTCTCGCTCTATTCTGAGACCTTCAATAGCAGAATTTTTTTTTCCGAATTGCATCTATCGACAAAACAACACCATTAAAACCGCAATAGGCAAGAAAAATACTCAATTTCAAGCTCAAATTCCAGCTTTTTCGGAATTCGGCAAAAACAAAAATATTGACTTCATCCTTTTTGACTTCCACGACTTTTTTGATGGCGTAATAGGCTTATCCGACCTTATTGACATGAATCTCAATATTGACTTGATCAATAGGAAACTGATCGGGGCGGATGTTGAGATACCCTTCAAATATAGAGAATCAAGTCAGGTAAATTTTTCAATCACAATAACAGCTAATGAAAGCACTTTGAAAAATATTCCCGTTAGTGTCTACGAAGGCGAAATTATGATAAATTCGGGAAAATTAGGTGATTTAGTTATTCCTTCTGCTCTTTCTTACGCGAAAAATGGGTTCGCCCTTCTTGAAATACAAAACCCAACTGATAAATGTATATCAATCGATTTAAAAAGTCCATTAGCAGTCGAACCATTCGAACCCAATATGTTCGAACTTTTCACCATCGATAATTTCTTTCAAAACACAAATCAGAATAATCCAGAATTGTCAAAATTAGAGATCAATGAAATGATTCGCACTGAACACATGAACCTCGAAGAAAAACGCGAAATATCCAAATTATGCAAGGAGTACTCTGATATATTTTACAAACCTGGTGACAAATTAACATTCACCTCGAAAATTAAACACGAAATTAGGACGACTGACGAAATACCGACTTACACGAAATCTTATCGTTACCCATTCATACACAAAGACGAAGTTCGCAGACAAATTAACGAAATGCTTGAAAAAGGAATCATACGGCCATCTTGTAGCCCGTGGTCCTCGCCGATTTGGATTGTTCCAAAAAAAATAGACGCTTCGGGGCAGCAAAAATGGCGAATTGTTGTGGACTATAGGAAATTGAATCAAAAAACAATTTCCGATAGATACCCAATACCGAACATTAACGACATACTCGACAAATTAGGACGCGCACAATACTTTTCTACTCTAGATCTCGCGAGCGGTTTTCACCAAATCGAGATGCACGAAAACTCGATTGAGAAAACAGCTTTTAGCGTAGAACAGGGACATTACGAGTACTTAAGAATGCCCTTTGGTCTGAAATCAGCTCCATCTAGTCTTCAACGCGCCCTTGATGACATTTTGAAAGGACTCCAAAATAAAATATGCATGGTATTCATGGACGACGTTATTGTCATAAGTACTGGACTAAGAGAACACATTCAAAACTTAAAATTAGTATTTCAGAGGTTGCGAGAGGCAAATTTGAAAATACAAATGGATAAGTGCGAGTTTTTACGTAAAGAAGTAGAATTTCTTGGTCATGTCGTAACTTCAGAGGGAATCAAACCAAATAAAAACAAAATAATCGCGATACAAAAATATCCTATTCCAAAAACACAACGCGAAGTAAAATCATTCTTGGGTTTAGTGGGGTATTACAGGAAATTTATCAAAAACTTTGCGAAGATCACGAAACCAATGACTCAATGCTTGAAAAAAGGAAGAAAGGTCGAACACACTAAAGAATTCATAGATTGTTTCCATGCATGCAAAAATATTTTAACCACCGAACCTGTTTTAGCTTACCCAGACTTCTCAAAACCGTTTGAATTAACAACAGATGCCTCAAATTTTGCCATCTCTGGGGTACTTTCCCAGGGCAATCATCCCATTTGCTATGCCTCAAGAACGCTGAATCCTGCGGAATTGAATTACTCAACAATAGAAAAAGAATTGTTAGCGATCGTTTGGAGTTGCAAATATTTTCGCCCCTACCTTTTTGGAAAAAGATTTTTCATTTTCACAGACCATAAACCACTCCAGTGGTTAATGTCCATGAAAGAACCAAATTCTCGGCTAGTACGCTGGAGATTGAAACTGGAGGAATTTGATTACGAGATCATATATAAAAAAGGGAAATCAAATCAAGCCGCTGACGCGCTTTCTAGGCACCCTGTAGATATCAATACGTTTGAAACTGATTCTATTTGTAATAATCCAGGCGACTCTGACGAAATAATAAATGACTTTCTTATAAACTCGGGAGACCTACCAATTCTAGACGAATCAATAGTAAATGAAATTTTGAACACAGACCCCAAACCGCCTAAAATTAATATCATTTCTGACATTCAAATTAAACCACCTGATATACTAGAAAACTCGGCATCAACCCTAGAAACAGTACACTCGTCCGCTGAAAACCCTATTTTTGAAATTCCCATTTCGGAAAAACCGATAAATATGTATAAAAATCAAATTATAATCACGGGCGGAGACGTGGATAAAATAATCATAAGACGGGAAAAAGTATTCGAAAATAAACGATTTTATATTACTATTCCTAGAAGAGATCCCATTCCACACATGATTCGTATGCTAAAAGAATATATTAACCCGAAACAAGTATATGCTTTATTTTTCAAAAATCATGAGCTAGTTCCCACCTTCACTAATACCATTCAGAACGTCTTTAAAAACTCATCTTTCAAAATAATACAATGCGTGAAATTTCTAGAAGATATTCAGGTCCTCGACGACCAAAAAGAAAAATTAACATTGTACCACACGACTAAAACTTGCCACCGAGGCATGAACGAAATGAAATTAGCCTTGTCAAAAAGGTTCTATTGGCCAAAATTATCGGAGGACATTGAGACGTATATTAATAACTGTGAAATTTGCCAGAAAAATAAATACGATCGTAACCCTCCTGTAATAAAATTCAACTTAACACCCACTGCATCAAGACCTTTTGAACATATTCATGTCGATACGTTTCGAATGAATCATGATGCATTTGTCACAATAATCGATGCATTTTCTCGTTACGGACAAGCGTATCCCCTCAAAAGTATAACCGGTACCGAAGTGGTGGAAAACATATACAATTACATCACCCACCATGGGTTACCCTTGAAAATCACTGCTGATCAAGGGACGGAGTTTAAAAATAAAGATCTTGAAGATTTCTGTAAATTATATAAAATTGAACTTCACTTCACAACCGCTAAAAACAGCAACTCAAACTCTTTAGTTGAAAGATTCCATTCGTCAATAGTAGAAAGTTATCGTTGTCTCAAAGAGGAACATAATCAAATGACGATCGAGCAGCTGATGAAACGCGCTGTGATGGGGTACAATAATTCCATACATAGCGTTACAAAATTCACCCCATTTGAAGTCATTAACGGACACCTAATCACACCTAACCCCTTCGATCTTAATGATAACGCTATAATATCCAGCTATGTCCAATCACATAAAGAAAATTCCAATAAACTTTATGAAAAAATCAAAGAAGTCAACACAAAAATAAAAGAAGCCATAATTAATAAAAGAAACGAAAAAAGGTCAGAACCTCCCGATTTCAAAAATGTGAATACCGCGTACGTCAAAACTAAAGCACGAGGAAAACACCTTCCAAAATTCAAGAAAATCGAACTAACCGGCCAAACGGATATTAAGTTGAACACAAACAAAACTTCATATCACAAAAGTATAGCCAGAAAACCTTTTCCTAAAAAGAGAAACCCTTTTCAGGATGAAGAATCTGTTCCTGATATGGTGGTGCCTGGCCCTTCGAATCAAACAGACGATTGAAACAGATATTCAAATAACTAACTTGGATAACCCTATCCTTCCTATCCAGTTAGGTAATTCTAGGCTAATATATAGTAAACATACGTTTTTGCACTATATAAATTTGACACAAGTAATCAGACAATTCGAAAACATTGAAAGGCACTTCTCAATATTAAAAAGTCAATTGATGTTCGAAAATATAACTAATGAAATATCTTATCATGGACTATCGAATTCTCTTTTTATAAGAACGGAACACTTAATACAGATAACAAACGAAAAACTCGAAAATCTGAAACCTCATATACGCAAAGAAAGAGGACTATTGAATATAGTGGGTAGAGTAAATAAATGGTTATTCGGTACATTAGACGCAGACGATGAGGAACGCTACAACAGGGCAATTACTACCTTAGAAACTAATCAAAATAATTTATTGGAAAATTTCAATATGCAAATATCTCTATCGAAAGGTTTAATTGAAAATTATAATAAAACAATCACCGCCCTAAGCACAAACCAGGAAAAATTTCAACTTGGCTTGAGAAAATTTCAAATTTCAGTTCAACAAACAGTCAATAATATACAAGACTACATAAGTTTTCAGGGAATAACGACACAGTTGAACCTTGACTGTCAAAACCTAATTATGTTCTTAGATAATCTAGAGGACGCAATCACATTCTCAAAATTGAACGCACTTCATAACAGCATACTCTCGAGTTCAGAATTGAAAAAAATGCTCGAAGATCTTTCGGAAATGTATAACCAAAACGAAATTCCATCTTTTCGAAATGTTTTATCATACTATCAATTTTTCGGGACACAGGTTAGTTTTTCAGATACCAAAATTATTTTCGCCATTCATGTACCTATACTGAGGCCGGAAACATTATCCTTTTATCATATATATCCTACCATCCAAAACCAAACCATATTCGTCCCGAGATACACCTTCCTGGCACGAACGCAATCAAAAATGCAATTTGTAACCGACCCATGCCCAGCCGTCGAGGGAACATATTTCTGCCCTGACGAATATCATCCCCACGACCAGTGTGTGGACAAGCTGTTGAACATCTCGAAGATAGAGAACTGCCCCACCTTCAGAGTCAACTTCGAGGAACCAATTGCCGAACAAATCACCAGGGAAATGGTCCTTATACTTCCCACAAAACCTGAAAAACTTCTCGCAAAATGTAAAACTGATCGATACCTTGAAATCAACAAATCGGTATTGATCACCATTCCGGAAACATGCGAAATCAGAATCAACGAAAAAAGATTTCTTAATAACATTCGCATCCAAGAAGGAAAGCCGCTCATTTTACCCGAAATTAAATTGGTCGCCGAAAATTCAACCACGTTTATGGTAATACCAAATATTACCAAAATAGACATGGAAGAAATTTATCGACTAAAGGACTACGCAAATTTGATACCGCCCATCCAGGAAAAAGAGACTCAGATACAATCGCCAGTTTATTTCACAGCCTTCGGAGTGTGTTGTACATTCATAATAATTGTGCTGGCAGTTATTTACAGAAAACGACTCTTTTCTCTTTGGAAACGCACCGACCGGAGAAAATCAGAAGAAAATCAAGCCGAAGAAGATGAAGAAAATGGGAAATCGAAAAAACGTTCCGTTATTTTCGATTCTTGACGGGGGACGAGTTAGGTAGTCACCTACCACGAGTACTGCTGACGAAGTGGTCATCGCTCTCTGAACTGGAGATAAGAAGAATCGCAAACTGCAACTATTCATTTTCTCTCCCAACGAATTAAATGTAATTTTCTCATTCTTTGTCACAACTCAGTCGAGTAAAGTTGTCTGTTATTTAGAAATAAATCTTTTTAAAAAGTCTTTCCGTCATTCGAAGTTCTTAAGTCAGTGAAAATGTTTTTTCATTGGAGGTCGACAGGCTCATACTTGACCAAGATAACGAGATATGGCCAAGGTGCTCGTAATGAATTATGGTTCATTTTGAATACAGATGAGTGTTGCGGTGTGTATCATTTGCATTAAAAGGGAATACCTATTTCGCAAATAGTATTCAATAAGGAGATGCGAGAACATCCCGACAACTACTGTATAGGAATGTACTGGACATATTTGAGGATTGCAGAAATGAAAACTACGTCTAACTATCAGTGTTTGTAATATGAAATGTTATGAGGAGTGGCAAAAGATATATTTTTGAGATAAAGTTTTACAATCATTATACTGAGCCGATTTTGATATTGAATTGTTCTGTTGATCATTGTATATCTTTTATAGTCTAAACACAGTATACGTTTTTATGAGGTCTTATATGTATAGATTTTCTTATCTTATTTTTTTCATTTCGATTCGTATTGTATATTTTTTTTCCTTAATGTATATAAAGTTTTCTTTATTAATATCCCTCTATAAGCAGTAATGCTTCTCGGGATTAATAAATGAATTAACTATGGTCAGTTGCAGGCACAATTCATATCCCCTATCCCCTGCGGCGTAATGGTTAGTCATATAACTATGTAAAAGCTACTTCAGAAGTAGAGTTTGATGCAGTCCACAAAGAGAAATAGCAGTATCTTTCAAAACATTTAAATTAGTACTGAAGTAATCTATTATATGGATCAATATCACAGAATTTTCGTGAAAAATGTTAATTGAAATGCTGGTTGAGAGCTGCTGTTGAATAATTGAAACAATTTGATGCAAGAATAAAGTGCTCCTCATCTATATGAGACATGGGGTTGGGTAGAATCCATAGCATTTACAGTACAGTAATTACGGGTACCTACTTCTCAAAATTTTCAAAGTATTGTGGAAGTGAAAATGAAAATACATTCGTATCATAGATGCAAATTGCAGTTTTTTATATTCAGAAAACTACCACCCCGGAGAATCCATAACAGGCATGACTTGAATACAAAGGAGTTCCATGTGCTTTGCACAACTCAATGTTTCATCAAGGAATATACCTACCTAAACACTTTATATAACTAGATAATGATATTTGATGATCCATAGTGATACCATATGAAATTTATCTAACATCGATTGGCACGAAAACAACGAATATTTA
Organism: Zygogramma bicolorata; assembly: GCA_032362365.1. Classification (NCBI taxonomy): domain Eukaryota; kingdom Metazoa; phylum Arthropoda; class Insecta; order Coleoptera; family Chrysomelidae; genus Zygogramma; species Zygogramma bicolorata. The sequence continues at coordinate 873,867 of JAVJAQ010004475.1, read as the reverse complement.
TAATGAAGTCTTTTATATGTTCTTATTTGGGATCAGATAGTTCTTTAGTGATTTTAAAATGAGAAAATCTTCCTACTCGCCACCCTATAGCTACTACTATGTTGAGCAATATTTGAGGAAAGTTTCCGCAGACTTCTCAAACAGCTATATTTTTCATTATGATGGGAATTGTATATTCTGTAATAAATTGTGATAATATCCTATTTCTATATCCCCTTTCTTCATTTTGAAATGAACAAAAATTGTATTCAAGACAGTTCAAAATCTGCGATGTATCTAAATTTTTATAAAATTCCCCTGGTTTTCACCACTTTGTAGAGTCTAGTGATACTAGGTTATTCGGCATTCCCCGATTAACGTTCACTACAAACCGCCACAACGTCCTGTCAGAATATATGTGTCCTTTGAGTTCCGTGGGTAAATTTATCGAACAAAGTTAAATTTATTTCATCTCTATCCGACATCGGATAGCAGAACAACATTTCAATGGGTGCGCTGCGTAACACCCACATTTCGTAACACCCACAGTGCATAACACCCAAAGTGCGTAACACCCACATTTCGTTATGCCCACACTCTGCGAACATACCCGAATGATGCACTGTTGCTAAATTTACCGGCTATAGAACGCGAGATTAATCTGACGTCTGATGAAAACAAACACGACCTACCTCAATGTTTACTTGGTTTGAGGTTATGATTTTTGTGATTTGCTGATTGTTTTTCAGAATTTCCCTGTTAAAAAATGTTTTTCCATGTTCCAGCATGAAGGATAATGGTTGTTAAGTGCCTAGTGAAAGTATGAAAAAACTACAATTTAAAATCATGGAATAAAATCTGCATTTTACCCAGGTAAATGAAGTAGTTATGAAGACCATAATAATTATCATTTTTTATTCAATTCACTGAAATGATACATGATAACATCTTGATCTCTACCTGGATTCTTATTTGATTTGTTTCAGTAATTATGGAATCTGCTATAAAATGAGGTGACCATGCCCTTCCAAGCTCATTACTTTTCTGTGCTTCCTGTATTCAGATCCTAAAGATGAGTGATCTATCTGAATATCATTCGACTCTCGACGAAACTCATCGTAGAAGATATTCATCTAAAATATCAGTTTTGGGTATTGATCCTTATGTTGATTTCGAAGAGTTTTCTACCGAGCTCTCAATGGTTCCACATATCATGTATCCAGATATTGTCAATTAGCTAATTTACACTAAAAGTGCATATACACTCAGTGAAATGAAAGCTTACAAAGGTTTGGAGGCTTACAATCAGGCAGCTTGTGGATGGGTTCGGAAAATATTTGTCAAGCATTTTGAAAAACCCATCTTTGTTTTAGGACAAGTAAGTCAGTTACTCTATTTTATCTATATTTGAATGAATATTTGTAAGAAAAGTGAAAATAACTTGAAAATGCCCTATCTACATTCATAAATATTCAAGAACTTTGTAATCTCATTTTCCTCGAAAAAAATAATCATCAACATTTTGAAATTCACCAGATCAATTATCAACAAGTTACACAAATATTCTAGTTGATATGTAACACTCCAATGTTTTTCAGGTTATGCATTCTCAAAGACTGAATGCAAAATTACTTACCCCATGGATCATAACTGATAAGGATGGCACAGTCGAAAGTGCTCTTTGTAATTGCATTGCAGGCTTTGGTGAAGTATGTACACATGTCGCAGCTGTTTTGTTTTCGATTGACAATGCAATGCGAAAGCAAGAAGATGTTACTAGAACAGGGGTGAAAGCTTATTGGATGCCACCTAAAGATGTTCCTGGAGAACCAGGACGAGTGAAAGATCTTGACTTTTCTAGACCAAAGAAAATGAAGGAAAACAAACCACTACTTCAGAGTTGAAATATTTTTTTCAATGTAGCAAACTCAAACTACTTGTTATGGAAACTGTGATGTTTTTGGAAACAATAAATTAAATAAAAAATAAATAAACCATTAGAATCCATCAGTCAAAACATACCACCGTTGTCTCAATTGGAACATTTGTTGACTAAAAAACTTTTATTCCATGATTTCACATTATTGTTTTTACATCCTTTCACTAAACACTTAACAACCATTGTTACTTATGTTATAATTGGGAAAAACAACAGGAAAATTCCGAAAAACAAGGCAAATCACAGGAATTAAATCAACTAACGAACAACCATAACCTCAAATCAAGTAAACATTGAGGTAGGTCGTGTTTGTTTTCATCAGACGTCAGATTAATCTCGCGTTCTATTCTGCAATTTTCTGTTAACCCAATCTAACTTAACCTAACTAACCTAACCTAAAAGAAGGATGAATTTGGCAACAGCGCATCATTCGGGTATGTTTGGAGAGTGTGGGCATAACGAAATGTGGGTGTTACGCACTTTGGGTGTTATGCACTGTGGGTGTGACGAAATGTGGGTAGAACGAGATGCTCCCATTTCAATCAGATGATTCCTGCTAAAATTAATGCACCAATCAGAACATCGTTAGTATTGGGCATTGCATTTGACAGAATGCATTTTCTTCATCCGACTGTCAGATCGTCGTACGATGGGATTTCGGATCTGTCTGAATTCAGCCTTACTTTTTCCGATGTCAGTGAAGTATATGAAGCATACTCATATGGTGTGGAAGAGGTAACCGTCAACCTTCCCATCATAATAGAAGGACGGAATATCCATATTCCGTTGAAACTGGGCAAATGACCCCAGACGTCGAACCCATACAATAAAGAAGAAGTAATTTTTTTTGCCTTGGAGCAACGAGCAACCCTGGACACTGGCCACTGGCCCTGACTTGACTAGAGACTAGACTAGTGACTGAGTACTGAGTCTATAGACCATATTAGTTAGGTTAGGATTTCAATTTGGCGCGAGGTCCAAGTTCAAAAAATTTTACATGGGGACCTTATGGAGGTTTGAATTCAATGCGGAACTACACAGTCTGGAAAAAAATGTTAGCTCTCAAACAGCTTGTGCCAGATACCCTCATCATTTCTTAATGTATCTATCTCAAAATATCATTGAAATTTCCTTTTATAAATTTTTTATATTGAAATGGAACTAGTGATGTCCAAGAAATTTTCTATTGTCGTAGATTAATTCAGGTATACATGACGTCACATCTGTCAAGAAATTCCACTCCCAACCTAAAACTTGATCGTTTAAAAACAATCGACATTATTTTCATTCAGTGAAATGATTGAAATGAAAAGAAATTCATATTATTTAAATTAAATCTGAGGGAGCTTCATATCCCAAGCCAAACTCAGACAACCTTCTGTTCCACTGTAATTATTACTTCATAACCTGAAGTAACAATGGCAAATAAATATAAAATTATCTGCAATAAATGATTAATTTCATGACGATTGGAAATGGGCATACAGAGTTGAACAGAGTCTTTCGTCTTGACATTTGGAAATTTTGATGCAGGATTGAAAATCATTAAGGGCAAGGTGAAAGCAAGCAGGTGGAAGAAGAGCTATGATATCAAGGTGAGTTTTTATACAAGGTGAGAAGCTGATATGTTCACGAAAACATGACAAGTATGTGGCTACTCTCAACTGAATTGGATTCGGTTATAACATGAGCCATATTCCTATAAGTCAACTTCGGAAACTGCTAATGTTTATCATTTTATTTACAGGTGTTATGGAACTTCAAATATGAAATCGAAGCCTGTACCTGCACCAAAGGACAGTTTGTATGTCAACTTATAGCTTGTGTGCTATTTATTACATGTGTACTCCAATATTGTATGTGCTTGTATGTGGGTTCCTCGAACAACAGAAGTCGCAGAACCGAATGAAATAACAACAAAGAATTTGTTTAATCCATTGGAAGGGCCAAGACCCAGCAAGGAACAGCTTGATGAATTCAAAAATTATTTATAGACGGTGAACAGCAGTTGTGGTTAATGCAGGAAGACCAAAATGGGCAGACATATTCTTTCAACCACTCCACCTTGGCAGATAATTTCAAGAAAATTGACATTTCATTCAGTGGAAATGGTGAATATATTGTCAATAAAGATCATAATGATTATGATCAAATTCAGGGGCAGCTACACTGTACTAGAACAGACTTTTGTTACCTAGTTTTATGGACCACTGCGGATGTTGCCATTAGGAAAATTGAAAAGGATAAGAATTGCGAAAAAATATTCATAAACTGAAATACCATGATTATATCATGTATAAAGGCCCATGATTGTATTGTATTCATTATTTTTTAATATATCTAAATTAATTTCGAAACTGTTTACTTACTGATAATGGAAAATGTGATAGTTCTTTATAATCAAAATAAACCATTCTTCACAATCATAATAATACATAGGTGAATAATGAAAGGCTATCGGCTGAATCTTTCATCCAGCACAGTCATATTATCACAGAAAATACATCAACTAGGATAATTTGTAAATATCAATATACCTCCAACACAATTGTTATTCATTTACTCAATGCAGTTACTGCTTTCATTTAGATTTTTTTGGATTCTGAGATGAATGATGGAACATGTAATGAATTGATTTGCTAATATTTTTATTAAAATTCATATTGAATTATATATTGCGCAATGATCGTAAATTAATTCATGTGCAGGAAGTACGTAAGCCTGCCGTTGGTAAATGAAAATGAATTGAGACATATTTTCATTTCACTTCTTGATGGGAGTTTTGCCATGATCTCACTTGAAGCGTTTTATGCATAAGAACCCAAGTTGAAGAAAAAAGGATTAGTAATAGTTGTTGGGATGCAATTGAATCGAGTGGCATGATCTAAATGGGGAAAATTCATTCTCAACTTTATAAGACTTATTAGTAACTGATCTTCTATATATAATTCCTGAGATCTTCCACCCAAAGTAGTAATTGAACGGAAAATCTGATAAATATTTCAAAAGTGAAGTGAACATTTATTTTCTTGGTAAACCATTGTATAGATCAGGTCTGTTTTATTGATTGTGTGAAAAGGTTTGCCCTGCCACAGAAGGCACTGCAGACGTTTCATTGTGATCTTCGTTTTCTTTTCTCTCATCTGTTATTTCAGGGAATATCTGTGTGCGTGCTTCATGAGAAGGTGAAATGGGTACATCACTTATTATATCATCACTTTTCCCTTCGAACTCTTTTAGCATGTTCATATTTCAAATCTACTTTTCTATCAGTTACAACCAAATTCTTAACAGCCAAATTTTGAATCCATATTTTTGCTTCTATTTCATTTGTTGGAAATGCAAACATTTTGGAATTTCTTGGATGGCTATTGGTTACATCCAGGAGCAAAACTCTTTAAGCAAAACACTGCACTATTTTCGAAACAGAATAATTTTGTCAGCTTACTGCATTACTAGCTCTCCGCTCTCCTGATATAAACACGTCAATTTTAAATATCCCGCTAACTTTGTTGCCCCACCAGAATCCACCACTCATCAATCTAAGACATGCGTGCCATAAATTTTGCAATGCATTATTATATTTACAAATTCATAGAAAATAAACCATTTCTTTCAATTATTTTGCATCAGACAGATGGAGGAAACTTTATTCCACCCTGTTCATGCAAAATCAGCTCTAAGGAATGAGATTGAATACCTGAAAAAAAGCGACAAAGTCGAAAAATTTTTAGTCCCATAAGATTTACATGGGAAATTAAATGACAGGTTTCCGTGATGGACCTGAGTTCGAATTTCGCGCTCGAAAAATCCTAACCATTGCTGCTTTCTTTTTGAGTGTTTCAAGCCCCGGTGCTCTTAATTCTAGCTTTACTATTGGTGGAATTTGACACATGTCATTTTTCAACCAATGGTAAAGCTAAAATTAGCTGCCCCGGGGCTTGAAACTCCCAAAAAGAAAGCTGCAAATATGGTCTATGTCTATGGATGGTGGTGTCTGTCCTAAGTCCTGAGTTGTTTCAATAATTTGGTTTTGTTCATAAATCGATAAATCATATTGAAATCTACTGGGGGATAATTATGTCAACGAGATGGTATTAGAATAAAATGGTTAAATGAAATTTACTTAGTTTAATGTGTATTTTTATTGAAAGGTACCCACTCTATCAAAAAGGTGGCCCTCAACTGCGGGTTTACTTACCAAATTTCTGGATGAAGCTTGTAAGGCCAACCGAAGAGCTTCCAAGTAATATTGTACAGTTCTCTTGTTCAATGGAAATGACCAAATATGATATCAAAAATTACCTAGAAAAAATCTATTGCATCAAATGTGCAGATATAAGAACCAGAATACATATGACAAAAACCAGAAGAGATCCAGTTAAGGGCTATGTTATCAAAGATGAAGATATCAAATTTGCCTATGTCACCCTGGTGAGTATCGAGTTGATAATGTTGAAACTAGGGATCTAGATATCAAAATCTTTCATAAATTTAGTAAGCCTACTTGCAATAAAATTGAAGTATTCTGTTGATTGTCTATAATTATTTGTTAGAGAAAAACCATTTCTATTTCACTTGTAAGGGGTGGCTCTGCTGATTTATTATCTTGTAACACAGAGTTTATAGAACAGAATTTAATTTTTGTGTTATATGTGTTATTATCAAGGATTGCATTAAGAAGTAGTTACGTATGTGTTCGTGCAACTTTTATTTTGATTTGAGCATAATTATTTGGGCTTTCTAGATAATGACCCGTGTTACAACAGTTTTGGCAAAAATGTATTCACGTCCTTTATTCATCAATGGAAAGGATGGACACGTAATAAATGTTGAGATATAGCTTGAGACAAAAATGAAAATACCCCTATATTTTCACTGTTTAAGTGAATACAGTTCTAACTTTTCGGAGATATATTCAAGCCCATATGTCATATTTGTTAAGACATTCAACTGAAGTGTGAACTTTAAACATGGCCTACTCTAAATTCATGAAGAGGAGAAAAAACTGATCAGAATATTTGTTCAACTCCATATACTGAGTTCTATGGCACAATTTGCATTCATAAAATTTTCAATATCATGGTCTATGCAAAGAGGTAATAATAGACCGGGCGGCAGTGAGAGATTTCTCGGACCAATTTTCACAGTCTGCTTCTGGAAAGGGAAGTACTGGAAGATAAAAAAAAATCGTAATCCGCAAAAAAATTTACGCGCATTATGGTACCTCGTGTGAAACCCATAATTTGCGTTCGTTGAGTTCAACAAGAATTTGGATGGAAGCCTCTTCACAGACTGCTTTACATTTGTTACACATATAAAACAGCGATCAAAGTAAAAAAACATGAAGATATACTGTTTCGAATGATACAGGGCGATTTACAAATTCCCCAATGCATTGCAATAATATATTATGGAAACCAACTCTTCCCAGTACGCCAATTATAACTGAAATTAGTTCCATCGTGAGAATAACGAAAATTTATGAGGCATACAATTTGGAAGTATACAGTGTGTTCCATCAAGAACAAATTATGGGTTAGCCATGAAGTACCAAGGAGCACGTATTATTTTTGCGGATTATGATTTGTTTCAGATTCAAGTATTTCCTTTTTCAAAAAAAAACTCTAAAAAATTGATCCAAAAAATCTGTCAACGCCGCCCGGTCTATAAGAGCGTGTTTCTCGAGGTTTTCGATTACTCCCATATCTATGCAACACATGCGTCATGTCAATTTTAAATATTCAACACCCAGGAAAAATTTTCTTGTCAGAATGGGTGGGCTTTGCTCCCTTCCGCAATAAAATCATAAAGGAGGGTATGCAAAGAACTTGAATTCAAACAAGCCAAATTGATTTATTTTCTGTGCCCGAGTGAGAAAGCAGAAAATTTAAATGAGCTTATTTCAGTCAAGCTATTTAATTACCATCAGTCAGAAATAAGAATGAGTGCTGCTTTGAAGTTTTTATTAGCAGGGGAGTGCCACCCAAAATGTGTAAACAATAAAAAAACGGCTGGGAAACGCAGCAGTATCTCAAGGAAACGAATCAAACTGTTTTTCTGGTGGTGATAGAAGAGTGTGGATATTATCTTCATTGTGTAAAAAGAAAAGCAACTGATGCTATGATAGTGAAATATAAAAAGCTATGCAGGTTTCGAGAATGAGAATATGTGCGTAAAATGACAAGCAACTGAAGCTATGATCGTGAAATATAAAAAGCTATGCAGGTTTCGAGAATGAGAATAGTAGTATGTCAAAGCCGGCATCAGGACCGAGATCTCGGTCCTAGAACCGGCCTAGCGTATTTCGGGAGTTTGAGGGAACATACTACGCCTATGTCGTCGTAGCGGGGTACGGGGGGCGGGGGCCCCTGTAACCCCGTTGGTACTCCGCCCATGTCCGCTAACGGTCGTCGCCGACATGTCGAGACCTGCAAAAGTTCGAACGGCGAGTTCCCAGGCTCACGTGCAAGGCGGCTCTTTTGTCGGCATGTTCGTCAAAGATATCGAATGAATGATTAATGGGTTTTCGGGTGAATCCCAACCGCCGAGCTGTTTACGAAAACAAACGTGATGACTCATGCGTTTTTCCGAGAATTGCAGAAGGTCATGCCTGCGTGAGACTTGCAAAACAAAATACGTGGGGAATCCCAGATGACGCAAGCGCTTTTCCGAGAAATGCGGTCATACGCGGCGTCTTTCGCTTCGGAGATCGGAAACGTTCGGGCGGCATCGTAGAACCGCACCCATTTCGAGCGGGAATATTTGAACTGGAAGCGTCTTTCGCTTCAGGCGGCGTTCATGACACATGTGGGTGGTACGTTGAGGCAATGCTGTCATATTCTTCAGGCGGCTTAGAGGTCAACGAGATGGGCGCGGCGCGGGTAGGGGATCCAACTTCTCGATTGCTGCGAAGTCAGTCTTCTGCTAGAACTCGTACGATACCGCCATCGAAGACAGTGTTGTGTGTCCGCCATCAGACCATCGAAGTCAGTTTCCTGCTAGAACTCATACGATATATACCGCTATAGAACGACAGTGTGATCAGACTGAAAAATGTAAGTACCTCTTTTTCCTTCGTGCTCGGGAGTGTTTTTTCGAAACGGCTCACATACAGGTTGAGAGCTATTCATGCGCAAGTGTTGATCTCGGCATATACAGCGTGAGTCGAAACTTTTTTCTGTCAAGTGTGTTGGCTCAGTGTGAATTTTTTCGAACGGCATATACAGCGTGTGTCGAAACTTTTTTCGTTGGCTCAGTGTGAGTTTTTTCGAACGGCATATACAGCGTGTGTCGAAACCTTTTTTCGTTGACTCAGTGTGAATTTTTTCGAACTTATCGGCATATACAGCGTGTGTCGAAACCTTTTTCGTTGGCTCAGTGTGAGTTTTTTCGAACGGCATATACAGCGTATGTCTGAACTTTTTCTGTCAAGTGTGTTGGCTCAGTGTGATATTTTTCGAAGGTATCGGCATATACAGGGTGTGTCGAAAATTTTTCTGTCAAAGTGGTCTGCATGTTGTTGTTGGCTCATACAGTGTGAGTTTTTCCAAACGTATACAGTGTGCGTCATAATTTTTTCGTCAAGTGTGTTGGCTCATACAGGGTGAACCAACAGCAGCACAGTGTGCGACAAAATTTTTCCATCAAGTGTGTTGACTCATATAGCGTGAGCCATTTTTTTTTCGAACGTATGTACAGGATGTCCTAAAATTTTGATGTTTTTTGCTTCAGATGGACCTCCTTGCAGAGTTGAACACAATATGCAGCGCTTCTGGATACAAGCAGACCGTTCCTATGAGCAGCTTGCAGAAAAACAAGCCCTATCCAATTCAGAAGCTTCGCCTGGTGAAAACCAAGTTCGGAGAGACCATCATAGCCGATATCCAGCTGTACGAGGTATTCCTTCCGAGAAGAGTGTTTGCAATCCTCAGGGGACATATTGACCAATTTACTCCGGGGAAGTACGCCCTGGTAGTCGAAGAAGGAGGGGTCGGAAAGACAAATACCTTCAAGTTCATCGAGAACTAGGCAACAACATGAAGGAAGTTTTTCTCTCTCTGTGTCCACCCATATCCACATATTTTTTGAGAACTGTAACCTATAGGAAAATATATACTTGTATGTGAAATCGTTTTGACTTTGATTTGGAGAGAATGCGTGACAGAGTAACCATATGACAGACGCAAGACTTTACTGACAGACGTATGACTCCAATGACGTGAACGACAAATGACAGAGGAATATGATATGAAGTTTGGCTTGAATGGTAGACGCAAGACTTGACTGACAGACGTATGACTCCAATGACGTGAACGACAGGCAACACGAATGACAAGACGATATTTCTGACAGCTGACAAATGAATTGACTGATGTGTGATGTGAACGACAGCCCAACACGAATGACAGACGATATGGCTGACGTATGATGTGAACGATAGCCAACTCGAATGACAGACGATATATAGCTGACGTATGATGTGAACGACTGCCAACTCGGATGACAGGCAATATTTCTGACGTATGACTTGACTGCGACGTATGATGTGAACGACTCGAATGACAGAGGATGTATGTGGTGAATGGCAGAAGACTTATGACAGACGCAGGACTTGACTGACCGCCGACGTATGACTTGACAGACGTATGACTTGACTGACAGAGGAAGTGACAGATGACGCTCCTCCGAGGACGCCATCTATCCACGCCACTGTGAGCCAACTCATAAGTGTGGTGACAGATGACGCCCCTCCGAGGACGCCATCTATCCACGCCACACTGAACCAACTCATAAGTGTGAGTGACAGATGACGCTCCTCTGAGGACGCCATCTATCCACGACACTCATAACCAACTCGCACAGTGATCTGTGTCCCACACTCTTGTTTTTTCATTTTTTTCCCACCCTCTATTCCCCATTATGTCCCACCCCACAATCTGAAAGAGAGAAAAAACAACAACCCTTTCGAAAATACGATTTATTGATCGAAAAAAACATACATTTCTCAACGAGGTAAAACATTATTGGAAAACCAACTGAGCATAGAGTCTACATTGAACTGTGTACACATATACTTGCAGTTGTAGGCGGCGGCGTGGTTCGGGCAAGGCGTCGGCGTTGGCTGCAAATTTTCCATTCCATGCGTCGTACCGTCGAACTGGGAGACGTCCTGGATAGACGGTGGGCAGGTCACTCCAATATCTCGGACTTTTCTCGAGAGGAACTCGGCTTTTTGGCTACCTCTCACATATATGACTTCGGCCGAGTACAGAAGGTATTTCTGCAGAATGGCATCAACGTCGTGGTACTCGACGTCCCCTGAAGAATACGGAATGCCATGAACGTACTTTTCCAAGTACCGGGTGGTCTTCTTGTCCTTGTCCGTCAACAAGACATAGGGCATTGGTGGCTTGAACAGGAAATTCTGCCGCTGGTGACCGATATGGATGGCAAGTTCTTTGGGGTGGAACACCCCGTTGACGACGAAACCTTGGATATCAACGACCGCGATTCTCATGATGTGTGCGTCTTGTACTAGCTGGCAACTGAATGACGATGTGCGCTAGAGAGCGTCAGTTCTCCCACTTCTCCCACCACGGTGGCGCGCGCCGCCTATGATTTCTCATGACCTCGGTAAGGGGAAGTACAATCGTCCGGGATGATGCAACAAGGGGAATTTTGACGAAAAACCGACGTTTTCGACACGGCTGTCCACCACGTCGAACAGACCGAAAAAGATTTGAATTTTCAACTATCAATACTTAGACGTTCAGTGGATGAGAAAGCATTTCAACGCAAAGGTGGACCTTCGAGTTAACCGTGACGAAACGTAGTTCTCGTTGGTCGCCTGAACCAAAAAAGACAAAATGGGGGTGGGAAGGCTGTACTCATCAGGCCGAATGCGACGAAAATATCTCCAATGTCAACCGACACTCACCGACGATGTCGACACGGCTGTCCACCACGAAGATTTCACCTTTCTCGAACAGGCCAAAAAAAAAGATGCATTCCTTCAATTTTCAGCTATTACTACTTAGACGTTCATCAGATGTCTTGAGAAAACATGTCAACGCAAAGGATGACCGTATCAATACTTAGACGTTCAGCTGATGAGAAAGCATGTCAACGCAAAGGAGGACCGTAAGGTCAACCGTGACGGCTCTCGTTCGACGAGAGAGAAAAGACCAACAAAAATGGGGGTGGGAAGGCTGTACTCATCAAGCCGAATGCGATGAAAATGTTTCCAATGTCAACCGATACTCTGAGGGGGCTTTTCTGGTTCACATCAAAATAGGTGGACCGGTCAGGTCAACCGTTATGGAATCGAGCGAAAAAGGGGAAGACGTTGGGCCAACTGCCATGAAAACCGTTGACAACCGCCGCCCTCTTGAGATGTGAGTGACTCGAAAAAACAGTTGTAGTCCCATGTGGACGCTCTCCGATTCTCCAAAATTCGGAATTCGGCCCCGAGAAGTGAAAATGTTTTCTGCAATGATTCACCGCGATACGACTCATCCCATACCGGCCAAATGACGATAAGGAATGCGAGGTTATCGCAGACATGTTCAGACAAGTCAACAACTTCAATGACGCACAGGCTATGAGTCATCACACAAACAGAGTGACCTTCGATCAGCAGTAAAACGAACAAAGACAGCTCTGAGTCATCGGTGACCTTCAAACCGTGAACAATATCCGAATCGTAAGAGTGGAAATTCACGGCGGCAGAAAAAACGGTGTTCGACCCTCCAAAAAAATGGAATGTTTTGAAACGAGAGAAAACTGTTGAACTGACTGCGTTAGGCCGAACGCGACCCATGCCGATCATATCACGTCTACCTGAGTGCATCAGGCTGAACACGATGATTGAGTTGACATTCCCCGCAAGCGGTGGGGACCGCATGTTTTGTCGTGGGATCCAAAGTGAAAAAATCAGATACTTGGGGGAATATACACCCATGACGTGACGACAATGGACAGGGGGGCCTTATAGTTCACCGTTGGTCCCACCCCTCCACAAAAAGCATTCCCAAATTCGTCACATGTTCGATTGGAGTCTTCAGTACTCATTTGTCTTCCAACGAGAATGGCTGCAGACTGTTCGTATGCCGAGAGACTTCAAACGTTTCGCAACTGGCCTTCGACATTTCCGAAAGAGAAGTTGGCCAGTGCCGGTTTCGTTTACACCGGTTCAGGAGACGACGACGACACAGTTACCTGTTTCAATTGCGGTGTCGAAGGATTCAATTGGGAGACTGGCGATGATCCTTTGATGGACCACTTCAGGTGGACACCCTATTGTACGTTTTTCGACAGCGATACTTCTTCGTTCATCAATCGGGTGAAACGACCAACACATACGGAAAATAGTGTTCTCATGCGGCGTCTCGCAACTTTCGAAAACTGGCCCATCGGTCTCAATCAGACGCCTCAAGAACTTGCCGAATGTGGCTTTTTCTACACTGGAATAGGAGATCACGTAAAATGCTTTCACTGCGGCACCGAAATAGCCCACTGGAAACAAGGAGATTCGGTTTGGATACATGGCTGTCACGACGGATGCGATTTCATGATGAAACTTCAACCGTCCAGGGCGTCTCCGCCGCCGCCACCGCTGACCTGTAAAGTTTGTTTGGACAATGAAGTATGCATTGTATTCATGCCTTGCAGACATTTGGTTTGTTGTCTCGAATGCTGTGTAAGATGCGGTGAAAACTGTCCCGTTTGCCGTTCACCAATCACCTCATTCATGAAGATATATGTATCTTGAATATACGTTTGAATTTGGCGCCTCGTTTCATTCCACCTCCACATAGGTCTGCACACACAGACATGCGCTTTCGATACTTTGAAACTTCACGTCACGTTCTTGTGGCATTCTCAACCGCAAAATATCCCCAGAATCTGGGGAAATATCAAGGAAATCCTATAGAATTTTCCCCAGATCTAAGGAAATGTTCTCTCAAGTGCAACATCGTCGGTTGGTGCGTATCCATGCTTCACTGAGGGGGTAATGGAGGAAACAGCATACACTTCAAATGTCAAATATCCCGCCTCAAGCGTGGCATAAGAGCCGTAGAAGGACGTCTGGGAACTTTCCCACCCAGAACGCCGTCGACCACGTCAGTCTTTGAAATCCAAATGTTCCCGCCATCTGACGTATCACGTGACCATGACTGCTGCGCGGAATGCTAGAACGTTCAAAATTCCCGCCACGTCTTGCACGCCACGGTCATGCGCACAACGATCTGCTGGGTACTTTGAAGTTTTCGTCTGACGACCAACCTTTGCCGCCTAGAACGTTTGCCGCTCATGCGCACCAACGCTTTGACGTTCAAGCTGAAGTCTTTCGAATTTCCCGCCTAGAGTGTTTGTCGCGACGTTCAGGCTCATTCAAAGTTGCCGCCTACAGCGTTTGCCGCTCATACGCACAAACGCTTTTGGATACATTGACTGGCTGAAGTCCTCCAAATTTCTCATCAGAACATCGACGCTCATATCATTCAAATTTCCCGCCTAGAGCGTTTGTCGCTCCGTTCAGGCTTAAGTCTTCCAAATTCCGCACCCGAACTTTGACATCATTCAAATTTCCCGCCTACAGCGTTTGTCGCTCCGTTCAGGCTTATGTCTTTCGAATTTCGCGCCAGAACATTGACGCTCAGGCTGAACTCATTCAAAGTTGCCGCCTACAGCGTTTGCCGCTCATGCGCAAAAACCCTTTTGGTCACTTCGACGTTCAGGCTGAAGTCAGTGTTCACCGCTCATGCGCAAAACGATCATTCGTGTACTTTGAAGTTTCTGTCCGACGACTTACCTATCGATGTTGCCGTCTACAGCGTTTGTCGCTCCGTTCAGGCTTATGTCTTTCGAATTTCGCGCCAGAACGTTCACTTTGACGCTAAGGTTGAACTCATTCAAAGTTGCCGCCTCATGCGCTCATGCGCACAACGATAATCCGTGTACTTTGACGTTTTCGTGCGTTTGGCCCTAACCATCAAGCTGAAGTTCAGGGTTCACCGCTCATGCGTATAAGCGTTCCTCGATGGACTTTGAATCCGTACGTCTGACGACTAACCTTTCAAAGTTGCCGCCTATAGCGCTTGCCGCTCATGCGCAAAACGATCATTCGTGTACTTTGAAATTTCCGTACGTCTGACGACTAACCTTTCAAAGTTGCCGCCTATAGCGCTTGCCGCTCATGCGCAAAACGATCATTCGTGTACTTTGAAATTTCCGTACGTCTGACGACTAACCTTTCAAAGTTGCCGCCTAGAGCGTCTGCCGCTCATGCGCAAAACGTATGCTATACTTCAGCTTTTCGACGTTTGACGCACGACGTGAATTCGTTCATGCGTATAGGCTTCCTCAATGGACTTTGCCCCCATCGAGCGTCTGACCACGTGACTACCACCACCCCTCCTGACATGTACATGAAAATCGGTAGAGCGTCAGTCTATCAGTTGGAGTCGTACGAGCAACAATGTTGAAGAAAATCCGTAACTACGCGAGTCAGTGGACGACGCAACCACAAACGTCGGAAGATGATGTGAATTCGCTAAGGCAAAAAAACTGTGAACTAGTGAAATCGGTGCAAGAGTTGAAGCAGATGCTGGTCACGGAAATACGCAAGGCTTCCCACGAGAGACGTAAAAATGCCGGAAAGATTGCAAAGGAGCGAGCTGAACGAAAACGAGCTGAGATCGAACGTCTGAAAGTTGAAGAGAGGATCCAGAGAAACATTTCTGTCCTGAGGGAATCAATCGCACCCAGGTTGACGCCTTATTCGATCAGCGAAGAAAAAGTTCGATGTCTTGGTCTGTTCGAAGTGGTACCCGACACAGAGTGGTACATACTGAGACGTCAACAATGCAATTGGAAACATGCTGAAAAAGTACTTGGCGAAAGAGGTGTGCGTCTGCTCAAAAAGTGGGAAAACGTATCCCATTCCATCGATATCTGCAACCGTATCAAGAGTCATTTCAAAGAAGTGGAACAGTGTGATGTACATATAAACCGAATCAAGGTCCTACAGCATCCCATCACCAACGACTACATCATGAATATGATCGATCACTATGTGCATGACAATGAAGCAGTCGTACTTGCATCAGAAAATGAGCGTGCAGTATAGACCAATCTGTGTGGATAGTTCGAGCATCCATCTCCATCTCTGCAGCCCACGTTAGCCTTGAGACGCCTTGACTATGTACTATTGAATGATACGAATAAACTACTTTGTTGTATGCTTTGCCTCATTTTTTGTACATTTCTCGCACGCAAAAACGTTCCATTTTGATGCAGTTTTTTCGACGAAAAAATTGCATCAAAACGCACCATTTTTGACGTGTTTTTCGACACTCATTTTCGATGCGTCGAAGTGACAGAAAAACGTCATTTTTCACGTGTTTTTTCGACGCTCATTTTCGATGCGTGAAAACGCGTGAAAAACGAAGGTTTTTTGTCACTTCGACGCACCGAAAATGAGCATCGAAAAAACAGGCAAAAAACGACGTATTTTGGTCACTTTGAAAATGACAAATTTTGGGCGAGAAACAGTCGATGAAAACTGCACAATTTTCATCCCATTTTACATGTATTCTTATGGGAAAAACCGGCGATTTTGATCGACTCATTTTCGCACAAAAATCATCGAAAAACGACCAGTTTTTCACGATATTTCGGTGCTCATTTTCGGTGCGTCGAAGTGACAGAAAAACGTCGTTTTTGACGCTTTTTTTCGACGCTCATTTTCGATGCGTGAAAACGCGTGAAAAACGAAGGTTTTTTGTCACTTCGACGCATCGAAAATGAGCATCGAAAAAACACGCAAAAAACGACGTATTTTGGTCACTTTTGACGCGTCAAAAACGCACCGTTTTTGTGCTGTTTTTTCGCCTCAAAAATGCTAAGTTTTTGTGCAGTTTTTCGCACATGTTTCTGTTCACTTTTCGAATGCGAGACATTTGGCCTACTACCAGTCAAGTTGATCTGCCTATGTCAAAGTATCCTCTGAAGTTGGTTGCGCACACATCAGATGCCACCTGTCACTCAGCCTCAGAGCATATGACGAACACTTGATCGTTATGCGCATGACCGACAGACGTCAGGGAGTTTCCATGCCCAGTCCGCTCTAGGTGGGAAATTTGAACGTCTTCAGGCGTCTGCCTCGCATCTGACGTCCACCTGACTAGCATCTGACGTCCACCTGACTAGCATCTGACGTCCACCTGACTAGCATCTGACGTCCACCTGACTAGCATCTGACATCCACCTGACTCGCATCTGACACATCTGAAGTGCACCAAGCACGCCTGCCATGTGCCTGAACGTGTATGGCATACCTTTGTACATGAGCTGCAAACGCTCTAGGCGGTAAGTGACAGAAACTTCAAAGTACATATGCGCTGGGGGTGAACGGTGAACTCAGACTTCAGCCTGCACGTGACCAAAAGCGTGTTTGCGCATGAGTGGCAAACGCTCAAGGCGGCAACTTTGAAAGGTGAGTTGTCAGATGGAAACTTCAAAGTACGTGAGTGGTCCACGTCGTGCGTCAAACGTCGAAAAGCTGAAGTATAGCATACGTTTTGCGCATGAGCGGCAGACGCTCTAGGCGGCAACTTTGAAAGGTTAGTCGTCAGACGTACGGAAATTTCAAAGTACACGAATGATCGTTTTGCGCATGAGCGGCAAGCGCTATAGGCGGCAACTTTGAAAGGTTAGTCGTCAGACGTACGGAAATTTCAAAGTACACGAATGATCGTTTTGCGCATGAGCGGCAAGCGCTATAGGCGGCAACTTTGAAAGGTTAGTCGTCAGACGCTCGATGGGGGCAAAGTCCATTGAGGAAGCCTATACGCATGAGCGGTGAACCCTGAACTTCAGCTTGATGGTTAGGGCCAAACGCACGAAAACGTCAAAGTACACGGATTATCGTTGTGCGCATGAGCGCATGAGGCGGCAACTTTGAATGAGTTCAACCTTAGCGTCAAAGTGAACGTTCTGGCGCGAAATTCGAAAGACATAAGCCTGAACGGAGCGACAAACGCTGTAGACGGCAACATCGATAGGTAAGTCGTCGGACAGAAACTTCAAAGTACACGAATGATCGTTTTGCGCATGAGCGGTGAACACTGACTTCAGCCTGAACGTCGAAGTGACCAAAAGGGTTTTTGCGCATGAGCGGCAAACGCTGTAGGCGGCAACTTTGAATGAGTTCAGCCTGAGCGTCAATGTTCTGGCGCGAAATTCGAAAGACATAAGCCTGAACGGAGCGACAAACGCTGTAGGCGGGAAATTTGAATGATGTCAAAGTTCGGGTGCGGAATTTGGAAGACTTAAGCCTGAACGGAGCGACAAACGCTCTAGGCGGGAAATTTGAATGATATGAGCGTCGATGTTCTGATGAGAAATTTGGAGGACTTCAGCCAGTCAATGTATCCAAAAGCGTTTGTGCGTATGAGCGGCAAACGCTGTAGGCGGCAACTTTGAATGAGCCTGAACGTCGCGACAAACACTCTAGGCGGGAAATTCGAAAGACTTCAGCTTGAACGTCAAAGCGTTGGTGCGCATGAGCGGCAAACGTTCTAGGCGGCAAAGGTTGGTCGTCAGACGAAAACTTCAAAGTACCCAGCAGATCGTTGTGCGCATGACCGTGGCGTGCAAGACGTGGCGGGAATTTTGAACGTTCTAGCATTCCGCGCAGCAGTCATGGTCACGTGATACGTCAGATGGCGGGAACATTTGGATTTCAAAGACTGACGTGGTCGACGGCGTTCTGGGTGGGAAAGTTCCCAGACGTCCTTCTACGGCTCTTATGCCACGCTTGAGGCGGGATATTTGACATTTGAAGTGTATGCTGTTTCCTCCATTACCCCCTCAGTGAAGCATGGATACGCACCAAACGACGATGTTGCACTTGAGAGAACATTTCCTTAGATCTGGGGAAAATTCTATAGGATTTCCTTGATATTTCCCCAGATTCTGGGGATATTTTGCGGTTGAGAATGCCACAAGAACGTGACGTGAAGTTTCAAAGTATCGAAAGCGCATGTCTGTGTGTGCAGACCTATGTGGAGGTGGAATGAAACGAGGCGCCAAATTCAAACGTATATTCAAGATACATATATCTTCATGAATGAGGTGATTGGTGAACGGCAAACGGGACAGTTTTCACCGCATCTTACACAGCATTCGAGACAACAAACCAAATGTCTGCAAGGCATGAATACAATGCATACTTCATTGTCCAAACAAACTTTACAGGTCAGCGGTGGCGGCGGCGGAGACGCCCTGGACGGTTGAAGTTTCATCATGAAATCGCATCCGTCGTGACAGCCATGTATCCAAACCGAATCTCCTTGTTTCCAGTGGGCTATTTCGGTGCCGCAGTGAAAGCATTTTACGTGATCTCCTATTCCAGTGTAGAAAAAGCCACATTCGGCAAGTTCTTGAGGCGTCTGATTGAGACCGATGGGCCAGTTTTCGAAAGTTGCGAGACGCCGCATGAGAACACTATTTTCCGTATGTGTTGGTCGTTTCACCCGATTGATGAACGAAGAAGTATCGCTGTCGAAAAACGTACAATAGGGTGTCCACCTGAAGTGGTCCATCAAAGGATCATCGCCAGTCTCCCAATTGAATCCTTCGACACCGCAATTGAAACAGGTAACTGTGTCGTCGTCGTCTCCTGAACCGGTGTAAACGAAACCGGCACTGGCCAACTTCTCTTTCGGAAATGTCGAAGGCCAGTTGCGAAACGTTTGAAGTCTCTCGGCATACGAACAGTCTGCAGCCATTCTCGTTGGAAGACAAATGAGTACTGAAGACTCCAATCGAACATGTGACGAATTTGGGAATGCTTTTTGTGGAGGGGTGGGACCAACGGTGAACTATAAGGCCCCCCTGTCCATTGTCGTCACGTCATGGGTGTATATTCCCCCAAGTATCTGATTTTTTCACTTTGGATCCCACGACAAAACATGCGGTCCCCACCGCTTGCGGGGAATGTCAACTCAATCATCGTGTTCAGCCTGATGCACTCAGGTAGACGTGATATGATCGGCATGGGTCGCGTTCGGCCTAACGCAGTCAGTTCAACAGTTTTCTCTCGTTTCAAAACATTCCATTTTTTTGGAGGGTCGAACACCGTTTTTTCTGCCGCCGTGAATTTCCACTCTTACGATTCGGATATTGTTCACGGTTTGAAGGTCACCGATGACTCAGAGCTGTCTTTGTTCGTTTTACTGCTGATCGAAGGTCACTCTGTTTGTGTGATGACTCATAGCCTGTGCGTCATTGAAGTTGTTGACTTGTCTGAACATGTCTGCGATAACCTCGCATTCCTTATCGTCATTTGGCCGGTATGGGATGAGTCGTATCGCGGTGAATCATTGCAGAAAACATTTTCACTTCTCGGGGCCGAATTCCGAATTTTGGAGAATCGGAGAGCGTCCACATGGGACTACAACTGTTTTTTCGAGTCACTCACATCTCAAGAGGGCGGCGGTTGTCAACGGTTTTCATGGCAGTTGGCCCAACGTCTTCCCCTTTTTCGCTCGATTCCATAACGGTTGACCTGACCGGTCCACCTATTTTGATGTGAACCAGAAAAGCCCCCTCAGAGTATCGGTTGACATTGGAAACATTTTCATCGCATTCGGCTTGATGAGTACAGCCTTCCCACCCCCATTTTTGTTGGTCTTTTCTTTCTCGTAGAACGAGAGCCGTCACGGTTGACCTTACGGTCCTCCTTTGCGTTGACATGCTTTCTCATCAGCTGAACGTCTAAGTATTGATACGGTCATCCTTTGCGTTGACATGTTTTCTCAAGACATCTGATGAACGTCTAAGTAGTAATAGCTGAAAATTGAAGGAATGCATCTTTTTTTTGGCCTGTTCGAGAAAGGTGAAATCTTCGTGGTGGACAGCCGTGTCGACATCGTCGGTGAGTGTCGGTTGACATTGGAGATATTTTCGTCGCATTCGGCCTGATGAGTACAGCCTTCCCACCCCCATTTTGTCTTTTTTGGTTCAGGCGACCAACGAGAACTACGTTTCGTCACGGTTAACTCGAAGGTCCACCTTTGCGTTGAAATGCTTTCTCATCCACTGAACGTCTAAGTATTGATAGTTGAAAATTCAAATCTTTTTCGGTCTGTTCGACGTGGTGGACAGCCGTGTCGAAAACGTCGGTTTTTCGTCAAAATTCCCCTTGTTGCATCATCCCGGACGATTGTACTTCCCCTTACCGAGGTCATGAGAAATCATAGGCGGCGCGCGCCACCGTGGTGGGAGAAGTGGGAGAACTGACGCTCTCTAGCGCACATCGTCATTCAGTTGCCAGCTAGTACAAGACGCACACATCATGAGAATCGCGGTCGTTGATATCCAAGGTTTCGTCGTCAACGGGGTGTTCCACCCCAAAGAACTTGCCATCCATATCGGTCACCAGCGGCAGAATTTCCTGTTCAAGCCACCAATGCCCTATGTCTTGTTGACGGACAAGGACAAGAAGACCACCCGGTACTTGGAAAAGTACGTTCATGGCATTCCGTATTCTTCAGGGGACGTCGAGTACCACGACGTTGATGCCATTCTGCAGAAATACCTTCTGTACTCGGCCGAAGTCATATATGTGAGAGGTAGCCAAAAAGCCGAGTTCCTCTCGAGAAAAGTCCGAGATATTGGAGTGACCTGCCCACCGTCTATCCAGGACGTCTCCCAGTTCGACGGTACGACGCATGGAATGGAAAATTTGCAGCCAACGCCGACGCCTTGCCCGAACCACGCCGCCGCCTACAACTGCAAGTATATGTGTACACAGTTCAATGTGGACTCTATGCTCAGTTGGTTTTCCAATAATGTTTTACCTCGTTGAGAAATGTATGTTTTTTTCGATCAATAAATCGTATTTTCGAAAGGGTTGTTGTTTTTTCTCTCTTTCAGATTGTGGGGTGGGACATAATGGGGAATAGAGGGTGGGAAAAAAATGAAAAAACAAGAGTGTGGGACACAGATCACTGTGCGAGTTGGTTATGAGTGTCGTGGATAGATGGCGTCCTCAGAGGAGCGTCATCTGTCACTCACACTTATGAGTTGGTTCAGTGTGGCGTGGATAGATGGCGTCCTCGGAGGGGCGTCATCTGTCACCACACTTATGAGTTGGCTCACAGTGGCGTGGATAGATGGCGTCCTCGGAGGAGCGTCATCTGTCACTTCCTCTGTCAGTCAAGTCATACGTCTGTCAAGTCATACGTCGGCGGTCAGTCAAGTCCTGCGTCTGTCATAAGTCTTCTGCCATTCACCACATACATCCTCTGTCATTCGAGTCGTTCACATCATACGTCGCAGTCAAGTCATACGTCAGAAATATTGCCTGTCATCCGAGTTGGCAGTCGTTCACATCATACGTCAGCTATATATCGTCTGTCATTCGAGTTGGCTATCGTTCACATCATACGTCAGCCATATCGTCTGTCATTCGTGTTGGGCTGTCGTTCACATCACACATCAGTCAATTCATTTGTCAGCTGTCAGAAATATCGTCTTGTCATTCGTGTTGCCTGTCGTTCACGTCATTGGAGTCATACGTCTGTCAGTCAAGTCTTGCGTCTACCATTCAAGCCAAACTTCATATCATATTCCTCTGTCATTTGTCGTTCACGTCATTGGAGTCATACGTCTGTCAGTAAAGTCTTGCGTCTGTCATATGGTTACTCTGTCACGCATTCTCTCCAAATCAAAGTCAAAACGATTTCACATACAAGTATATATTTTCCTATAGGTTACACTTCTCAAAAAATATGTGGATATGGGTGGACACAGAGAGAGAGAAAACTTCCTTCATGTTGTTGCCTAGTTCTCGATGAACTTGAAGGTATTTGTCTTTCCGACTCCTCCTTCTTCGACTACCAGGGCGTACTTCCCCGGAGTAAATTGGTCAATATGTCCCCTGAGGATTGCAAACACTCTTCTCGGAAGGAATACCTCGTACAGCTGGATATCGGCTATGATGGTCTCTCCGAACTTGGTTTTCACCAGGCGAAGCTTCTGAATTGGATAGGGCTTGTTTTTCTGCAAGCTGCTCATAGGAACGGTCTGCTTGTATCCAGAAGCGCTGCATATTGTGTTCAACTCTGCAAGGAGGTCCATCTGAAGCAAAAAACATCAAAATTTTAGGACATCCTGTACATACGTTCGAAAAAAAAATGGCTCACGCTATATGAGTCAACACACTTGATGGAAAAATTTTGTCGCACACTGTGCTGCTGTTGGTTCACCCTGTATGAGCCAACACACTTGACGAAAAAATTATGACGCACACTGTATACGTTTGGAAAAACTCACACTGTATGAGCCAACAACAACATGCAGACCACTTTGACAGAAAAATTTTCGACACACCCTGTATATGCCGATACCTTCGAAAAATATCACACTGAGCCAACACACTTGACAGAAAAAGTTCAGACATACGCTGTATATGCCGTTCGAAAAAACTCACACTGAGCCAACGAAAAAGGTTTCGACACACGCTGTATATGCCGATAAGTTCGAAAAAATTCACACTGAGTCAACGAAAAAAGGTTTCGACACACGCTGTATATGCCGTTCGAAAAAACTCACACTGAGCCAACGAAAAAAGTTTCGACACACGCTGTATATGCCGTTCGAAAAAATTCACACTGAGCCAACACACTTGACAGAAAAAAGTTTCGACTCACGCTGTATATGCCGAGATCAACACTTGCGCATGAATAGCTCTCAACCTGTATGTGAGCCGTTTCGAAAAAACACTCCCGAGCACGAAGGAAAAAGAGGTACTTACATTTTTCAGTCTGATCACACTGTCGTTCTATAGCGGTATATATCGTATGAGTTCTAGCAGGAAACTGACTTCGATGGTCTAATGGCGGACACACAACACTGTCTTCGATGGCGGTATCGTACGAGTTCTAGCAGAAGACTGACTTCGCAGCAATCGAGAAGTTGGATCCCCTACCCGCGCCGCGCCCATCTCGTTGACCTCTAAGCCGCCTGAAGAATATGACAGCATTGCCTCAACGTACCACCCACATGTGTCATGAACGCCGCCTGAAGCGAAAGACGCTTCCAGTTCAAATATTCCCGCTCGAAATGGGTGCGGTTCTACGATGCCGCCCGAACGTTTCCGATCTCCGAAGCGAAAGACGCCGCGTATGACCGCATTTCTCGGAAAAGCGCTTGCGTCATCTGGGATTCCCCACGTATTTTGTTTTGCAAGTCTCACGCAGGCATGACCTTCTGCAATTCTCGGAAAAACGCATGAGTCATCACGTTTGTTTTCGTAAACAGCTCGGCGGTTGGGATTCACCCGAAAACCCATTAATCATTCATTCGATATCTTTGACGAACATGCCGACAAAAGAGCCGCCTTGCACGTGAGCCTGGGAACTCGCCGTTCGAACTTTTGCAGGTCTCGACATGTCGGCGACGACCGTTAGCGGACATGGGCGGAGTACCAACGGGGTTACAGGGGCCCCCGCCCCCCGTACCCCGCTACGACGACATAGGCGTAGTATGTTCCCTCAAACTCCCGAAATACGCTAGGCCGGTTCTAGGACCGAGATCTCGGTCCTGATGCCGGCTTTGACATACTACTGAGAATATATGTGTGAAACTGTGAAGGAGATACCGAGCAATCCAAATGAACTTTGACGCTTCATTTTAGCAGCACCACTAAAGCGTAAAGATAAGCTATACAAACCAAACTTCTGGCCTCTCATTTTGCAAAGCATAAGGACTTCTTGAAAGCTGAAGGTAGTTTTTTATAAATAGGTTGCCATCCGATGCACACCTTTCAAAGAGTACCGAACCTGTAAACAATGATCAAAAACAAACTAATATAAATCAATTCTTTGTCAATATCTGGTCAATTGGGAATACAGTGGGGGCTCTGAAAGCTTTTTTGCTTGAGCACCACCTCGAATGTACTGCCCTTTGTCTTGTAGAGCACTGTCTACAAGTTGAAGTAATTAAGCAACTAAGGATCCTCAACTTCGATCCCCAGGCATATTTTTGTCGCAATCGGCGAAAACATGGAGGTGCTGTGATTCTGACAAAGCATGATATACTGGTAAAATCAATAAAAGAGTTTTAGAACTTCTCAATAGAGAGTCACTTTGAGGCTTGCGGCTTCAAATTTTTATATTTCAATGTTATTTTGATATAACTGTCTATCGTCTCCCTAGTGTGTATTTGATGTTTTTTAGACGAGCTAAATAGAGTTCTGGAGTTTAGCTTTCCTGTTAGTACCAATATAATAAAGAATGGTTTACTTTTGAACTAAGAGCCCTGCGCGACGGAGTTTGTACACTAGAAAATATGAATCAGGAGTCTGAGTGTACCTTCCTGAAGGAGGACATTTGACTAAGAAAACAAGAGTACACACATGCCATGGCTGAATGGAAAAGGCGAATTCTGACAACATTAGGCATTCAGATATTCTTAGTAAGGCTTCTCGGGAAATAATAATTAATAACAGAAAGAGATTTGCCTTCAAAGTGGGTACAGAGTTACAATCCAGTGATCTTAATAACTTTTTTGCGGAAGTGGCAGAGACCCTTGTTTCTGCTCTACCAAAGTCTAACTTTCCTTTTCAATATTACCTGGAAGTCATAACTAGGGACATTTCACTTAATACGGTTTCATTTAATGATGTCATGGCTGCCATAGATGGTACTAAGAGTAAGCATAGCAAAGACTACTAATACTAATACTTCAATATAGTAATGTTTAAACAACTTAAAATCGTTCTGATTCTTCCTTTGACTAAGATATATAAAGGATGTATTGAGGAAGCTGTTTATTCAACTGCCTTCAAAATTAGTGAAACAATCCCTATTTTTAAAAATGGAGATCTCGACTCGCCAATTAACTAAAGGCCGATTTCACTGATACCAATTGTGTCGAAAGGGCTTGAGGTCTTGCTTAGAAAACAACTGTGTGACTACTTTGAATCAAAGGGTATACGCCAAGAGCCAGAGCAAAAAAAGTAGGTTCATAATGCAATCTTCTACAGAATTGATTTTACAGAATTCTTGTTGGAAAATGTTTGGGGGTGTCCCCTGAATATAAATTCAAGTTGGCGGGACAGGGGGGGGTTGAGCTTCAGCCGCCATCTTGGAAAACACGTTTTATCAAATATCTCGTGAACCGTGCATCGTACGACAAAAACAGTAGGGATCATTTTCGTAGATAATAAAATTCTCTTCAACTTTTATTCGAAACTTTTTTCCGTATAGTGCATAGGTTTTCATTTATAGCGCGCCAAACTGTTCCCAGCATGGTTATTGCTAAATATATAGTGAACGGTTGATGAAACAGTATAAATGGCAGTATTTTGGCGCGCCATAAATAAAAACCTATGCTTTATACAAAAAAAAGTTTCAAATAAAAGTTGCAGAGAATTTCATTATCTACAAAAACGATCCTTACTGTTTTTATCGTACGATGCACGGTTCACGAGATATTCGATAAAACGTGTTTTCCAAGATGGCGGCTGAAGCTCAACCCCCCCGTCCCGCCAACTTGAATTTACATTCAGGGGACACCCCCGAACATTTTCCAACAAGAATATCAATTCTGTAGAAGATTGCAGAAAAAAAGTACCTGGTTCTTGGACTAGTATGTTTATTGGTGAACAGTTTGGTTTCAGATGCGGAAGGGTCACTGGGATGGTCATGTGACGGCTTTGAATAGGACGATTTTATAGGTGCGGCCTTTTGCGACCTCTCCAAGGCCTTTGATTGTTTCTCACATGATGTTTCAATTGAAAAATTTGAATTTTATGGAATGGTGCCTTCAAGTTGCCAATTGATTCGGAGTTATCTTGCAGATATACGGCAGATTACCTCCTTTTAGGATACAGTATCAGATGAAAGAGTAATACATCACGGAGATCCTCAGGGCTTTATCCTGGGACCCTTGCAGTTTCTCTTTATATGTTGTTTTGACATCATCATTGCAGCAAAGTGACATTACACTGTACGCAGACGATACTAATCTTTTTACTAAGAGCCAAAGAGTACAATGTATTACTTCCCAAGAAGCCTTACTAGGAATATCTGAATGCCTAATGTGGTCAGAATTCGCCTTTTTTCATTCAGCCATGGCATGTGTGTACTCTTGTTTTCTTAGTCTAACGTTCTCCTTCAGGAAGGTACACTCAGACCCCTGATTTATATTTTATAGTTTACGAACTTCGTTGCGCAGGGCTCTTTTTTCAGATGGGTCGTTGTCAAGACAATTTTGGGAACCACTGCCTTAGACAGATGGTTAGCGCGCAATAACAACCGAGTTATAAAACTATGATTATGTTGGGTAGGAGAGAGACGCGTGTGACGTAAACGACAGCTGAGAAGGATTCATCTGAGGCCCCGTTTTGATTACGGTTGTAAAATGAAGCATATAATATTGTTATCGTGATTAAGGATTTCACATCGAATGATTTTATAGTTATCACTGCCTGTTCAAATGGTTATAAAACAAGAGAGCATACTCCCTCCCGAGATTTGAATGAGAAAATCAAACGTTGCGGCCTTACAAATGAAATTTTGGCTGGTGTGCCATATATCGGATCTCTTGGGAAGATTACCAATTTAAATAAAAAAGTAAATGACAAACTGAGTAGTTACGCTATCAAATTGAACTGCTACGTGGAAGGCCAAGACTTATTCATTAACACCAACTATGTTTGTTATAGCTTAAGGAAAAAAGGGATAATTGATAATTTAGTCGATGTAATTGTATTATCTAAATTTGTACATATGAACCTAATTTTTGTAAAACCATCTGATAATTCCGAGTTCACTTGAATCGATGAGCAGTCTTTTGAGCTACTAAAAGAGTTTCCATGCCTTCCTTTTTCAGAAGAAACTGATAAGCAGATTTTTTTTATAAACATCATCTTTAGCTAAAAGAGGCAAACCCAACACAAAGAGTGTAAGTCTTCAACATTAGAATATCAAATGCCTATATACCAGCAAAAGTGAGTTAGAGGTATTTTTAACGAATTACAGTATTCATTTTTTATGTATTACCGAACATTAGTTTTACGAATATGAGCTAAATATAATGGGTAAACGGCTGACCATGCGTCGTTCACCCATTAAAGTTGTCGTTGGTATACTCCATCCTAGTAGTCTCTAGGCAACGAGCTACCGCGGCTCCAGCAGATGTGTGGTAGGCTGCCTTGCAAAAGCTGGGCCGAACCGCGACCATTCTGGTCACGCGGAAGCTTGTGAGAAAATGGTACTGAGAGAGGAAGGGAGCCCGGGGTTGGTAACCCCTCCTTCCGTCTGGTGTTGGCCTCTCAGGGGCAAGTGGTCTCCTAGAGGGGACGGCTGGATTTGGTTGCCACTCAGGCGGTAAGCATTCCTTAAGCGGATAATCATTGCCCCCTCTGTCGTCCATTAAGCCGTATAGCGTATCACGAGTACGCTTTCGGCTGACAGAGGAACGTGCCACCTATGGAAGATCGATCGAGGTCATAGTCAGGCCCAGTGAGCTCCGGTCGAAGAGATGTGGAATGCTCCTATGTGCTGTGTAAGGAAGAACCCCGGTTTCCACGTTCAACACTCAAGATTAGGTGAGCCTGGACTTCACTGCCAACGCTGGGGGTTTGATAACTAAGGTCTGAGGAACGGTCGAGGCCCTATCAACTCAGGAGGTAGCCCCTCCTGGGGGGCCAAACCCCTCCCCTGGTGCGGGCGTAACTATGATTCTCTTAAGAGCATGTAGAGCAAACAAACGGTATATATGACAACATATTTCGATTTCGTTAGAAAAATTGAGAGCAGAATTCGATGACCCGAGGTGTATTCTTTTGCACTCTCATATCAGGTTTTTCCTGATCTCTTACACCGGCAAATTTTATCGATTTTTTTTTATTCATTTTGGCTGTAAAACTAAGACATTCAATTTTTTCCATTGTTATTCATATCCAATAATTTTCAGCCAAAGAAAGAGACTTTCGAGTTCCCTGATTTATTTGAGGAAAGTGAAGAGAAAATCAAACAAGAAGAAGATCAAGAGAAGGCCTTGAAGCAAGCAAAAGATAGTTTCGATGACTTCTTGAAGAAAAATAAAGAGAGAAGAAACATGCCTGGATGGTTTTCAATATAATATTAGAATATAGGTAGTCGTAAAACGAACTTTGTTTACAAATATAATAAAACAGATATAGACTAGAATTTGGTTTTGTTATATATTTCAATATATTGTTGAGTTTCTCATAGGATATATATATATATATATATATATATATATATATATATATATATACATATACATACATACATACACTGTTGGACAAATATCTGTCCAAACCGTTTTGGCCAATTACTCCCCTTATGAAATAATCAAGCAGGACAAAGATATTTGTCTGTCAGTTCTTGAAAATGACTTAGAAATAGAAGTCGAAACTTCGAACAATTTGGAAGAAATCGGATAAAAACCCCGTTAAAGAGCATCTTGCATAAACAGAGATACTTGAAACCATCTTTTTATACATAACACCTGAACGGGCAGGACACATCCTTAGATCCTCTCAGGTCATATCGGCTACAATTCACGACCGAGAAACTAAAAACTGGCAGAAGTTTTTCGAACAACAGTTGCTAGCACCAAGTAGGAGCCGAAACATTCTTGAAAATGCCAGCTGAGATGTTGGAAAAACGTCGAAACTCAATACCGACATTACCGAGAAACCAACGGATGAACTCCCAGAATAACAACTTTGCATAACAGCTTCGCATATATATATATATATATATATATATATATATATATATATATATATATATATATATATATATACAACTGAAATTTCGAAACCGCCAATAGCTCAAAAGTTGATGCATATTCGATAACCGACTTAAATGCATTCAGATTGGCTTCTGGTCAAACAGTGTACAGGGCAGGACAAAAATATTTCATTTATTCAAGAATTGAGTGCCCCCAATTTTGAGAATGTAGGATAATTTCATGAGTAATAGTTATTAGGAAATGGAAGTTTTGTCCAAATATGAAGTCCTAAAACTCGAAAAACAAAATTTTGTTTTTGTTTCTATTATCCCCGTATGATAAATCAAATTCTGAATAGTACGTATTGAAAGTAGCTATAACCAAATCACAGTTTTTTTAGTAAATCATTTGCCGTTTGAAAATGTTATGAATGTCAATTGCGGAATTCTAGAAGAAAATTATTCAATATTGATTGAGTAAGTCTACTTTTGATACACACTGATCAGAAATTTGGTTTATCATGCGGGGATAATTAAAAAAAGCATTTTTTTCAAATATTCCAAATGAACAATTTGTTCAGGCCAGCCTCAACTCACCTACACTTGTAGGTTGACGGACTAACACCTATCAGAAAACAACTACTCTCCTGGGCACGAAGGGCATTGGATTACATCCAACAGATGTTAGCTCAGGAATCTTCACAGAAGAAATTCCTGCATATGCTCTTGGCGATACAACGGCCAGAATTAATTTTCAATTATCGGGACGGGACACACTTGCAGACCGGTTTTGGGCTAGTTGGCCTCTCGTCAGTGCAAGGTAGTGCCATCATCAACATAAGTCAATGATTTCCCATAATTAAAAATCAAATTCGAACAGATGAGTATCTTCCCTAGACCTAGGCTGATACAAACAAGCAAAATATCCGTTGCTGCGCCATCTGCCCCTAGACTAGGTACTAACCAAGAGCATATCCGCATGGCCCAATTCCTTTTCCAAGGAAATACGAATACCGGAAATATTCTGCTTGAAGACTGGCTTTAAATCAAATATTCTAAATGAACAATTTGTTCAGGGCAGCCTCAACTCACCTACACCGTAGGTTGACGGACTAACACCTATCAGAAGACAACTACTCTCCTGGCTAATACCATGAAGGGCATGGTATTATTTCGTTTATATGTATATATATATATATATATATATATATATATATATATATATATATATATATATATATATATATATATATATATATATATATATATATATGTTGTGTCGTAGCATTCGCGATTGTGTTTTTAAAAACAAAAGCTGAAGTTACGAGCGAAGTTTCTTTTTTCTACTTGTTTCTTCTTCTCTTCTTATATCTATACTGGGGCCACCAGGAAACTAGTGGTTCACTTTGCTGTTGTACTTTGGCTTTTTCTTTATACTTGTATCTTTACAAAATGATTCACTTTCGAATACCGTGAAATATCTTTATTATTATATGGACTTGAATGTCGTACTTTGCGTGAAACCAGACTAGAATGACATTGATCTAGTTTCGGATCAGTATATATAGGTTCGTCTCTGCTGATAGAGCAAACCTTGAAAAAAGGAAATGATTAAGCGGTTTGGAATAGGTCGCACTAGCTTCAGAGTGACCTGATAAGTAAAAATACGCAATTGTGGTAGGGATATATAACAACTCCCTTCCCTATAGAAAAGTTAAGGCGAAGTTACATTGACTTTTCAGAAAATTATTATGTGTAAAATTTTATTATCAAGTATCCTCGTACCATAAAGTGATAACAATTTTTCAATGAAATAGCAATTAAATGCAAGAAATACAGTTGATTTCTCATGACTAAGCCACAATCGAGTATATAGTCACAATTAGGTTGAGTAATCCCGTAATGGAGTATTTTGTTCATCGAGATCTCTTATATTTGGCCGTTTTCTGGATAATATCCGTAATATCCTCCTGAAGGATTAAGCTCTGTTTTCAGGTGGTGAAGGTGAAAAATCACTAGATTCAGTTGCTAGCGTTGGGTTACTTCTCTTACAGCGGTAGTAACATATAGCAGGATTATACTATTAATAATAATTGTGATGGAAAAATATGTAAACCATGAGATATTTTTTCTCACAAATGGTTCATTGATTAATTGATCAAGTGATAAAAAATGTTGCCTTTTATCTCTGGATCTATGTAAGGCCTTTGATACTGTTCATAATGGAATTTTGCTCAGAAATTTGTTGAATATGGGTATAAGAGGAACTCTCCTGAAGATTTTTCAAAATTATTTATTCAATAGAAAACAATACATTCATATCGGAAACCATCGAAGTTCTTTAAATAATATAACTTGCGGAGTGCCGCAAGGATCTATTCTTGTACCCATTTTGTTTTTAATTTATAGCAATTCTCTTACATATGTATCATTGAAGGGAATACTCGTATTATTTGCTGATGATACTACAATCATTTATTTTTCCGAAACTTATGAAAAGATTCAAAATGATATAAAAGATGATATGAATAAAATCACCATTTGGCTTCAACAACACAAGTTGACATTGAATTTCAACAAATCAACTTATACAAATATATTCGAAACAACGTATGCCATTCCTACAAATTCGATAGTAATACATAACAAATTGTATAAATTATACTGACACCACAAAACTTTTGGGTTTATACATCGATCAAAAATTATCATGGGCCCAACACGTAGAAAATATCAGAATAAAAATTTCACCGCTGATTGGAATCCTCTTCAGAATAAGGAACATCATACCACTTAAATTCTTGAAGAATAGGTGTATATTTCATTCTGATTTATTCACACCTTCAGTATCTCATATCTATATGGGGAACAGCAAACTGCTCGATTCTAAAACCTTTGAAATCTTTACAAAATAAATCAATTAAATGTATAAATTACCGTATCTAGAGTCAACACAAAATCTTTTCAAACCAAATCATTTGTTAGATATGAATTCTCTTTATAAACTGAAGATTTGCTGTTTCATTCACTCTGTTAAAAATGAAATGAAAACATCAAATGATATTATTTTCACTGAGATATGTTACACACATGATCATTCTACGAGGCAAAATAAATTATTATGTATCAAAACTGTTGAATCTAATTTCGGTAAAAAATCAATATATCATGAGGGAATTGCTTTTTACAATTCCATTCCTACAGAAATTGAAGAGAATAGGTCAATTTTTAAACTCGAAAATAAATTAAAATCCTTTCTGCTTGATTAGGCAAGCA
Organism: Zygogramma bicolorata; assembly: GCA_032362365.1. NCBI lineage: Eukaryota > Metazoa > Arthropoda > Insecta > Coleoptera > Chrysomelidae > Zygogramma > Zygogramma bicolorata. Next base: position 840,888 of record JAVJAQ010004475.1, on the reverse strand, counting down.
TATCTCTTTTTTTTCTCTTTTGAGGCTTTGATCCTTTTTCACAGCTTCATTTTTGTGTTATATGTATTATGTATCATAGTTATCGTAGTTCATGCTTTCAATATTTGTAATCGCCCTTTATATATATAAGAGAAACAGAAGAATGGCAGTTGTTGATAGAAACGTCAATTTTGTAAGATTATTAGAAAATAAAAATATCTCAAGAGATTGTAATTCATTCTTGATATGAATAATACATGGTGTCAGGTGTGAAGATCAGTTGAAGTGATGTAGAAGATGAATTTCAATAAGCCCGAACCACTAGTGTTGGAAGATAGCAATGTTAGTCAAAACTGGGGGAGATTCATTCAACGATTCGAGCTATTTATGGAAGCAACAGACCTGGATAGTGAGCCAGAAAGAAAGAAAATTGCTGCTTTTTTGAATTTGGTTGGTGACCAAGGACTTGAACTCCATAATACTTTCACTTACAATGTTGAACCAGAAGATCTCACATTAAACCTGTTGAAATCAAAATTTGAAGAATACTGCTTCCCTAGAAAGAATGTTATTTTCGAGAGATTCCTATTCAACAGCATCGTACAGAACGAAGGCCAATCTTTCGACAACTTCCTGACAGAATTACGAAAAGCCATTAAAACTACTGAATATGCTGATCCAGATTTGATGGTTTGTGATAAAATTGTCATTGGAATCTATGAAAAATCCACCCAGAAGTTACTGAGAGAACCAGATTTGACTCTAGAAAGAGCTGTTGAGTTTTGCAGAGCAACTGAAATGAGCAAATATCAATCGAAAACAATTCAAAATGGACTTCTTGGTGTGAATGAGGTGAAATCAAAGAAACGATTTATACCTAGGAATAAAGCAGTAAATACCATATGTGAATACTGTGGATATCATCATGAGGGTCGAAAATGTCCAGCATATGGAAAAACGTGCGCAAAATGTAAAGGACGAAACCATTTTGTCAATGTTTGCAGGAAGGAGATTGCACATAAGAAAGTCAGTGAAGTGGCGACTGAAGAAAAAGAAGATTTTGGGTCGGAAAATGAAATTTTCATCAATGCCATTTCGGGTAGACAAAATGGTACAACTGTATGGACCCAAAATGTCAAAGTCAACGGTTTCAATGTGAATTTCAAACTTGATTCTGGTGCTGGAGTAAATATACTACCACTGGAGCAGTTAGAATCCTTGGGAAAGGACTTAAAGTATAAGATGAAAACCACACGGATGACATTGGTGGCTTATGGTAGTGAAAATTTTAGAATAAAACCTGTTGGTGAGATCGAACTTGATTGTAATGTTAGAGATAATTTTGCTTCCTTGTCTTTTGTTGTTGTTGATACGTATAGGCAAATTCCCCTTTTAGGATTACCTGGTTGTATCAGTTTGAATTTAATTAAAAAGATTGATTGCGTTTATTCAAGGTTCAATTCATTTGATGATGTTCTTCGAAACTATTCTGTGGTTTTTGAAGGTTGTGGAAAATATTCAAAACATAAAATAATTCTAAAGGAAAATGCTGTTCCACGAGTTGTTCCTTGTAGACGAGTTCCTATGTGTTTTCATGAAAGACTCAAAGCCAAATTAAAACAATTTGAAAGTATGGGTTTGATAAGAAAAGTTGATAAACCAACCGAATGGGTGAACTCCTTAGTCATTGTTGAAAAATCTAATAAAGATTTGAGATTGTGTTTAGATCCAATGTTTTTGAATGCTGCAATCAAACGTGAAAATTTTCCAATCCCAACAATAGATGAAATTTCTTCAAAATTATTAGGTAAAAAATTTTTTTCTGTCCTTGATATGAAAGATGGTTATTTGCAGATTGAGTTAGATGATAGTAGTGCAGATTTGTGTACTTTTGCCACTCCTTTCGGACGTTATCAGTATCTTCGTCTTCCGTTTGGTATTTGTTCAGCTCCAGAGGTGTTTCAGAAAAAAAATCAGGGAATTTTTGGAGACATTGAGGGCGTGGGGCTGTATTTTGATGATTTGATCATTACAGGGCGTACTGAGGAAGAACATGATAAAAATTTGAAGTTAGTATTAGAAAAGGCTTTGAAATATAATGTAAAGTTCAATAAGTCAAAGGTACAGTTTAAAATGAAAAGTGTGAAATTTATGGGCCAATTTTTTTCTGAAGAAGGGGTGAGACCAAATTTGAGTTATGTTAAAGCCATCACAGATTTGCCTGATCCAAAGAATAAAACAGAACTCTTAAGATTTCTGGGGATGGTGAGATTTGTTGGAAAATTCATACCAAATCTTTCTCAAGTTTCTGCTCCTTTACGAAAATTATCAAAAAATAATGTTGAGTGGCACTGGTTTGAAGAACAAAAAAGTGCTGTTGCTAAATTGAAATATTTATTAACGAAAGCACCTGTTCTCTCAATTTTCAATCCACATGAATTGGTGGAAATTGAGACATGCTTCTAAAGATGGCCTTGGATGTTGCTTGCTTCAAAATGGACATCCTGTTGCATTTGCATCCAGAAGTCTGAATGCATCTGAGCAAATATATGCCCAGATTGAAAAGGAAGCTTTGGCAATTGTCTTCGCAATACAAAAGTTTCATTATTTCATATACGGAATCCCGAATATAAAAGTAAACTCTGATCATAAACCATTAGAATCAATATTTCGTAAAGACTTGCATTCAATTTCACCACGAATTCAACGAATGTTGCTTCGTTTATTGAATTATGATATAAAAGTTTGCTATAAGCCAGGAAAACTTCTTTACATTGCGGATACACTATCAAGAGCTTTTCTCTATGAAACAGGTCTCAAATCTGACTTTGAATACGAATATGCTATACATTCATTAACAAATAGCCCACCAATGTCTTCTAAACGTAAAACTCAATTTGTGGATTCTACGAAGTCAGATCCTGACCTGAAAGTGATAATTGGTTATCATATGAATGGATGGCCAAGCAGCAGGCAGAATGTCTCACCTAATATCAAACATTATTTCAAACTGAAAGAAAACATTGCATTTAGCGATGGACTTCTTTTTCTGGAAAACAAAGTGATTGCTCCTAAGTGTTTGCGTGATGAGATGATTCGTTTGATTCACGAGGGACATTTTGGCATAGAAAAATGTAAGTCACGAGCTCGTCAAGTTTTTTATTGGCCTGGACTGAACTCAGATATTGAAAATTTCATAAAAAAATGCAAGATTTGTGAAAAATTTTCCAGAAAAAATTCGAAAGAAAGACCTTGGCAAAGGGTGGGAACAGATATTTTCTCTTTTGGGAATAAAAGTTTTCTGGTGGTTTATGGTTCTTATTCAAATTGGCTGGAGCTCATGTCTTCAGAAAGTAAATCGGCTTTGTCTGTCATTAAATGTTCTGAAATCAATTTTTTCTAGATTTGGTAGCCCTGATATTTTATTTTGTGACAATGTTCCTTTCAATAGCTACAATTTCAAACAATTTGCAGCAGAATGGAACTTTGATATCAAAACCAGAAGTCCTTATTATCCTCGTGCGAATGGTCTTGCCGAAAAAGCAGTGTCATTAGGAAAAAATATTATAAGGAAAGCCACCGAGGAAAATAAAGATATATATACAGCATTATTAGTTTACAGGAACTCCCCTCTCAAGCATATGAATTATACTCCATCTCAATTATTAATGAGCCGTTTGTGTAAAACTAAAATTCCATCATCATCTAATCTACTTAAACCTTCGATTTGTGAAAATGTTCAACAGAAGCTTCTTGAGAAACAAAAAATTAGTCAAGAATATTATAACAAATCGGCAAAAGATATGAAACCTTTGAGACCACATTCTAACGTAACTGTTTATAATCATAAAAAAAATGTTTGGGAACCTGGAAAAATAGTCAAATCATTGGAGACACCTAGATCATATAGGGTATTTAATGGTGAAAACTTTGTACGAAGAAACAGAATAGATTTGAAGGAGTCATCAAATGAATTATCAACGCCAAATGATTGTTCAACTTCTACTGGTAGTTTGAAGGATAGCTCTCCTAACAATATTCCTGATTCTCAGCCTTCTTCAGATAACACTAGCGGAGTGTTGAATACTTCATATTCACCATCACATATTTCTCCCAGAATTAATTCTGACATTTCTACTGATCAAAGCATTGAAGAACCTATATCTGTTTCAAAGTCACCTTATATCACTAGATCAGGTAGATTAGTTAAAGCTCCAGTTAGGTTTTCATTTTAGTCATACTGATTAGTGAAAATGTTTCATCTCATTTTGAAATTAGGAAGGGTAAGATGTATCATAGTTATCGTAGTTCATGCTTTCAATATTTGTAATCGCCTTTATATATATATAAGAGAAACATAAGAATGGCAGTTGTTGATAGAAACGTCAATTTTGTAAGATTATTAGAAAATAAAAATATCTCAAGAGATTGTAATTCATTCTTGATATGAATAATACATATTATTCAAATTATAGATGTAATACTTTTATGAGATCCCTGTACATAAACATGTAATGTTTCTTGGGATAATGAATGTACTACTACTACTAATGTAAAAAAAAATTCGAATTTCGATAAAGTTTATGTTTTGTAATTTCTAAACCATCTAGATTCAAATTGCTCAACTTCAAAGGCTTCAGTTTTGGTATTTTTACTTGTGATGAAATGTCCTTACAACATTTATATGGAACGTTCACCGGATGTGAATCAAATGAGATGTATGAGTCTTCTTGGATATCATTTGTTATAACTTTGGTTATACCAAGATGCATATAACCCTGGTGCGTTGACCGATATTCTTTTGTTTAGCCAATTCCTCTCGACCTGAGAAATCGAAGAGTAAACTTACATTTTTTGACGGTAGATGGTGTTGAGGTAGTGACACAAATGCGATTTTCTAAGGGTACATTTTCATTGAGGCGGCAGCTTACCAGCGATTTTCGATTCCGGCGGTCTCATTGGATAAACTCTTGCGGGATCTTTCGTTCGCCAATAGAATTATCAGTATACAAAATACGTAAGGTCAAGTTCCTCTAATACAAAGCTATTAATTTTTTTGAAATGTTTGACAGTTCGAATTGAATTTGAATGCATTTGAAAGTTCCTTCAATATTTGAAATCTTGTACCTAGTTCCAATTATCTCATCAATACATCAAGAGAAAAAGATCATTTTTGATATTCTAAGACCAAAATTGAAGACAAGTTTCCTTCGATTACTGTTAAAAATACATTATTTCAATTGTGTTGGATGATAATTCTTTGTAGTTTGATTTTTACCTATCACAATCTGAAAAAAATTAAGGCCGTCGTACACTATGCTATTTCCAGGGAAGTTCAATGCAATTGCGAATCAAGCAAAGTACATGTATTTACCATATTTTACTGCCTTAAGAATTAATATTGGAATAGTGTAGAAGTTGCTGCGTTGATTACAACAGTTCTCATATAACTCAAATATGCCTATACCAACTCATGTTTTGAATTCATAGGATGAAAATAAACGATCAAGTTGGATTCAAGCTAGTGGTAAATTTTTCAGTAGCGGTTCTTATGTATGCTCAAAACATTTTCCACCGGAAGATGTTGGCCGCAAAAGACTTAAAAATGAAGCGCTCCCTATTTTTTGGTGAGTAATATCATAAATACCAATATTTAAGAATGGGATAAATAGGTCATACCTATTTCACCTTTTTTTTCTTGAACAATACGATTGACGTTTTTAGCCGTCACCAGAACTGAATTTCTGTAAGCAAAAAAGAAACTGAAGCGAGTGTTTCGCTCATAGTATGGAAGCTTTGAAATTTATAGGCACACATTCTGAGCAATTCAAATATCTCCGCTTTTTATTCCCTACAGAGTTCCAGCTGGGTACATTTGTCACCTGAAATATTAAAAAGTTGGTTTGGTATATACCTTTTCTCTAAACTTCGAAGGATTATAACTTCCTAACGAAAAGAGAGCGCCGCGTTCTGAATTCCCAATTATCTTTCAGTGGCTCAAAACGATAGGTGCATAATTTATTTTGTTTCCTAAAATACTAGGGGAAATTTTACTATTAAAAATACTACTAATTTAATATCACTTAACCACCTGCCTAATACCGACTCAATATCATCTTCATTTTCGGTTCCTCAGAAAATAGAAAGATAAGATATCAATACTTTCCAGTTTCACTCACAACTATTGTTTCGGAAGATTTAAAATCACATCACTATCACTGAGTTTTTTATTTTTCATCAAATTGAAAGCAAAAGGAATACCTAATAATCAGTCAAAATGTGATGACTACTCAATTTCTAGCAATTCGCGGGAAAGCAAGAATTTGCATGCAAAACACAAGACCATGGAATAAACATAACCTATAAATCTATAAATAATCGAATGGCCGTCGAGCAGACGGATTGACGGATATCATGGCATCACGTAAGGTGCGCCTCTGCTGGCAAACTCTCGAAACCTACTCTCCAGTTGAAATGGATCAAAATCAAGATAGCGAAAAGTCGAGAAAATTTGCTTACAATCTGTTAGTACTGTTAGGTATAAGTCAACACACCAGGGTTATATACATCTTGGGTTATACCAATAGAAGCGTTACAAGAGCATTTTAGTTCTAAAATTGAATATTGATGAATTGTTTCTGTAACTGTTTCTATTTATGCAGTTCACAGCAATATGCAAAGGTTCTGCTATAATTACCACCTAAATATTTTTATCGTCTTGTATATTATATCCTTAAGAATAAATTATGAGGCATAACATAATAAAATATAAGCATTGGTAATATCTTTGGAATCTGGTACAATAGTCCTCGATCTCCAGTGATGATAGCCAGCTAGTGAGACAACTCAGACCTAGACGCAAGGCACTCAGTCTTGAAAATGGCTCCGAAATGGAAGCCGAAACGTAGACAAGTAAATCTTTCCAGACGCGGATCAACCGGAAGTTCCAGTTATATGTATATATATATATATATATATATATATATATATATATATATATATATATATATATATATATAGAGAGAGAGAGAATTGGATTGACCCGCCAGTAAAGTTTCTCTCTCCTACTCGTTGCGCTTATGGATAATATAAATGGCGATATCTCCGCAGTCATTGGAGATAACATCATCAAACCTGGTATCGTTGGAATCCTCATGATCATCCCTAGCCGATCATGTAACAATATACAGGGTGTCCCATTCAAGAATCGAAAGTTGATGTCATTTCCGGAAAAATTGGAAGTTGTTTTTTTCTTTCAGATATGTCGAGAAATGCTGTTCAGTGAGCTTATTCGATGTTCCGAATCTCAAAAATATAGCTAGAAAAACAAAGGAGAAAACGGGGGTGTACCATGAGTCTGTGACACACGGTATATTTTGTTTATATAATATATATATATAAATCGAAACTCTGTTTGAGTGCAGAAAGTAAGTGAGTTCCTAATTTTATTTTCAACGGTCGCTAACACAGTGGACTTTTCGTCGGTCAGAAATATACTTCTGTATATTTCAGTATCAAAAACTGGGAATTTTTATGTAAATATCCTTTTATTTTTATTCTAATAGACAAGAAACCAGAGATTGGGTTCTACCGTTTCCTACATTTTTGAAATTGTTGTTCATGTCTCTTTTTACATTTTTACTGTCAATTGAATTGTACCAAATTTACTCAATCTTGACCTCTCGTTCGCAGAAGTGATTCTAGTCGCAAATTTTAATAATTTTTCACCTGTATGTGTGTATTTATATCTGATTCACTGCATCTTTGTAATGCCCTGAGGATGACTTTATAAAAGTCGAAACGTCGGCAACGATATTAGTGGTTTCAGTTCAGTTGTTCATTTAAACATTGAGATCTTATTTGCCTGTTTGCAAATTTGATTGTGTAATAGATTCGAACTCTTGTAAACAATGAAAGTTAATAGTCTTTGGGAAAATTGCTACATGTATGGCTGAATTCTACATTGGAATATTCTTTCAGAAATATGTTTCCTACACCATCATGTATGCAGTAATCATCATTAAAATCATCAATCATTAAAATTCGAAACAAAAATATTTTCTAATTGTATTAAATACTTACAAAAATCATTGGGAGGGACTGTTAAGCCACCAAATATATTTTTTACTACCTTTGTAAGCTTTGAGCTCACAAAATGAAGTAGACTTGTCTCTTTCGGATGATGAACAATATTCCAAACAAATATGACAAGAATGTTTAAAGAGACATCTACGTAAAAAATATCCACCAGTGCATTTCCCTCCTCTGATATCAAATTCCTATAATCGGTTGATTCTATTTTTATAATTGGAGAAATATTTTCTTAATTTTTTTCCTGAAAACTTTCAATATTTTTTAATGACTCCGATGTTATATTAAGCAAAATATCGCTACTGTCTTCCATAAAATTGCTGCCTTCTGCCTCGTGCAAATATCCTATAGCAAAAAGTTTTTTAAATGCTCTGGTAAACTGAATGGCAGTTGGATTTCTAGCGTTTCCACAAGCATTTCTGATTTGACCAAAGTAATTCTCGAGACAATCGTGATTGAGATTACGCGTCGATAAAAATTTATAATTTTCAATTTTCATTATTTTCCATAAATTCAAATAGAATGTTCATTTCGCGCACTCAGTTTAACCGGCCGGAACGCTGCGAACTGTTCAATCGGAGACACTCTGTTAAACTGGCTCCCCCGTCAGACGGGCACTGACGACCGACCGGCCAGGCAAGGGACGCGCGAGGACGGACGGTGATGATTTGGGTCGCTGCTGAGAGTGAGCGGACTTATTAGAATATCTATGGACGATGCTATTACTCGCTGTAAAGTAGGGAGTGATGAGAATTTATTCAACAAAGGGTCAATGAGAGAATCATTTTCAGTCTGAGCTAAAAAGTTGAATTTCGTTCCTCTTCTGGAGACGAGGACGAACGAAAAAAGTTAGCTTGAACATCAAGCCATGGAGTTTCAAATTTGTGGACCATTTGTGAGCCACGGAACCAAATAGAAGTTGAGGAGAGTTCTGACGGTAATACACCACGAGAAGCTATATCTACCGAGTTATATTTGGATTCAACATAATACCCATAAGTCGGTAGATATTTTATTTTGAATGTAGGCGATTCGAATGTCTTATAACGATGCGGATAATTTTTAATCCAGGTGAGGGCGATTTGTGAGTTAGACCAAGCACCACCACTTTCGACTTGCCACAAACAAATTGGATGGAGATTTGATTATTGATATCAATACTACTGACGTATATGACGCCAGCATATCCTTTTTCACTTCCATCACAGAAACCGTGTAGTTCGTGTGTATCTGACCAAATGAGTTGTCTGTGAATTTTGAGAGAAGAAATTGAGGGCAATTCAATTTTGTACCGATTCCAAACCCGGATTATGTCTGGACTTGGATTTTCATCCCATCCAACACCAGAAATCCATAGCCTCTGAATTAGATATTTGGTAAAAAACGTTATCGGTGTCAAAAAACCAAATGGATCATAAATGCTTGCTAGTTCAAGGAATATTATCCTTTTAGTGCATGATTTACTGAGAGAAGGATTAACAGAAAAAGAAAACGAATCCAAACAGGGATTCCACTGTAAACCAAGAAATTTGAGAAAAGTATTTTCTTGCTCGGAATCAAAAAATATGGGCTTGGTTGACAAATGCGACGGTGGCAGATCAAAAAGTAATGATGTTTCATTGCTGGACCACTTTCTGAGTTCAAAACCTCCACGTTTCATAAGTTCAGTTAGTTGAAAGACAAGAGCTTCTCCATAGGTGGATGCGCCACACACAAAAAAAATGGTCAATAAGATGAATGGAGAATATTTTCTGCCGCAAGGGGGAATTCTTTCCCTTCGTCCTGGACCAATTGACGAAAAACCCTGAGAGCAAGGTATGGAGAGCTGGAGACACCGTAAACGACAGTAGTTAGTATGTAATCCTGAATGGGCTCATCAGGATGAAATATCCAAATTATTCTTTGAAACTTGGTTTGTTCAGGATCTATTGATATCATCCTGTACATTTTTCTTATATCAGAGCATAGAACAAACGCATGACATCGAAACCGCATCAAAATAGTAACAATGTCTTGTTGTAAGTTTGGGCAAGTATATAGGTAATCGTTCAAGGAGTGTTGACTTGACAATTTTGCCGACGCATTGAAAACTACGCGTAATTTTGTGGTGAGACTATCAGGCTTCAAAATGCAATGATGTGAAATTTAATACGCTTCATTGAAAATTTCATTATTAGGGACTGATTTCATATGATTTCATCGAGATATTCTCGCATAAAATCCAAATATTGTGAATTAATATGTGGTTGCTTCAATAGCCGACGTTCTAAACTAAAGAAAGAAAACGTGTCAATGCCAAGTCTCTAATTCCTGGAAAACTTGAATTCGGTTCACGGAATGGGAGCGATACGGTATAACGACCCGTACCTTCTCGAGAATAGGTATTTTTGAAATGGTTCTCGACTATCTCATCATCAGGAGTTGATTCATTCACGGATGGAACATCTTCAACTTCCAAAAAAAATTTTAAAGTTTTTTCTATATCAATGCTTTCAAATGATTGATTGGATATCTAATGGATATTTATTAAGGATATTTTGGACATCCGATGGACGTACAGTTTTTATCCAAAGAATATTCAATGGACATTCTCAGGCCACCAACCTGTACATCCATAAAATATCCTTCATGGACATCCATGAGATATCCATTATGGACATCCATGAGATATCCATTATGGACATCCATAAGATTTCCTTCATGGATACCCATAAGATATCCATCAAGACATACTTCATGGACATCCATCTAGAACGTCCATAAGATATCATTCATAACTCTACATAATTATATGTGCAATTCTTTACAACAAAAATATATTATAGTTTTCTGTATGATTTCCACTTACAATTATTTTGTAAGTCAAACAAAATACTTGATATAGTTCAAATTTGAAAAATAGTTGGGTCAACTTTCGTTTAGCTGAAATCAGATATCGAAAAACTGTTGTCATGGCAACCGTTGCTATGGTAACGAGAATACAAAAATCCGGTTCTCATGGTGCAGAAATGCGCCGTTGCCAAGTTGCCTGATTTAGTTTAGCTGAAATCAGTTATGGAAAAACTGTTGTCATAGCGACAGTTGCTATAATCACAAGTAAACGGAAACTCGTTTTCCATACTGCGGAAATGCGTGGTTGCCAAATTGTCTGCATTAGTTTGGCTGAAATTAGTTGAGAAAAAGTTGATGTCATGGCAACCGTTGCTAGTATTAGTGACAAAGAAACACGCTATTTCCGTTGTGCACAAATGCGTGGTTGCCAAATTATCAACTAGAAAATTAATTGAAAATGCTTCTAGAAATTTATTGGGTAACAACAATAAAACCGAATCAGATTGTTTAATGCATTTTAACACAACCTATAGTCACCATATTCTAATCTGATAGCACTGAGTAGATGTAACATATAGGATTTATTTTGTGTTTTTTACAATATCGCCTCCATAAATATTCACATAATGAGAAAACGGTTCCGCTGGGTTTTTGTGGCCTTTGCATTTTCGTCTACGAATAGGTGTCGGTGGTATCAAACCATGAAAAATCGCAAATTCATACGCTTCTTGTCGATTTCTTGGTAGAGACAACTCGCTGATGGTTGACATTTTGAAAATGACACTCCACTGACAGTTTCTAATTGAAATGACGCATAACAAATATTCATATAAGTAGCTTGATCTAACGAACTGAACTAATCAAGCTGAACCTTGGGAGAGGAATTAACTGTTTATACCAATTTTGTGTTATTCATTTAGGAATAGATAATATAACTCATTCACTGTCAAACTATAGGATAATTCAAAATATTTGATCCAGATATACACAAGTATAACGCGAGCAGGTTTGCGAAATGTCGGCCGGACTCACTCGTCTTCATGATACTATTTTCCCCCTCTTTTCTTCAAGTAATATTAGACCAGAACACAAGACACAACGCGAGCGAAGCGAGCGGGTCCGGCCGACATTTCGCAAAACCGCGCGCGTGGTTTTGCGAAATATCGGCCGGACCCGCTCGTCTTCATGATACTATTTTCTCCTTTTTTCTCCATGTAAGATCAGAACACAAGATACAACGTGAGCGAAGATTTCATTTTTATTCATTTAGAGTATGTGGCCTGTGGGGCAAGCGATTGCTTGCATAACTGATTCCAGTTAAATTATAACTAGCCCAACTTGGCAACAGCGCATTTCCGCAAAACGGGAATAGTTTTTTTGTTCACTCTTCACCCTAACAATGGTTACCATGGTAACATTTTTTCCATAACTGATCTCAGTCAAACTAAATCAGGCAACTTGGCAACCACGCATTTCCGCACCATGGGAACCGGGTTTTTGTATTCTCGTTACCATAGCAACGGTTGCCATGCCAACAGTTTTTCCGTAACTGATTTTCGAGCCGGATCAATCCGGAATTGAGTTCATTTTTTCTCCGATTTTCTGAAAATTTTCATTTTTAGATTTTTTTTGAAATCCAAATTATCTCAGAGCTGCTTGAAACAATAAACCGATCATTATTTGTGTCTGCCCAATATTCATGAGTAATTTTTCTATAATACTATTATATATAACATTGTAATATTCGAATGTTCCTGCATTCATTCAAATTAATATAATTTGCTCGGTTCACGTGTACCGAGACTATTTCTCTCTCACTTCCCGAGTGGGCGTTTCTTTTCTCCCAGTAGTTCCTGCGTATTTCATTTGTTTCCGATATTCTCCGGAGGCAGACTGTCGAGTGAGAAATCAGCTGTAGTATTTTTTGCAGCGACATACCAATTGTTTGTCGAAGCAAAAACCGTTTGAACAACTATATTCAATTTAAACTCAGTTCCCTTAGTTTTGACAAGGATGGGGAAAATTAAGAAATACCAAACATTCAGTAAAACTAGTCTAGGCGATATTGGTGTCATTCGTTCGTTAGCAGATCGGGTGACCAATGATAAGTCTCTGAAAACCTGTTTTAAAGTACGATGTGCCGAATTGGATGGAACACGAGATGATTTTTGAAACAGCATACTAGCCTTATCAACACTCTTTTAACAGAACCTACAGCCGATTTTGACAGTGAGAACCTTATTCGCGAGGGCTTTCTGAGCGACTATTATTTTATTAGAGGTGTTTATACCGATATTTTCGAATCGGATACTGTTAATGACCCTCGCAGATTGGTTTAAACTCTACAATGCAATGTACCGCTGTCTCACCACCCATACAGCACCTGATATCCTATGGACGTCCAATTCATGTCGGAATAGCCTTGGACCAATTTTGGATATCCGTAGGATATCCAAAGTATTCCCAGTAAAAAATATCCATACGATGTACAAAATGGATATCCTTTCGGATATCCACGATGGATATCCATGAAGGATATCTTATGGACATCCATTTCGTACATTTATTGTATAAATAATTAATGCTTCTTCCGCAGTGGCACCCTACCAATTGGCAACGTGATTGTGCCATTTACATGGACATTCCAGCAAGAAAGTTGATATATTTAACTTTTTATCCTTTATTTAAATAATATTTGAATATAGCGTCACCTCAGAAGTGACGCGCGACGCCAAATGCGAAAGCGCTGCATTGTGAACTCACCTTCACTCGGTTTCCTGACGTGCAACCGTCTATGGCGTCTGTCAAATGTCGTAATTTTGAGAGTCGTTGAGTGTTGGGTCGGTTTGAAAAAATTATGTTGAACTGAGTTGAAGCGTTGTGGTGTGCATGGTGCAATAATTGCGTTTACAAAGAAACGAAAAATAGTGGTGTGTTAGTTTTGTAAACTGTGATCATTAGCATTCACCGTGAACGTGAACTTTTGGAAGGAAGCAAGTGAATTGTCGAGTACTATATTCATATGTTATTAAAATTGAGAACTATTTGAATTCATCAATAACTTTTCTGTTGAGAAACTATTTTTCAAATTGAAACTATATCAAGTATTTTGTTTGAAAAGTAATGAAAAAAAAATTCTCATTAACGACATAAGTTTTTTAATCGTTCGTCTACCACTCTACAGTTTATCTTAGCTTGTCTAAATTTTTTAAATACTGCGAAACCAATCTGGCAGAACATTTTGAATTGCACATACGGTCACGTTGAGTGCCTTATCACAGGATATATTACTGACTATAATCCGTTGTTCAAGAAGTGTGCAGCACTTTTTCACGTCTCGAGCTAGGTTGGTTTCTCTGTAAAGAATTGCACATATAATTATGTAGAATTATGAACGATATCTTATGGACGTTCTAGATGGATGTCCATGAAGTATGTCTTGATGGATATCTTATGGGTATCCATGAAGGAAATCTTATATGGATGTCCATAATGGATATCTCATGGATGTCCATAATGGATATCTCATGGATGTCCATGAAGGATATTTTATGGATGTTTAGGTTGGTGGCCTAAGAATGTCCATTGGATGTCCATTGAATATTCTTTGGATAAAAACTGTACGTCCATCGGATGTCCAAAATATCCTTAATAAATATCCATTAGATATCCAATCAATCATTTGAAAGCATTGATATAGAAAAAACTTTGAAATTTGTTTGGGAAGTTGAAGATGTTCCTTCCATGAATGAATCAACTCCTGATGATGAGATAGTCGAGAACCATTTCAAAAATACCTATCGCTCCCATTCCGTGAACCGAATCCAAGTTTTCCAGGAATTAGAGGCTTAGCATTGACATGTTTTCTTTCTTTAGTTTAGAACGTCGGCTTTTGAAGCAACCACATATTAATTCACAATATTTGGATTTTATGCGAGAGTATCTCGATGAAATCATCCCCTAATAATGAAATTTTCAATGACGCGTATTAAATTTCACATCATTTCATTTTGAAGCCTGATAGTCTCACCACAAAATTACGCGTAGTTTTCAATGCGTCGGCAAAATTGTCAAGTCAACACTCCTTGAACGATTGCCTATATACTTGCCCAAACTTACAACAAGACATTGTTACTATTTTGATGCGGTTTCGATGTCATGCGTTTGTTCTATGCTCTGATATAAAAAAAATGTACAGGATGATATCAATAGATCCTGAACAAACCAAGTTTCAAAGAATGATTTGGAGATTTCATCCTGATGAGCCCATTCAGGATTACATGCTAACTACTTCGTTTACGGTGTCTCCAGCTCTCCATACCTTGCTCTCAGGGTTTTTCGTCAATTGGTCCAGGACGAAGGGAAAGAATTCCCCCTTGCGGCAGAAAATATTCTCCATTCATCTTATGTTGACCATTTTTTTGTGTGTGGCGCATCCACCTATGAAGAAGATCTTTTCTTTCAACTCACTGAACTTATGAAACGTGGAGGTTTTGAACTCAGAAAGTGGTCCAGCAATGAACCATCATTACTTTCTGATCTGCCACCGTCGCATTTGTCAACCAAGCCCATATTTTTTGATTCCGAGCAAGAAAATACTTTTCTCAAATTTCTTGGTTTACAGTGGAATCCCTGTTTGGATTCGTTTCCTTTTTCTGTTAATCCTTCTCTCAGTAAATCATGCACTAAAAGGATAATACTCTTTGAATTAGCAAGCATTTATGATCCATTTGGTTTTTTTGACACCGATAACGTTTTTTACCAAATATCTAATTCAGAGGCTATGGATTTCTGGTGTTGGATGGGATGAAAATCCAAGTCCAGACATAATCCGGGTTTGGAATCAGTACAAAATTAAATTGCCCTCAATTTCTTCTCTCAAAATTCACAGACAACTCATTTGGTCAGATACACACGAACTACACGGTTTCTGTGGAAAGGATATGCTGGCGTCATATTGTCGTATAGAAGGCCTTAATAGAAAACCTTTTAGGAATCAGGTCGCGACATTGACGTACATATAAGCATTCGTTGATAATGGTTTGAGGCACGTCTAAATGTTTTGGCAAATATCACACTCAGTAAAACGAATGTGTTATAAAAGAAGTGTCGTGGCTCTGATTCAAGATTGATAAATAAACCTTTGGTCGGGGAATTGGAAACAAGTCCCCGATTGATTACAAAATTGTCAGATGTAGTCAGTGAAACGATTATGCCCAATAGGGCAAGTAAATTCAGAGTTGTTGGGTTTTTATTTTGTAAGTATAGGTTTATAACGAATGATTGTCGTTTTGAGTGAATGTGTTAATCAATAAAGTTTATATTTGTGTTTTTACCAACTGATTTCATCCTGGTTATCACAAAGACCATCTGAGCTACTTTAACCCCAAGGAAGGACCAAAACTCCCACCTTACTTCCCGACATGGTAGAGGTCGCCTCGCTTCGATTTCGAAGATTCATTCTTCATAATGAATCTTAATGAAGTACCCTGGTGATATTTCCTAATATAAAGTTTTTTACTGAGAATTTGTGATAACCGCATGAACAGTTGTTTTGAGAATGTGTGTGTGTGTGTGTGGAATATGCGATTATAATTTCTCATTTAGGTCATTTTCAGTATGATTTGTGTGATTTTTTCGAGTGAAATGTATGTATGGTTCTTTTTTCTGGTAGCTTGCCGAATATAAGGGATTAATGATTGATGATGATATTATGTCTCGAATGATTTGATTGGCGTGAATGGGTTGATATGATTTGTCTGATTTTTTAATATTATTGAAATTTTTGACTAGGCTTTTTTGTTTCTTTTTCTCATAGAAATATATGTGTTGCTATAATCGAACTTCAATTAAGTAACAAAAAAAATTTTTGAGAAGTTTTTTATTCGATGAAATGAAAACGAAGTACAAATATTTGTTGAGATATTCCTTTTGCATTCAGTGAGTATATCAAATAATTAAAGTATGTTCAATGAGTAACGTAAATGAGGTTGACTGATAGCTATAACGATTTGTTTGTTCAAAATTTTATCTGAATGAATATAATTTGACGAATCGATTAGATGAATCTGAAGTATGCCTTATTGCTTATGGATGGGTTATTATTTTGGAAAAATAACATTATTTTATGAATCATACTTGAGAAATTACGAAATATGTCTTGAAAGCACTGCCTAGCCACCAGTGGAGATACAGCTATTTGCAACAGCTCTCTCGGAAAGGCATATATATCGTGAGGAGCTAAAAAATAAAATTTTTGACGGTGTGAATACGAAATGAAAGTAGTGGTTCACAACAATGATTTTATATATTTTTAGTTCCCATTTCCTCAAGCGTTAAAATTTTTTTTTTTGCGAAATCTAATTGCATAGCAGTTCGTTATTGGTAGTGTGAAATTTTTTAAGGAAAAACTAGTCTTTTTTGAGAAACAAGTTGATATAATGAAAAATGTTTAGTGTAGAGTTGAAAATACTGAAAGAAGTTTGTGTCTGAACTATCGAATATGGGGAGGTACTCTTGGAAGAATTGCGTGTGTTAGCGCTGAAAGATGACCTTACCCAAAGTGTTAATTGTTTTTGAGAAGAATATGGAAGATGACTGAAATAAGTTGAATATTTTTCTTGATGCTTCAGAGAGGTGTAGAAAAACTGTATATGTAATGGGTATTGATGTTCGAGTGAACATTTTAATGGGTGATAGTTGTTCAGATGATATATAAAAAGGTATTTTCGAGTGAGGATACGTAATCAATCATGTTCAACTGGTTTCTCAAATATTCTTTCACATATAATGATAATTTCGGAAAAAGAATCCGTTGGGATCAATGATTTGCAACCAGAGATCTCTCCGAAAAGTCATTCATAAATTCTTAACTGTTCTGTTGCAAATTTTAACATGAGCAATAAGGATTATTCTGCATGATGAAAAAAAAAATCGAATTGTGTAGATGAATTATCGTGAAAATTCGCCCTTTGGTTATGTGTCGATCATAGTGATTTCAATATATTACTTCGAGTTGATGCGAGAAAAAACAGTATTTTTGTTGTTTCAAGAAATTGGTACATAGGAGAGCTTGGTAGATGTGTCACCGTTCAACATGAAAGCTTGCCTTGAAGTTTATGGAAAAAGAAATAGTTATTGTTGTTTGTGTCTCGTTGTAGAGAGGGACATAGTCATTGAGGAGAGCTTGGAAGAAGTGTTACGGGTTGACATGAAAGCTTGCCTTGAAGTTTATGGAGATTATATTGTTATGTTGAGTAAATAAGTTGAGGCGTATATGATATAATGAGTATATTTTAATAGTATTTTGTTGCAACTCGAAGTGATGAAAGGAATTAATTGATCAATTGAACGACAGAAAAAAGTGTGGAAAGAAGAGTTGAAAGCTGCATGAGAATTGCAGTTCGGTAATTGAAACGTTCAGATTCGTCAAATAAAAAAAAAATTGTAATGTAAATGTGTTGTTACTTTATCATTGGGTCATTGAACATATTAGAAATGGAAAATTTCGTTTTTGAAGAGAATTATCGATTTCTAACTTCCTTATTACGGAAATGATAATCAAGCTTATATTTTTTCTGATGATTGTTGATTATTTTTTGATTCGAAATAACTCATGCCTGAAACAGGAAATAAATAATCACCACTCGATTTTTGCTGACTTGTCAACAAAGCATAAACAATTAGTTCAACGATCCGAATCGAAAAATATTTTACATTGGTTCGTAAAAAGTATTTACCCAACGACTTCATCGAAATATTTTCAAGGTCTAGGTTATGACACATTCGAGTCGTTGTTTTGGAAATATGCAGGTTATTGATATTACTGGTATGATCGCCGATTAATTTGTTTCTGAAGTCGTGATTGAAAATGAATGAATAGATAGTTATTTACCCAATGAGTGAATTTCGTCAACTTTTACTGCCATTATTTTTTCTTTTCATGTAAAATGTCTCCTCGTATCCAAAGAGATGCTACCACCCGAGAACAGAGGAGAGGCCAGCCTGTAGTTCAAATCTATGGACCACCTGATATGATCTCACAGAATCAGTGATGCTGTATGTAAAGGGACAGAGTCGGGACGGATGATCAGCAGGCTCAATCCAACTTGACTATTTGTGAACTTCAGTCGACGATTAGTTGAACAAAGTCTACTGTCAATGTCCAGTCCAGCGTTATAGGTCATTTGCAATCCAAGAGGCTGAGGAGAAACGCCAGATCAATGCCAGATCAATGCAATCCATTGAAAAATCCAGGGAGAAGCTCAACCAAGCAACCCAACCCATGAGCTTTGAATATTCTGACCAATGATAATGTCCATGTGAGCGTCCCGAGTTTGAAGCTGAAAGAGATCTGCCGTGATTCCGGTAATATAACACAAGCCACCTATTGAGGAAACGGGCTGCAGAAGTCAAAAGCAGAAGGCAAGGGAGCGCTGCATAAAGATTAGCCAATTTCGTCAGTTGTCCAGTATCTAATTCCCATAAGAGTCTTCTCCGAATAGTATACAGGAAGCCAGAACAGTTATGGAGATTTGAAGTTGTCCACTCCATTTAGTAATCAGGATGAAGTCGAAAAGGTCCATAGAAGAATGCAGTCGCCATCAGACAAGGTGAATTATTTCCACAACCAGGGTGGCCAGAAGAGAGGACGAGGAAATGAAAAATGTAAAATGAGCAGTATTTTGCTTAGATAGAAAATGGGGCATCTTGGGAGATATTTTAGGGGTGTATCTAGATTTCTAGCCATTTGCTGTTTGTTGATATTTGTAAAACTATCTATTCTTCATAGTTCGAATGATGGATTCCATTTTTAATGATGGGGGCCATCATTCAGAACCGGAGGGCATATGTCGTATGGAAGGCCTCAATAGAAAACCTTTTAGGAATCAGGTCGCGACATTGACGTACATATAAGCATTCGTTGATAATGGTTTGAGGCACGTCTAAATGTTTTGGCAAATATCACACTCACTAAAACGAATGTGTTATAAAAGAAGTGTCGTGGCTCTGATTCAAGATTGATAAATAAACCTTTGGTCGGGGAATTGGAAACAAGTCCCCGATTGATTACAAAATTGTCAGATGTAGTCAGTGAAACGATTATGCCCAATAGGGCAAGTAAATTCAGTGTTGTTGGGTTTTTATTTTGTAAGTATAGGTTTATAACGAATGATTGTCGTTTCGAGTGAATGTGTTAATCAATAAAGTTTATATTTGTGTTTTTACCAACTGATTTCATCTCATTTTCAACTCAATATATTCATTACGGTACCGAATTGAAATTTAAAAGTTTTTCAAAGCCGTTGCGAAAACTGCATGTTTTTATTGGCTCAGAAAATTTACTTCGCGTTGGAGGACGATTAGAAAATTCATCTTTGTCTCGCGATGCAAAACATCCAATTTTATTGCCGCGAAACAGTCGCTTTACCAGTCTAGTTATTGAATATTTCCATAAAAAATATTTACATGCAGGTTTCCGCACCACTCAATTCCTTATTTCTCAACAGTATTGGATTTTTATCTCCTAAACGTGCAATCAATTCCGTATTGTATCAGTGTCATTAATGTTGGAAAACAAATCCCAAACCTTTCCAACCTCCAATGGGTAATCTAGTAAACCAAACCCAAGTACTTGAAACCATTCAGCCATGTTGGCTATGACTCGACATAGAGGAGTGCGAACATGCAAGGAATATTTTTGTGCCTATTTGAGTGTTTCGCAACTGAAACCCTTCACCTCGAGTTAGTCAGTGATATGACGTCTGAAATGTTTGTTACGATTTTTAAATTTCTCGTGAAATAAGTTCGATCAATTTGAATGAGCGAATTAAATACTTGGGACGGAAGTTTGTCTTTTTAAAAAATATTTATTTTACAAAGAACAAGTTCGAGACGACTTTCTCTAACAAGAGTTACAAATGGAATGAATAAAATATAACAGAAAAGTGGTCTTGTCGCTCTGAGAGTCCAGATAACGGATTCGTGGAAATCCACTGTCAGCATATCATGTTTCCATGAGAGCAGCAGAACTCTGGGAACGGTCGCTACATAACTCCTCCCTCCTTAAGTTCCAAAAATGATGGAATTCTGAAGTCATTTTTGTCTGGAAGGAACCATTTCGATTTCTGGGACATTTTCTTCTTTTTTTGTCTTCTTTGGGCTGAACCATTTGAGTTTCGATCCTATTTCCTTCTTCTTTTTGATTGATATCACTAGGATTAATACCATTATAATCAATCCCAGGATGATACCGAAGATCAATGCGTTATTGGTTTTTTCGGCAATACTAATCCTTTGAATTGGTTTCAACTCTTTTGCTATGTTGTTGAGTTCGTACATCGCATCCAAGTTGAGTTTTGTGAAATTTCGTGTTTCGTAAACGTTTGGAGTCTCCACATCGTTGGTTTGGATTTTTGGCAGGATGAGAGGTTTTCCTTTCCGAATTTTCACATTGTTGAAGAATGATTTGTGGGCCATTTGGATTTCGCAGGTTTTTGGGATTTTGACAAGTGCGGGGGTGCTTATTTCGATGTATCGATCAGCTTGGCACTTGGAGAAAATTCTTTCTTCTTTCACAGGGATGATCAGCACTTCTTCTTGAGTGATTTGTTCGATTATGGATTCGCCTACGTTGATTGGAAGGGGTTTGCAATTTGTAGTAAAATTGCCTTCGATCAGCTGGGCTGTACAATGGTCTTGTGGGTAGTAGTCTTCAATGCAGAAATATGTTTCCTCTAGTAGTGGACACTCGTTCGATTCGAATTGATTTTTCGAAGCTGTTCGTGCCAAGTAGGGATATTTGGGGATGAAAATGTGGTGGTTTTGGATAATAGGGTAAAGGTGATAAAACATAAACATTTCGTTTCTGATAATTGGGACATGAATTGAAAAAATCAATTTTGTGTTCGAAAATGTAACCTGAGTTCCGAAGAATTGATAATATGACAGGATATTTTTGAACTTTGGAATTTCGTTTTCATCATAAATTTGACTCAAGTACATACTTTATCATTTCTTCCAAGTCTGAACTAGATATTATTGAATTATGCAAGGCATTCAATTTGGCGAATGTGATTGCATCCTCAATATTATCGATGAATGTTATAATATTTTGACAATCTAAAATGATTTGAGATAGTACACCTTGAAAGCTAATATAGTTTTTGAGATCGGCAATGGTTCTTTGGATTGCCACCTGGAATATTTTCAAGCTATTTTCGAGTGCTTCTTGATTTGAATTGAGTATTCGAATCGTTTTATTATAGTGATTGATCAATTGTTTTGAAAGTGAAGTTTGAAGATTCATTTCGTGAATGATGTTTTCTTGATTTTTCTCCAATATTTCAATGGTTTGATCGTAACGCTTTCCGTCATCGGCGTCAAGTGTGCCGAAGAGCCATTTATTGATTTTGCCGATTCCATCAATCATACCTCGTTTAACACGAATATGTGGTTGAAGGTTGCCTAACTTTAATTGGGTGGTTTGAATAAGATATTCGGTTCTCAGAAGCATATTCTCAGATAGACCATGATAGGAAATTGGATTGGTAACATTTTCTTTATTAAAATTATTTTTGATTATATTAAGATATATTTCGAAATTGCTCAATTGATTGATTATTGGGTTTAAGTCGATATAGTGAAGAAATGTATGTTTACTATAAATAATTTTTGCATTACCCAATTGAATAGGGAGAATGGGATTATTGATAGTATTGATTTGAATGTCTTCGTCACATCGTACTTGGAGTACATGAAGTACCAGGTACAGGGTCGGTAACTTCATTTTCGTTAACGGCCTGTAACAAACGTTTTTTGTTAGTCTTAGGTTTTCTGGCTATACTTTTGTGATATGTTCCTTTGTCAGTTTCGAGTTTGATGTTTGTCTCTTTGAGTATTTTGCCTTTCTTGAATTTGGGTCGGTCTTTTTGTCGTGATTTAGTCCTGATGTACGCGATTTGTTGATTGGAAAAATCTGGGGGTTCCTTTCGTTTTTCAATTCTTTCGTCTATGATCTTTTCTTTGGTCAATTGGTTTGCTTGTTGTATTGATTGATATAATTTTTGGGTTGTGTCTTTGTGGGTTTGAACATAGTCTGAAATGATTACATGATCATTGAGGTCGAATGGATTGTTATTGTTGATATGACCTTTTACTACTTCAAACGGGGTAAATTTCGTGACACTGTGAATTGAGTTATTATATCCTAATACAGCACGTTTCATGATCTGATCAGGGGAAAGATTTTTGTTTTCCTCTCTCAAACATCGATAATGTTCGATTAGGGTTGAATGAAACCTTTCAACTGGGGAATTCGAGTTGCTATTTTTCGGTGTTGTATAGTGGAGTTCTATCCGATATAGTTTGCAAAAGTTCTCTATTTCTTTGTTTTTAAATTCAGTTCCTGAATCAGTGGTGATTTTTAATGGTAATCCATGATGGGAGATGAAATTGAGAAGATTTTCAAGAACAAGAACGCCAGTAAGAGCTTTTAAGGGGTATGCTTGACCATAGCGAGAAAATGAATCAATTATTGTTGTAAAATTTTCTTTCGATATCGTGAATGTACCGATATGAATGTGTTCAAATGGCTTCGACGTGGTGGGTGTGAGATTGAATTTGATGATTGGAGGGTTCCGATCATACTTATTCTTTTGGCAAATTTCGCAATTATTGACGAAGTTTTGGATGTCATCAATTATTTTCGGCCAATAGAACCGTGAGCTTAAAGATTGTTTCATTTCGTTGATACCTTGGTGACATGTTTTTGTTGTATGATAGAGTTGAAGTTTTTCTTCCTGATCGTCTGATGTTTCTATGTCAGTAAGGAACGTTGGACATTCGACTATTTTAAAGGAAGAATTTTTGAATAGGTATTGTATTGTATTAGTAAAAAGTTTTCGCAATGATGGGTCCTTGAAATGAAGCGCGTACATTTGTTTTGGGTCAATATACTCTTTGAGAAATTTGACGATGTTAATTTGAGTATTTTTATTTGGTAAAGTGACATACGATCGAAAATTTTCCAAAACTTTTTCCATTCTACATTTGGGTTTTTCTATGTCCCCAAGTGTAATGACTAGTTGGTTTCTGTATGTATTTACGGCGCGTTCTGAAATAGGAATGTTACATATAGGATTCTCAAGTGAAGTGTGAACAGTTTCGAGGTCAGAATTTTCTTGGTTTTCTTTTGGTGGAACGATTTGAATATCCGAAATTATATTAATTTTTGGTACATTTTTGGGAGGTTCAAGAATTTCAAGAATAGTTTCGTCTAATTCGGGAATTTCATCGGGATTTCTCAATAAATTTCCGATTATTTCGTTAACGTCACCTGGATTGTTTTGAATTGATAAAGTTTCAAGGGCGTTTAGGTCGGCGTCAGAGGGGTTTCTAGAAAGGGCGTCGGCTGCCTGATTTGACTTGCCGGTTTTATATTTTATTACGTAGTCAAACTCTTCGAGTTTTAAAAGCCATCGTACCAATCTAGAATTGGGTTCTTTCAGTGAAAAGAGCCACTGGAAGGGTTTGTGATCGGAGAATATGGTAAATCTCCGGCCGAATAAATATGGTCGAAAATATTTACAACTCCAAACGATGGCTAACAGCTCTTTTTCGATTGTCGAATAATTCACTTCTGCTGGGTTTAATATCCGGGAAGCATAGCATATAGGGTGATCATTTTGGGATAGTATACCACCTATAGCGTAGTTTGATGCATCTGTAGTTAATTCAAAAGGTTTTTCAAAGTCAGGGTATGTTCTACCTTTTCGTTTTTCTTAAGACATTTGGTCATCGGTTTCGTAAGTTTGGCAAAATTTTTTATAAACTTCCGATAATAGCCTAAAAGTCCTAGAAATGATTTTATATCTTTTTGAGTCTTTGGAATCGGGAAATTATTGATAGCAATAATTTTTCGGGGATTTGGTCTAATACCTTCGGGTGTAATCAGATGTCCTAAAAATTCGACTTCCTTTCGAAGGAATTCGGATTTATCCAATTGAATTTTCAATCGGGCTTCACGTAGTTTTGAAAATACCAATTTGAGGTTTTGGATGTGCTCCTGAAGACCAGTGCTGAAGATGATAATATCATCCATGTAGACCATGCAAATTTTGTTTTGCAAGTCTTTGAGAACTTCATCCATTACTCTCTGAAAGCTTGATGGTGCGTTTTTCAGACCAAAAGGCATTCTCAAGTATTCGTAGTGTCCATGATCAACATTGAATGCTGTTTTCTCGATTGAATTTTGAGCCATTTCGATTTGGTGAAAACCACTGGCCAAATCGAGAGTCGTGAAATATTGAGCACGTCCCAACTTATCCAATATATCGTTAATATTGGGGAGTGGGTATCGATCTCCTATTGTCTTTTCATTGATTTTGCGATAATCAACGACTATCCTCCATTTTTGTTTACCTGATGAATCGAGTTTTTTGGGCACGATCCAAATGGGGGATGACCACGGGCTACAGCTAGGTCGAATAATGTTCTTTTCGAGCATGTCGTTGATTTGACGTTGGACTTCTTGTCTGTGGATGTATGGGTACCTATATGATTTTGTGTGAACAGGTATTTCGTCAGTTGTCTTTATCTCATGTTTAATTTTTGAAGTAAAGGTCAATTCGTCACCTGGTTTAAAGAAGATATCAGAATATTCTTTACATACTTTGATTATTGCGGCTTTTTCCTCTGAGTTCATATGATCAACACGAATCAAGTCTGTAATTTTTACTTCATTCGTGATTGATTGGGAATGGTCATTTGTCGATATGTCGGGATTAGTGAAGGATTCGAGAGTGAATATTTCGTAGGTTGAGGATTCGAAATGATTGACTGGTAGGGGCTCCAATAGTTTTACCGATATTGTTTTATTGGTTGGGTTTTGAATTTCGATCGGAGCGTATCCGTCTTTAGCAATAGTCAATATTTGTGGAACTATTAGATTATTCATAGTTCCTTCGACTGTTAAAATTTCTCCTTCATATATACTCACTGGTAGATTCTTTATAGTTTTTTCTAAAGGATTTACTGAAAATGAAACACTGAATTCGGATGGTTGTCTGAATTTGAAAGGTATTTCAGTATTTTTTCCTATCAATTTTTTATTGATTAAATCGATATTCAAATTCATGTTCATCAAGTCTGTCAATCCTAAGACACCATCGAAATAGTCATGAAAATCGAATAGAATAAAATCAATCTGATAGTCTGTATTGAATTCTGAAAATGCCGGTATCGAAACTTGATATCTTAAATTTTGACTACCAATAGCTGTTTTTATTATTGTGTTAGAGTGATATATTCTATCTGGAAATAATTTTTCGACTATAATGGGCTTGATTATCGATCGAGAGCTTCCTGTATCGATTAGTAATTTTAATTTTGGATTTTTTATTTCTACATAAGGTAGAGCATTATTACATGAGAGATTAATTTCTGCTAAGTCGATTGGTCTTGTTGGCTTGTTGCCTGAAAATTTACAGTTTCATCGAATTCTGTGATGTTATCATTCGAGACAACGTTTTGCTGTTGATCGATATCGTTTATAAGATATTGGTTTTGATCGGGAAATTCGTCAAAATTGGGGTTTTCATAGTATTGATACTGGTCATAAGTTTGGTCATGATATTCAATCGGTTCTTCATATTCATTCGAAAACAATTCTTCAGATATAAAATTTGGTTTCTGATTTTGTTGGAAAAATCTAGGTTGATTTTGGAATTGATTCGAACCGTATTGATTTCTGAAATTCGGTCTTTGTTCATGTCGAAATTGTGGAATTTGTTGGTGGGACATTCTAGTGGGGTTCCTAGAAGTTGTTGACATGGGTTCAGGTTTTGGCAATTGATTTGGTGGAGTCTGTTTCGCCTTGAATGCATTTTGTGGTGGGCCAAACACTTCACGATTAGTTGGGAATTTTCGAGGAGGTAATTGCCTTGGTTGAATATTTATCGGCTGATTGGGCCAAACAGGTCTCGGAGAAAAGTTTGGATTAGAAAAATTGGTATTTGGGTGATTGGTTATTTGTTGATTAAATTGTCTTTGGAAGTGATTCGGTATTGATGGTCGAATGTTCGTTTGTGCGTTGGTCATATATGTCTGCCTGTTGGTGGGGGCAATAAATTTCGGTTTATGAGTTTCTTGTACGGTACCATAAAGTTTTTCGAAATTTTCGTATTCATTTACGTATGCCATAGCGTCTTCAAGAGAAATGGGTCTTTTAAGATGTAAATTATTTCTGAGCATGCCTGAGCAGCCAGCAATAAATGTACTGAGTGCAACCTTATCATAATGTGAAATTTGGTAGAGTTTTTCATTTTGACATAGGGTTATATCATTACTAATCCTCTGTACCACACTACTTCTGATCAATTGTAACCTACTTCCGAAACTAAGCAAGTCTTCACCTTTATGAGGACGGCTTCTCGTTAGTTCTAGAACAAGACAATCTATATCTCTACGGTCTGAAAAGCATTGTTTCAGAGCGTTCTTCAAACTTTCCCAATTATTGAGTTCTGATCGATTTCCAACCATATACTCTGCTTTTCCAATTAATTTTTCCTGTATACATTCGAATATGTGTTCGTTCAAAGATTGATCATTAAAAGTTCTATAGGTATTAATTAATGAATCACACCTATCAATAAATTTATTCAATGCGTTACTATCGCCATCAAAAGGTTTGAGGTTATTCAGTCGAGACTTGAATAGATTCCAGTTCATTTGAACTTGAACGGGTTGTACTTGTTGTTGAGCCATTTCTGGAATTTCTGTACTATTCTCGTCAAAAACTGAGTTTTCTTGAACTGATAAATTACTTAATCTTCTTAAAATATTATCTGATTCGTTCATGAATCGATCTTTCAATCAATAAAATCTGTATTTATTGACTATCGATCACTTTGAATTCGCTTCGTTTCACAAAATTGATTTCTTAGAACTAATCGTCTAGAATAGACACTGGTTTCGTTCGCGATGAACTGCCCTAAATTATCTTCACCGAAATCCTTATGCAGAGGGTTCAGTAAAGGCAAAAAGGAATTTTGGCACTTACAGGTATTTTGGTGGTCCCAAATCTTGTAGTTTCCGGTTCCTTCTTCTGCGATTCCTCGTAGCCTCTAGTGGTAGGGTCGTCTCTTGGTCCGTCCGGTTCAATCCTCGATGGATCACGATTTTCGTCGAATTTGTGCTTAAGGGTTGAAACTCCAAGTTGCGAAGAAAACTCTTTTAACGCACTGCACAAATCCTACTGACTGCGCCAATTAAATACTTGGGACGGAAGTTTGTCTTTTTAAAAAATATTTATTTTACAAAGAACAAGTTCGAGACGACTTTCTCTAACAAGAGTTACAAATGGAATGAATAAAATATAACAGAAAAGTGGTCTTGTCGCTCTGAGAGTCCAGATAACGGATTCATGGAAATCCACTGTCAGCATATCATGTTTCCATGAGAGCAGCAGAACTCTGGGAACGGTCGCTACATAACTAGCGCGCCCGGTATAACAAAACTATTTCAATAGCTAACGTGCGAGACGGTCTGCTTTTTGCGTGTCTAGGTAAAAAGTATGTTTCTTTGGGAATCTCGTTTTGGCACTGGGAGTCGAAGATCAACTATGAAAATGCGTACCTAGGAAAAGATTACTTCGACAATAAGTGGGTTATTTTGATGTAATTTCGTTGAAGACGGATGTATGCCCTATTGTCTGATTTGGTATTGAAGTGGGTGATTTGGTTTTCATGAGAATTATAGTTTCAATACCGTCAAGTCCAAGTTTGAGGAAATTAAAGTGATAGCATCCTAGAAAACATCTCATGTAATGTTAGGGAATCGGCATTAGGAGGTAAGGTTTCCATATAAACACATGAACTTTAAAATGCATTTTTTTGATATCCTGAAATCACGACCGAAATAATATTGCAGATGTTTTGAAAAGTTGTGGTGAATAAATTCATCCACCGGACTTATTACCTATCACCTAAGGAACAAAATCGCTTATTTTGGATGGGCTCATACTTCCATACTTCATTGACAGATAACATGAAGACGTTTCACGATTATCTCCTCACCAGTGGGATTTCGGTTGCAATCAAGATCAGTACATGCACGATTTATTTCTTCCATGCGAATTTCGTTTCAAACTATCGTATAGAAATGTACCGAAAACAATGAGGAGAGACTTTCGCCTATAAAGCGTATTTTCATCAGTTTATTTCTACACAAACGGGATTCAGTTATTATATCTATGCATAGCCAAGTGCTGGGAATATTTTATTATATATATTGTTGAATGTTGTTATTATATTGGTTGGTCGAGAGCTTTGAGAGAAGTTCTGTTGTTTTGACATCCTTCAGCGGTTCTCAGACTCTTGCAAGAGCGTTCTTTCGGGATCCCACCCCGTATTATCTGAGTGTTATTTTTTTATTCTTCATGTTTGTTTTCAATATTTGTGATATATATCGTATCGATCGTTGATTAGTGCTGTATTTTCCCTCAGATCAGAGCTAGCTAGTTTTTAAGAAATTACTTGGCGCCCTTTAACTTTTGGCTATAAATATATAAAGACTTTTTTTGAGCACCCACGACCCTTGAAGAATTTTACGAGCAAGCACATTACTTGCCGAACTCAACCTCAGCATTCAAGTGATCTTCTTGTGAGTTAAAATACACCCAAGAACGCGTTATATATTCTTAGCTGCTTTGCAGCGCTTTATGGCTCGTCGTGGCTGATTTTCGCACATTTACAGCGATAACGGCACGAATTTCGTTGGCGCTACTAAGGAATTGACTAAATTGATGCAAAATGCTGTTGAATTCGAAAATATTCATCATTCTTTCATTCCTCCCGCTTCTCCCTATTTCGGTGGATTGTGGGAAAGTGGAATCAAATCCGTTAAAACGCATATTTATAGAGTGATCGGACAGCAAGTCCTCACAAATTCAACACTCTTATAATTTTAATAGAGTCTGTTTTGAACTCTCGCCCTCTTGGAGCTCTTACAAATGATATTGAGGACGTCAGTATGCTAACTCCCAATCATTTCTGAACTTTAGAGTCGGTCTCTGCTCTCCCGTATCCTGATGTCACATCTTTAAATATTAATCGCCTCTCGCGATGGCAAATGATTCAAAAACTGCAGCAGAACTTTTGGAAACGCTGACATCGAGAGTATCTGCATACTCTTCAACAGCGGGGTAAGTGGCTGGATTTGAAACACCCATCTCCTACCGTTTGTTCGCTGAAGGAAGATACGAGATACATGTCCTCCTTGTCAGTGGTTGCTATGTCGCATTATCAAACTTCATACGGGACGTGATGGTATTGTGCGGGTGGCAACTGTAAAATCACAAACGGGAACATTGAAACGCTCCCTCGTAAAGCTATGCCCAGTCCCCAAACATGATTCCAATTCATCTTGAAGCTTTTATTATACAGTATATATATATATATATATATATATATATATATATATATATATATTGTTGTTGAGTTCGGGTTGAACCGCGTCTGGAGTTTTGTTCTCGACGTTTCGGCTCCGATTTTGGAGCCATTTTCAACTGTTCGATATAAATTTATATCAGGCGAAGTCCATGTTGAATTACACTTAGATTGTAAAGTATCAGTTTCCTTCTCTTGAGAAGACTAACTCTCTCTGTTAGCGAAACACGCTTCAAGTGCAAAAATATCAGTTTGGTGCTAGGGTAATCGGTCTCTACGAAAATTAGAAATAAAAAGTGTACCTTTCCATCATTAACTTTCGAATACTGTCCTTCTGTTATGGTAGGTTGAATTAAATATTCACTGTGAATAAAATTTCAAAAGCATCTTTTCTTTACATAATGAACCTGTGTATATTGTATCTTTATCAAATACCTAAGAAAATGAATACACCCATTTCTATATTTATTGACATCGAGGTAGGGTGATATACTCCTTGGAAATAGCTATAATGGCTTGCTTCTGAGAAAATTACACGGGATATTGTACTGTTGAAAACCAGTGTACATTATTTACTAGAAACCGACATCTTGAATGAAATCCCTCATTTGACAATTTGCTGTACAAATTCACCAGAGTGAATAAATACCCCTCGAAAAATTATTTCAAGTACTTGAATATATGAAAAAATAAATACATGATCCAGTGATTTTATTATATAATTTCAAATCACTTCTCACATACACAGAAAGTTACATACTGGAAAAATCAGTTATACAACAAATTTGAATATATAGGTATAGAATAAAAATTTGATTAATCGAAAATGAATAACAAATCAATTGCAAACAAGAAAAATTTCTCAAGACATGCAATGTATTTCTCAATTGTTCAGGATATAATACTAAATGAAAACTTAACAAATGAGCGATTCAATTAGAGATCAATTCAGGGAAATCTTGAAATTGATTTTTCAATAAGTAATAATTCTTCAGTGTATACCTAGGTGAATATTGCTAGGTATGCATTAGATGTTAGATGCTCTGTCACAAGTCTCCATAAAGAATGGTTGGTGGGTAGTGCTCTTCAGATCTCTAGTCATGTGGAACCAAGGGAAATGTGAAAGGCTTCGTTAACATAATTTGAAAGTTTCAATCAATTACATATATATATATATATATATATATATATATATATATATAAACGATAGAAGTATTAGTGTCTGTGTGATTAACAATGGAATGAAATTATAGCGGCATTCAGACAAATCATAAGAATTTGAGAAAAATTAACTTCTTCGAGCGGGATTCGAACCCACGACCTTCCGTTTTCTAGACGGATGCTCTGCCACTGAGCTATCAAAGACCCTGAGTTCTCCATCGCAAATTTCGGAAGTCATTTATCTCAAATTCTTTTGTTAGTTGTTATTATTCAATCGAGAACCTTCGGCGGTTTTCGACTGACAGAGGTGTTAGTTGGGAAGGATACACATTCATTATCATATGGTCTTAGTACCCAATTGTACCTTTCAACCGAAGCGTCGTCGATGTTTATCGACTTCAGCAGGTATCAGGTGTAGATACCAACCAGATGATTTCAAGCCGGAAAATTTACACGATAGAAGTATTAGTGTCTGTGTGATTAACAATGGGATGAAATTATAGCGGCATTCAGACAAATCATAAGAATTTGAGAAAAATTAACTTCTTCGAGCGGGATTCGAACCCACGACCTTCCGTTTTCTAGACGGATGCTCTGCCACTGAGCTATCAAAGACCCTGAGTTCTCCATCGCAAATTTCGGAAGTCATTTATCTCAAATTCTATTGTTAGTTGTTATTATTCAATCGAGAACCTTCGGCGGTTTTCTACTGACAGAGGTGTTAGTTGGGAAGGATACACATTCATTATCATATGGTCTTAGTACCCAATTGTACCTTTCAATTCGAATCCCGCTCGAAGAAGTTAATTTTTCTCAAATTCTTATGATTTGTCTGAATGCCGCTATAATTTCATTCCATTGTTAATCACACAGACACTAATACTTCTATCGTGTAAATTTTCCGGCTTGAAATCATCTGGTTGGTATCTACACCTGATACCTGCTGAAGTCGATAAACATCGACGACGCTTCGGTTGAAAGGTACAATTGGGTACTAAGACCATATGATAATGAATGTGTATCCTTCCCAACTAACACCTCTGTCAGTCGAAAACCGCCGAAGGTTCTCGATTGAATAATAACAACTAACAATAGAATTTGAGATAAATGACTTCCGAAATTTGCGATGGAGAACTCAGGGTCTTTGATAGCTCAGTGGCAGAGCATCCGTCTAGAAAACGGAAGGTCGTGGGTTCGAATCCCGCTCGAAGAAGTTAATTTTTCTCAAATTCTTATGATTTGTCTGAATGCCGCTATAATTTCATTCCATTGTTAATCACACAGACACTAATACTTCTATCGTGTAAATTTTCCGGCTTGAAATCATCTGGTTGGTATCTACACCTGATACCTGCTGAAGTCGATAAACATCGACGACGCTTCGGTTGAAAGGTACAATTGGGTACTAAGACCATATGATAATGAATGTGTATCCTTCCCAACTAACACCTCTGTCAGTCGAAAACCGCCGAAGGTTCTTGATTGAATAATAACAACTAACAATAGAATTTGAGATAAATGACTTCCGAAATTTGCGATGGAGAACTCAGGGTCTTTGATAGCTCAGTGGCAGAGCATCCGTCTAGAA
The DNA here is from genome assembly GCA_032362365.1 of Zygogramma bicolorata. Taxonomy (NCBI): domain Eukaryota; kingdom Metazoa; phylum Arthropoda; class Insecta; order Coleoptera; family Chrysomelidae; genus Zygogramma; species Zygogramma bicolorata. Next base: position 807,792 of record JAVJAQ010004475.1, on the reverse strand, counting down.
AACGGAAGGTCGTGGGTTCGAATCCCGCTCGAAGAAGTTAATTTTTCTCAAATTCTTATGATTTGTCTGAATGCCGCTATAATTTCATTCCATTATATATATATATATATATATATATATATATATTTTAGGATCATTAGAACTGCATCTCTCGGCCCATGTCATAGTTTTTTTCCATATATCCATTATATCCAAAGTATTCACTATGTTATTTGATACATTCTTGAGTGTGAACTTGAAAGTTTAGTGGCAAAAGCCTAATTCTTCTTGTATCTTCTTGATGAGCTAGGATCGGCGAGCAGCGTCAAATTGGATATTAAAGTGCTTGACTGCTATTTTTATAATGAGGTATCGCTTCCAGAAAGGTTTCTTGGTAGACATATCTCTAGGCATGTTTGAGAGTGAGTATTTCCATCAATTTCAATAAGTTTCCTGCACCACTTGTGGATATTTTCGACTAAGATGTGAAATCACGAATTCGAAGATGAAAATTTTATAACACGTTTGTGAAAGTCGTAAACATAAACAAGAATCATTTGAGGTGTTTTCTGGCGCTCATGTATTTAAAACGTATTCGTCTGTCTCCTTTTCTCTCACTTACGGACAGCCAGATAGTTAGAGAATGATGGGGAGACGAATACGTTTTAAATACAAGAGCGCCAGAAAACACCTTTGATATCAATGACGCATATTACGTCAATGTTTGACCTTCACAGACAACTGTCAATAGACAACTTTAGTTCGCAAACTACCACCAGATAGCGTATCGCTTGGATTGAAATCCCGATATTATCGTTCGTAACATCCAGCGACATCTTTGGAAATTACTTGGCAACATTCAAATTCGTTTCCTGATATACCGACTCTTCTCTCTTCGAATAACGCCGTGATATAAACATTCGATGTCGCCTGAAATTCGGTAAATGGTTCCATCTCGCGCAATTGGTTCTAAGAGCAGATTATCCATTTTTGAAACAATCATTTATAATTGATTCTTATCATCACAGCTGCTCCACGCACAATTCGTTTTGAACATACCATAATAACATAGGATAGTATATTTCTATTGAAAATGAATGAATAATAAATAATACTAGTGTCGGAATAATGTTCAAAGAAACATACAATAACTCAAATCAGTCACTTGGTGTCGGAATTATGTACCAAATCAAGTTCACTATAAATATTGTTTTCTCTCTTTTTGATGTAAGAGAAACGTGTAAGCTTGAACTAATGTTTCTTCTAGTATAGGGAAGAATATCGACCGATGAGGGCGCTGGTGGTGGTTAAACTTTATCCACCATTTTGAAATAGTTACCTTGTTTACATTTGTGAAATAACGCGCCAAACTGAAATCCAGTCATCAGTTGCCCTCGCTAGACAAGATTTTGGTGTTTTTTTTTGCTATATTTTCATTGTACGAAATTTTTCTCTTGAAGGTTAATATAACTGTGTTCATGATGCTTTGAATAGCCACACAATACCATTCATTGGAGGTGAACATAGATGCATTGTGTTTTAAAATGTAATGATATTTGTTCCAGGACATTTTTTAGTGTAGTGTTAGTGAACCAAAGAGGCTTTCATTACATGGATGATGAAATGCGCCATAACTTCGCCTAAAAATAGGCAAACAGACTCACCAGGTAACAAGAAATCATCTCTCTTGAAATGCAAGTAACACACTGAAGCCGCTCTAGGTGGTGATTTATGCAGTTTCAGTTTAATATTCCAAGCCTTGTACCTGTCTATTTTCTCTTTCAATCCACTTTCCGTAATGTTTCCCACCAAAGATGTATTTATCTTTGGAAACGTGTGGAAAGACAACTTTGGATTTCGGTTCCTAGAGTTGCGGCAACTTGGCACCAAACACTTTATACGGCTCACTGAGCGATCTGCATCCATGATTGTTTGTTATTATTAATAAAAAAAAATTACAACTCCAGATGAGATTTCCTGAATCAACACCAAATAACTCAATAAATTCACACACATAAAAATGGAAGCCGTTTGTTTGTGAAATTCTAGCAGTGCGTTATATTTCCGCCAGACGTCGCATAAAATTATGAACTTCCCAATATTCAAAACAACGTATCATGAATCCGTCAGGGGTGAAAAATTCACGTACAACGGGTGTCTGTTTTACCACCAATTCACTTATTTTTATTTTACACAATAGCGGTTATTTTATGGAAATTATTAGGAATTATTGAACTCAAAACAACTCGAAAACTTTAAACAGAGAATAATTTGCTCCCGTTCTCAAAACCGCTCTTGGTGATATGGAAAATTTAAAAACAATATTCGAAAATGCCTTCAAAGTGTGCGGATTGCATCCATTTGATTTTGAAAATGTTGATTCATCAAAGGTTTTACAAAGCACGATAATCCCTGAAAACAAAACCAACAATCAACCAGCCACCATGATATTCCAGACTTGTAAACAACTGATTACAGTGATGATGATCAATTCGCTTATGATAGAATCGAACATAACATTCAAGAGACCTCAGAAAAAACATAAAAAAGCCGAAACCCACAGAATCTTGGCAGCAAGGCCGGAATCCGTATCCTCCAGAATATTTCAATTTTTACAGAAGGAAACGACATTGAAGATGAAATATTCAGCAAAATGAATATGATTCAGAAGGAATCTATAATAAAATATAGAAAAGAAGAAAAATGTTACCACAGACGGAGAAAACTATAGCTGAAATTAACATGGAGGAATAACAGAACAATATCACAATGAAAAATGACATATTTGAAAACAAAGGAGACATTGCCGAAGATAAGGTGACCGAAGAGGATATAGTTGAAAGCACACCAGAGGAAGAAATACTTGGAAACAACTGGGTCCTCAGTTACCACACAATTTCATACGGGGAGGAGGATCATATTGAATGGTATTCAGGTTACACCAGAAGATAATCAATCAAGCAACCTTACGAAAACAAAAGAAACTGAACGCAAGTTTCCAAAAAACGTAACAAATACTATTTTTCCAGAAATAGTTATCCCTTCGCTATTCAAGAAAGCCTTATTCTGGCCAGAAGCAACGACATCTAAAAAGCCTGTGAAGCACAAGAAAGAAAAAACCTTCAGTGACAACTTCTGATGCATGGAAGGAATATTATTTGAAAAAAGAGGGCGAAAAGAAAAAGCAAGAAGAGACGAAGAACACTCCTAAACCGGAGAATACTAGACGTCAGTTGCATATTAAGAAGAATAATAATGAATCTGTTGGGAAATGAACAGATAATAGATAATTTATATTAGCGTTCTTTGATTTACACGTTGTTTATATATATTTTGGTTGTCGTGGTTTTTATATGGAAATGTAGTTGTTTTACAAATAAAGTTGACTTGAACACGTTTTTACTTTCTTGCCGAAATGAAACCTCTTGGAATTGCTTAATCAGTGGGATAATATCCAAGACCAAGAAAGAAGTTCAATACGAAAGTGGCAATCTGTCATACCGATAAAACATATCATCCAGTAGCAGTATACCTCCGATGGAGAAACTGATTGGGTGTGAAAATTTATCTACTCGGAAATTTGCAATGCCTATCACGAACACGAAAAATTATGGAACTGTGTGCTTGGTACCGAACAAGATCCAAAGAAAATAACCAAGGCTAAATCCAAAATAATTCTTGCTGTGGATCCTGTCAATAAATTCACATTCAAGATGCCTCTTCAGCCGAGGAAGCATGGGACAAACTCAACAATGCTTTCGAAGACTCCGGTCTTACTAGAAAAGTGGAACTACTCCGCAATCTAATCACGACTCAACTTGATAGTTACCTTTCAGTCGACGAATATGTTAATATAATCGTTACAACTGCCCACAAATTGAATAATTTGAACTTCGAGGTGAAAGATGAATGGTAGGAACTCTGCTACTTCTTGCTGGAATACCACAGAAATTCAAAGATTATGGGACTCGGAAGTTCAGGTGTTCCCATCACTGCTAATTCTATCAAAACGAAATTATTGCAAGAAATTCCGAATCAGAAAGCTGCCAAAAGCTCTGAGGACCGAACTTCTGTTAAGAAGAAGTCAAAATTTGAGACAAAGCCAGAAAGTTCGCTGCTACAATTGTAATAAATTGGGTCATATCAGTAAGAATTGCATAGATCCGCAACGAAAGAGATCAACAATGAAACGAGATTCCAAAGAAAAGTCAAAAGAAGCTTTCCTTGCATGCTGTTCAACTGGCATATCCTACAAAGAAGCATGGTACTTGGATTCATGTGCATCTTCACATATAACTTCACATAAAGAATGGCTTGAAGAAAAATCGATTAGACCCTGTAAAGTCGAAATATCTACAGCAGATAACGGTAAAATGCAAGCAGAATGTATTGGCGAAACAATGATATCAGTTTTGATCGATAATAAGCAAGTACGAGTTTGAAATGTTGTAAAGAGGGAAAATTGTGGTTGATCAAACGGAGTACATTAAGAATGAAAAGGTTTAACATGTTCAATGCGAAACCAGTGAAAACTCCGTTAGACTCAATTAAAAAATTCACCGAAGAAATGTTACCAGTGATCAAAGATGACATCTTACAAATGAAAAGTGTGCCATATCGAGAAGCTGTGGGCAGCCTTTTGTATGCATCTCAAGTCTCAAGACCTGATATCGCCCACGTTGTTGGTATTCTCAGTAAATTCAACTCAAATCCTGGACAAGCTCACTGGAAATCAGTGAAAAGAGTCATGCGATATCTGAATGGTACCGAGGTTCATAAATTAGAGTACAGAAAAGACGAATCTTCAGAACTGAAAGCATACAGTGACGCAGATTGGGCGAGTAGTTCGAATGATCGACGTTCAGTTTCTGGTTACATTATCATGTTACAAGGAGGACCGATCTCTTGGGCAAGTAAACACCAAAGAACTGTTGTCTTATTAACTACGGAATCCGAATATATGGCTCTTTCAACAACATGTCAAGAAATTCTATGGATTCGCAGTTTGGCAGCGGAAAGTTGGAATTCTCTCGTCGAAAACCTATAACAGTTTTTTGTGACAACAAAGGTGCCGTAGATCTGGCTACGAATGCAGGTTTTCGTCAGAGAACTAAACACATAGATATACGGCATCATTTTCTAAGACAACATATTGAAGAGAAAAACATAGCAGTCAAGTACATCAGTAGATAAAGAAAGTACTCACGAATCCAAGATGGCTGCCAAAACCGCGGGAGGTTTGAAATCTGGTCACAAGTATAAAGCTAACGAACCAGTAGTCCCACTATCCCCACTCTTTGGTAATAAATCACAGGGAGCATGATCGAATCATAGCAGGTAGTTTTTGGATGCGCAGTGAATTGAGTCGAAAATAGGCAACGTTGGCATGTCTAAACTTTTTCGGGTAATTTACCGCTTTAGGCCTATCAAACTGACGACGTTTCGCTTGTGGAATCATGATAAAGAGAAGTATTGTTGTGGCTGATATTACTATTTCGCCAGAAATATTCCAAGATGTCTATGTTCTGATTTATTTCATATTATATTGGTATTTTATCTCTATATTATTCAAAGCCAGAATATTTTCAGTGGAAGTTGGCAACATTGGAAAACTGATGTTTTCATTTCAAGTTGGATCACTGATACCCTGATACCTGATACTGATTAGTTAATTTGAACATTTTTCTTATAAAGTAATCAAGGCATCGAATTATTGAATAAATTAGTGTGAAAGTGCCCAGGGATATTCATTTACATATTGTGAGAGCTGTGAACCAAATCATCAGTGATTTTACTGCTTCCTCGTGTTGTAATATAATTGTAACTTTCAACCTCAATAATGGCTAGCAATTTGTTTAGACATCCCAAAAGGGCATCTGAGTATTGTGTAGTTTGTTCTAACAATTCCAAGAAGAATCCTCAATACAGCTATTTTAGATTTCCCAAAGATGAAGATAGGTGAGTTCAATACAAATAGATTTCGTGGCATTCACTACCTTTTTACTTGAAAGTTTGAACCGATAAACCAATAAATTTTTCAGGTGTAACAAGTGGAAAATTAAACTAGAATTGGTGCAACTGGATTCCTATAGTTCAGAACAATGTTGTAAACAGTTCAGAGTCTGTAGTGCCCACTTCGAAGAGCGAATGTTTTCAAGCATGCAAAAAAATAGACTGAAGAGGGATGCTGTTCCAACCATAGTCGAATATTCCAGTGGAGAGAGCGGGGCATCTTCTGGTAAATATAATAATAATTTATTTTTCCACATCAAATGTACATTCAATATTGAACATTTGAAATGAATATGGGGAGACTAAAAATAAGCCGAAAGTGGTAGTAGGTAAATATGCTGTTGACAAGTACAGCTCATCCAATCCATCCTGACACAAACTCAGCTACTTTTCTAGTTGCACATATAATAGGTGTTTTTTCATCTTACTATACCTACTTCAGATAAGGCTGGGCATATACGTCGTTAGTTCTGGATGAGCTGTAATAAGACTTGTCTTGTGCTACTCAATTCAGTAAGAAGCCTGTGCCGATGAAAGAATAGGTTCATATCGTTTATATTTTCTGTCTGAATAGTTCACAGTACTTATTCCAATAATAGTAAAACGAAATTAAAATTTTTCCAGGCATTCGTTGAACATTGAAGGTTAGATTCCCACAATAACTAAGTTTTGTTTTTATTGTTTGATTGTCAAGGCAGATTCAAGCAATGGATAACTCGACTTATCAACGTACAAAAAATGAGTCACTAGAATCCAAAAAGGGCATTCAGACAAGTTGTTCACGTAATTTGGAAAGTCCCAATTTCAGATTGGAAAGAGTTAGGTCAGGCTTGCTTGAATCCATCTTCAGTTTTATTGATGCCAAGTCATGAATTCTGATAATTTCCATACTCTATACCGTAATCGTAATAATTTTTAATCAAAATATCAACTCCATAGTTGATTTAGATCACCTTCATTATAAATCAGACATAATATGTACAATTTTTCACAGGAATGTGTTTAGAAACGTCAGCTGAGTTCGAAGCTCTTCCTGGTACCAGCAATTCAGAACCTAGATTACCAGGTAATTTTCAATCATATATATTTTGTTAAACTTTGTCACAAAATGCATCTATTTGAATTTGTTTTTCAAACACTAATGGCATAACAAATAGTAGTTGTACGACAGCATTGTATCAGACATGATGTGTATTATTTTTTACAGGAATATGTTTACAAACGTCACCTGAGTTCGAAGCTCTTCCAAGTACCAGCTATTCAGAACCTAGATTACCAGGTAATTTTCAATCATATATATTTTGTTAAACTGTGTCACAAAATGCATCTATTTGAATTTGTTTTTCAAACACTAATGGCATAACAAATAGTAGTTGTACGACAGCATTGTATCAGACATGATGTGTATTATTTTTTACAGGAATATGTTTACAAACGTCAGCTGAGTTCGAAGCTCTTCCAAGTACCAGCTATTCAGAACCTAGATTACCAGGTAATTTTCAATCATATATATTTTGTTAAACAGTGTCACAAAATGCATCTATTTGAATTTGTTTTTCAAACACTAATGGCATAACAAATAGTAGTTGTACGACAGCATTGTATCAGACATGATGTGTATTATTTTTTACAGGAATATGTTTACAAACGTCACCTGAGTTCGAAGCTCTTCCAAGTACCAGCTATTCAGAACCTAGATTACCAGGTAATTTTCAATCATATATATTTTGTTAAACTGTGTCACAAAATGCATCTATTTGAATTTGTTTTTCAAACACTAATGGCATAACAAATAGTAGTTGTACGACAGCATTGTATCAGACATGATGTGTATTATTTTTTACAGGAATATGTTTACAAACGTCAGCTGAGTTCGAAGCTCTTCCAAGTACCAGCTATTCAGAACCTAGACCAGAAGGTATTTTTTTTATATTATGTTGTAAGAGTGAAAAACTTGCACTTGCGTTTTCTTTAAACTGAATTCATTTCTGAAGTTACACAACACAATTTTTTGCTGTTTTATTAACTCTCTTGCAATCTAGAAAATCACTGTAAAATCTGAAATTCCAAAATGTGATCTCAGCACAGCATGATTGATTCATCAACAATTGGTTGTCCGAATTAATTTTTGGATTTCTTCTAAGGGAGAAATACTTCATCAAAAACAGCCACTACCCTGCCTAGATGGCACGACAGGCACTGGGTTACACTTTCTTGATCAATTTGTATACCAAACATATGAACATTCGATCAAATAGATATATAATGGGTATATAAAAATATTATATGATTGTTATATAATTTGAGCAAGAAAAAGTGATATCTGGGTAACCCAGTGTCCGTCGTGACATATAGACAGGGGAGTAGCTGTTTTAGATTGGCTCTTTCTTCCCTTTTGTGAATGAACGTCTTTGAATGATATACACGTACCTATCAACAGAGAGTGTTTGAAAATTGTTACATTTTACTTCTTCCATAGAAGTTGTCATTTCTATGTTTTGATTCGGAGAAGAAAGTCAAGAAAATAATTCTTCAAACTTTCTTCCCACAAAAATACCCAAATTCCTAATTGGTTGTCAGTTTATTATAATTAGTGTATCTATTTCAGATGTGTGTACCCAGACATCAACATCGTTATCCAAGAATTCACCACGTAAGGTTCACTTGAGAAATAAAATAAGAGTCCTTCAACGAAAAGCGAAAGAGCAGAATATTCCTTCCAGCTGTCAAATTTCGAGTGAAGCAGTTGTAGAGTATATTAAACAGAACTGTTCACCAACATTGGCGACATTTTTAGAAACTCAACTTAAACTCTCTGGAAAATCTTCTAAGGGTTCAAGGTACTCTAATGAATATAAACAATTTGCCTTAACACTATATTTCCTGGGGCCAAAAGTTTATAAGTTTTTATCAAACATTTTTCGATTGCCAGCCAAATCAACTTTGTTCAGAATTACCCAGAATTGGAATATATGTAATGGCTTCAGTAACTTTATATTTTCCACTCTGGAAATGAAAGTGAAGATGCTTCCAGAAAGAAATCGACTCTGTATTTTATGTATTGATGAGATGTCTATAAAATCAAATCTATTTTACAACAGAACGAGAGATGAAATTATTGGATTTCATGACGTGGGTCGAAAGACATATGAGCCTGCAAGTGAGGCCCTCGTTTTAATGGCAAGAGGCATCAATGAAAAATGGAAACAGCAATTGGCATACTTTTTGGTGAATTCTTCTTGTCCTGTGCCAGATCTTAAAAATATAATTGTTGAAGCAATTCATCGTATGAAAACCATTGGTTTGAATGTTGTGTCAGTCACTTCAGATAATGCAGGCAATTTTCACAAGTTAATGAGAATTCTAGGAGTTACAGTGGAACACCCATATTTTATGGTTGATGATTTCAAAGTATTCTACATGGTTGATGTTCCCCATTTGATAAAATCTACTAGAAATAACTTTTTTAAATATAATCTGAAAATGAAAGAGGGGATCACATCAAAAAAGTATCTAGAAGATGTCTATTCAGAAGACAAAAAAAGCAGATTTAGATTAGCTCCTAAGTTGACAGATGATCATTTATTTCCAAATAACTTCAAGAAAATGAAAGTGAAATTAGCAACACAGGTTTTTAGCGCCACAGTTGCAGCAGGGTTAAATGTTCATGTTTCACTCGGTAATATAAGTGTCGAAGCTGTTCACACTGTTATGTTCATAGAGAATATGGATAAATTATTTGATTTGTTAAATTCATCCAGATTTGGTAACGTGAAAAATTTCAATAGGCCCTTTATGGGTGCCGAGGAACAAATTGAATTTTTAAACGATATGAAAACAATGTTTAGGGAAATGAGAGTTTTAAAAGTAACCAACGAAGATGTTACCAATAGGATGAAGTTTGCAAAGGGGTGGCAAATAACGATTTCAGCATTCCTTAGTTTGTGGCCAATTTTGAAAGATTAGGGATTGGATAAGCTGTTCACCAGGCGTTTCAATCAAGATTGCTTAGAAAATTTCTTTGGAAAGATTAGGCAACAGAGTGGTAATTGCAAGAATCCAACACCAATACAATTTCAAAGGGGTTTCAAAAAGCTGTTTGCATTAGGGTACTTTGAACAAACTGAAGGTACCAACTGCTTGGAGGAATTCGATGAAATTCTGACTCATATCACACCTGAAGTCATCAAAAGATATGAGTTATTAGTACCCCAAACTTGTACAAATCAAAAATTATGTATAGACACTACTGATTATACAAGAATGGATTTGCCACAGAAAAATGCTTTCTCATATATTTGTGGTTATTTCATAAAAAAATGTTTAGATAAGCACAAGTGTAATATATGTTTAGAATTTGGAACAGAAAACGATGTTCTCAATATTGAAAATATCTATTCCCATTTCAGAGCATATCCAAATTCTAACCAGGATATATTTGGAAATTTACAGTGTCCCCATAAATCTTTTGTTGAATTTATTGATTCGTTAGAGAATCGTTTCTGTCATCTCTTCCCACAATTTTCGGTGATGCAAAATGTTGGAAAAATTATAAAAGAGCAATGTTCAACAATCACTTTTCAACATCCTTGTAAGGATTTTCCATTGGATTATTTGTTATCGTTGTTTGTGAGAGTTCGGATATTTTTTTCCATGAAGTTCATAAACCGAGAGTTGAGATGCTGGAAAACAAATAAAAAAGGAAAAAATCAGAAACTACTGAATTTACAACATTTATAAATATAATTTTCTTACATGTATATTATCTTGATATTTATAGTTTTAAGTATTATATTTATTGTAATGTGAGCATTAATTCATTTGTTGTATATTATTTGCCATGTTATTTTCTGAATGCAATCATATGCCTCATAAAAGTTTTGCAACTAGGTCCATTTATTGTTTATTATTGTAAAAAAGATACCAATTTTATATTTTCATCTAGAGCTTAATGAATAAATGAATAACTCAAGTGAGTTGTTTTGTTCTTATTTGTAGCATATTTTTTGGATGTCATTAAACAAACAAAAAATGTACCAGATTAATCTCTTTCATTTTCAAATCAATACAGGTGATTAGTGATTGCAATGGCTTTGAAAACATTCGTAATATTTAGGACCAATTGCACCGCATTTAATGTGTGTTCAAACTAAGCTAGGTTTAATCACCAGAGTACAAGGAATATGATTGTCAAATACATAGCAACAAAACCTAGATAAAATAAACCACAATAAAAACCAAGCGGTGCAATTGGCCCATGACAAACGTGAGATACACGCAGTAAAGAGTGTAGCGAGAGCTGTCGTTGAGAAAACTGATGACAATTCATTTATCATTTGCAGTGTAATACAAAATAGTTACAGGAAAATATATATTTAACTGATCAATTGTATGGTCTATAGATATCACCAAAGATTTAATCACCATTATATTCATACACTGGCACCAAGCTCAGATATCTTTGGGCAATCGTTTAGAAATGATGTTTCACCGATACGCCCCATATAGGCCGTTATGGCAAATACCTGTCAGATCAATTACTCCCCATTCAGATGCCATGACGGGTATGAAATTATATCAAAAACATATTTTTGCAATGTTCCTCAGAGGACAGGAATCAAGTTACATTGGCAGCCTAGCTAAAACCAACTAGCAGAATTTTGTTTCGATATAGGAGACCACCTGCGGGCAAATAACAGTCTGAAAACGACTAATATACCTTACTGACATTGAATTACATCTGACATCTATTTGTGCAATATTCCTCAAGGCAAACACTTATAGCCTGTTTCGACGATGCAAGTTTGTCGCTGCAACTCCAGAAAATTGCATGTGTTCATGCAAGTTTTTCGAGTTGCATGGGTCTTTTTTTGGTGCGATAAGTTGCAGCGACTTAGTTATTTCTATGGTGAATTTGTTGCCGCAAACCACAAATATGTGGTGGCATCATTGTGAAGAATATTTATTTTGAACATTTCAATTATTTTTCGAGACTTGAGGAATCAAGTTGAGTAATAAGGTGATTTAATCACAATATCAATTATTAGAAATGAATAAAATTATATATCAGTTGTGATAATGTAGACGATCATCTTGGTAACATTCAGTGCTATTTTTTAATATTGGCACTGCAAACTGACACCTAGATGACATATCTCGCAGCGACAGGTCTCCGCGAGAAGTTGCAGCGACAAAATTGCATCGTCGAAACAAGGTGTTACAGTAATAAAGCAAACCAATAATTTTCATTTATTCGAAACTCCTCGACACGCATTCCGAGCTTTGTCGATTTTTTACGTTTCATATTATTTATACGGTATGCAGAAATGTCGCACATCATCCAGTTCTGAGCTATTTTCGAATTTGCAAGTCCCTCTAGACTCTAGCACATCGGTAACTTATTTTTAAATTGATTGTAAAAATCGACCTGAACAGACAAGGAGCGAGTAAAAACGTGGAACAATTCGATTTAAACAATATTCGCAATATTCTTCTACATTACTATGAAACGCCTGTTCGATTTGAAATTTGTTTTACTGTCGAGCAGTTTATATCTACTATTCACTTGATGAGCAGTGTATGAAATGTCAAACGCTGACAAATCCACTCGAGGCAGGTAATTTATGGTTGCGCAGTAGTCCTAAAAAAATGAAACTGTGAGACAGAAACATCAAAGGTTCCGACAAATTTGAAACTACTGGTTCGTTAGCTATGTATAGGCTCGGAATGTTTAGAAAGTCAATGGCACATCGCATGGCGCATCCACAGTCTGAGCACTCGTCCCCCAAGTGGGCCTCGGTCCCAAGCTTGCGTCACCGCTCAGCTTGGGCGTGTCACGTGGTCTGACGCACGTCACGACCATGGAACTCAAACATTCTAACCTAACAATGGAACCATTTTAACTTAACCATAGAACTTAAACATAAGAACTAACCTTCAAAGTTGTCGTCGTGCGCGCCATATGCTGCAAGTGAATGAATCTCTGAAATAAAAAAGTTCCGCCGTGTGGATTGAACCCGAGCCGTCAGCGTGAACGCCTAGTACTCAGTCAGCTACACCAACGAGCTGTCTTGAAAGTATGAGTGAAAAGGTGAATGCAATGATACGGCACGCGCTGGGATGTCGTTGTTCTCGGTGGAGGGGGCCAGGTTGATTGGAAATTCGGTGCTTGGTGGTTTCGAATTCGGCAAGTCGAGGTCGGCTATTCGATTAAAAATTCAACTATTTAGTTCGGCTATTGAGCGGCACTGAGAGTGATTTTCGAAGAAAAATTCGGAGCGGCACTACAAATTCGATTTTTGGCTATTGAGTAAATTCGGTAGTGCGAATATTCGAAGCAGTTAAAAAAAATTTGAATAGTGTAGTAATTCGAACTAAGATCGGCTGCGGCTATTGATTGAAAATTCGATTAAAAATTCGGAGCGGCACTACAAATTCGATTTTTTGCTAACTTCGGAGTGGTAGTGCGAATATTCGTATGAAAAAATTGATGTTGGGATCGGCTGCGGCTATTGATTGAAATTCGATTAAAAATTCGGCGTGCGGATTTTTGGCTAACTTCAGAGTGGTAGTGCGAATTTTCGGTTGGTAAAATTTGAATGGGATCGGCTGCGGCTATTGAAATTTCGGAGCGGTTTCGATCAAAAATTCGGTTCAATTTTCGAGCGGCACTGCAGATGAGAAATTCGGCGTGCGGATTTTTGGCCATTGAGTAATTTCGGTAGTGCGAATATTCGAAGCAGTTAAAAAAAATTTGAATAGTGTAGTAATTCGAACTAAGATCGGCTGCGGCTATTGATTGAAAATTCGATTAAAAATTCGGAGCGGCACTACAAATTCGATTTTTTGCTAACTTCGGAGTGGTAGTGCGAATATTCGTATGAAAAAATTGATGTTGGGATCGGCTGAGGCTGTTGATTGAAATTCGATTAAAAATTCGGCGTGCGGATTTTTGGCTAACTTCAGAGTGGTAGTGCGAATTTTCGGTTGGTAAAATTGGAATGGGATCGGCTGCGGCTATTGAAATTTCGGAGCGGTTTCGATCAAAAATTCGGTTCAATTTTCGAGCGGCACTGCAGATGAGAAATTCGGCGTGCGGATTTTTGGCCATTGAGTAATTTCGGTAGTGCGAAAATTAGGTTGAAAAAATTTAATGGGATCGGCAGCTGTTATCGATTAATGGAGTGATACTGCAAATTCGGCCATTGACCTAACAAAGAGGGGCAGGGGGAGAGTGAAAGGGGACTGCTAGGGGAGTGAAAGGGATAGTGCGTGAATTTATTGAAAAATTCTGCTTTGAACTATCCACACTTATATAATTTCAGCTATGAGACTGTGAAAATGAGTTAGAATTCCGGTTTGATCTACATGACAACGTATCCTATACTGGAAATAAAATATCAGACGACATTTTGAAGCGATTTGAATCGAAATCCATCGTACACGCTCATATATTCATCAAATCATGAATCAAAAGTCATATCCGATCAAATTATGGAACACCTTTGTGACTCTTTCGTTTCAAATTGAAGGCGATCCGAACCAACTTCAGTAGTTTCAACTGTGAGTGAGAGTGAGGGTAGAGTTGATCTATATAATATCGGCTATTTGAACCAACTATTCAACTGATCGATATTGAACAATGGCTATAATCAGATCAAGTTTGCATCATATCGTTTTAGATCGAGACATATATTTGTTTTGATAACACATGAACTATCGAAAGTGGCTGTCATTGAGACTATGTCGATATATTGATGGAGAGTAAATATTGAAAAATTGAAAATTGATTACGAGTGCATTCAGAGGCGAAACGACAAAACCTAATACAGCAGGTATGTAAAAATCGAGAGAAAGGTCGAAACAAATTGTTCATTCGAATCAACAAGAAATTAAACTTTGTGAAAAAATGTGTTCGAATACAGCATCTCAAAAACTAAGGAGATTTCATCTACCACATAACAATAAATTTCAAACAGCACTGCAACATGAATACTTAATTTAAATGCGTGACGACCTTGGGTTCATTCGATTCCAAGTGTGTCTACGTGATGGAAGATAATTAATTCTTTGAATCAACATAATCGATTGATTTCCATGTGAATTAGGAAGAATATTGATCTATATATCGATTAATTTCGGCTGTTTGATTCATAATGCCTATTGATATAACATAAGTGTTATATGTGATATGTAACGCCTGCTACACTGATCATCTGAACCAACTTCAATGTCATAAACATAATAATTGAAAACATTTTCCTGAGGGTTCGAGCAGTGCTGGTAAATGAAAGGATCGTGCATTTCTAAAGGCGGGGAAACTCGATATCAGATTCATCATGATGAAACATACTACTATAACGCGAATTGAAGAAGATACGAGAGAGTTATAATAGATGGATGGGAAAACCGACATCGTCAGGTCAGTAGTGATGAAAAATAAATGTCTCGAACCAAAGAAGGGTAGAATAAAAGGGTAGGAAAACCAAAATCGTCGGGTCAACTGAAATCTCTAAGAACATTAGAACTAGAGGAAAGTGTTTACTATCATCCTCGGAATTTAGTTCCATAGTAACTATCATGTGTGCTGCACGTAGTGAATCACTAACTTCTGATTACGATTCGTCTTCTCACTTCGATAATGATTTCGAATCAAAAAGAGTTGTCAGAATGTATGAAGAAAACATCGAACGTGAACGTTTCTATGTGTTCAACTCAATGAACCAGTTTGCAGTATTTAACTTACAGTGTGGTCTCAGACCTGCAAGAGGTTGCAGAACTGCAGTCAAGCTGATATTTCCGCTGGGTAGCGAAGGTATTTATCAAATTTCTTTCAATATTTTTGAGTGGTTCATATTCATTGGTACACTCAACCGTTTATTCCATGAAATTACTGCAATAAACACTCACATAGCCTTGGACTCTGGAGAAACCATCAAGATCACAATGAAGTGTAATGACCATTTGAAGATGTTCGTAATGTCTGAAGACGTTGAATTGTTCCATCTAATGGAGGAAAATGTGTATGAACTATTGAAGTTGAACACTATTATTGATAGAAAATTTGACATGTTGTCGAAAATGATATTTTCTGAATACTATCACAATTTTTTGCAAATTGTTGCCAACGTTTCTGAACAATTTAACGCTGTTTCATATGAAAAAATAATCTATGCTATTTTTGATTTACGTAATAGTTGGGAGAGCTTGTGCATGCGGGAATGTATGTATTGCATGAAAGAAAGATTTGAATTATAAGGTGAATTTTCAATAAATATATTATTTCGAATTTGGGTCTTTTCTTATCGTTGTTGCGTATTGAAATAATCAACTATGATAAACTTTGGACTCAAAACCGATAGTCCATTCTGAAATATGATAATTGTTCGAAAATTGAACTGGCCAATACTTGAAGAAAATCAATATTGACAAAACCCCGACACGTGTTTCTCTATACAATAGCAAGAGGAATCAATTGTCCGATGAGTAGAACATTCGTAGCATGGATTTAATGTTTATTACTTGAATTGAAAATGATGTATAAACATCAGCACCCATTGTGAGTGTAATTTATCAAATGTCAAAGAAATCGACAGATTTGGCATCGTACAGTCATATATCAAAGTTCACAGTCTTTTTGAGTTTCGGAAGATTGGGCGGACGGAAACCTAAACGGTTTGGTGAACTTTGATAACAACGACTATCTCGACAAGTGAAGAATTACAAACATTCTACCGAAAAATAAACTATTTGGTGTTTTTGGTTTCTTTTAAATACCTAGGAATTGTGTTATTGGAGGAAGAGAATCCCTAAAAAGTTTTAGTCACTTTAATCATATCTAACGTCTACCATCTCACATAACAAATTCGAATGTGGGGCCACCTATGTGCAATGACAGTCAAAGTATTTGGATTTGACGTCCACTATCTCCTACTCAAATGGAATCAGCCTACTACATAAAGACAGCAAACTTATTCGATCCCCCACGTATTTTCTATGTGATATATTTGTTTTGATGAACTTGGCGAATCACGACATATCTGTCGATATCTTATAGAGGCCAAATCTCAAATTGAAACCAAGTTGGTATTATCATGATATGCGAATGTGATTAAAAATATTGAGGTTCTGAACTCTCGATCGGTAACACATGACCGGTGCTGAAGAACAGTTACGATTGAAGAGTGGCTTAAGTGAAAGAATCAGGATGAAGGCGATGAAATCTCCTACAACATTAGAGGAAATAGAGAGTTATAACAAAAGGTTGGGAGAACTGAATTCATCAGGTGAATAGTATTCAGTTGCTATCAACAAGAAATCATCTCAGACGCTAGAGTGTTTGAATATTTAGAACTTAGTCTTCGAATTTCAGTCGAACATATTATGTCAACTTGATGGATTAAAGAAAAAACATAGTGTTACCTCATATGGAGTAACCGATGAGTAGGGATAATGAATGAAGAAAAATATACCGAGTGAACTCTATTGAGATTGTGGTTTTTCAGTAGTGAATACCACTGATGGTCAAAGAAATATTCAAAAAGGCGATAGTAATTAATCGAACGTCAAAAAAGTCCTAATGGTTTTCGCTGGATGAACGCAAAAGTGAAACATTAATTGCAAGTTATGTGTAATATCAGTGTTATCGGTAAAAATAAAGTGGCCAGTATTGTCAAAATTTGCTCAAGTAACCTCTGTTTTTTGCGGTTTGTTCCATATTTACATGAAAAATTGAGTTTTTTGAAAAAGATCGTTGACATTGGTTCAAATTGAATCAAAGTACCTATAAATGAACATGCTAAAAAAGATGGGATGGGGGTAAATTTGAGATTCTGGAAGTACTTTTATTTGAATCAGGAAAAACACAGTCGATAACAAGATAATGATAGAAAACCACATTATCGACATCAAAGTTCTGAACTCAGCTATCTTTAGAACGGACATTACAACGATTTCGACTTCAGCGAAATATGTTTTGCCTGTTTTTCAACACACAATACCAGAATAGTGTGAAAAGGGTAAGCTGACTGATTGAGCTGAATATACATAAAGCAACCAATTCATTGAATTCCGGGCGGGTGTGAACCCAGTGGTGGTACGACGACAGCAAATAATGCAGGTCGAAAAGAAAAAGCTATTCCTAATATTTCGTTCGAATCGAATCCAGATGAACACATCGGTCAATAAAACATGTGAGTCTGAATCAATCAGATGTATCCAATGTATAGCGAATAGATCAAAATATTGCTTTGGTGAGTTAGTCACTTAATCACCACTTCAAGAGCAGTCTTCTGAGCTTTTCCATTCAAATCGAGAATAGTTGATATTATTGTGACATGGAACTATACGAAAAGATTCAAATATTAACTTGAAAACCATAAAGAAACGACGAAGTCGACATTCAACAATGAGATCCGACACATCTGAACTGAGCTTCGAACGATTAAACCCCTACTGTCGAATCGACAGATTCGTTGGCTACCAAATTCCTTCACAAGTCCAAGAGAAGTCTTCAAATGGAAATGTTTTTTCTTTCATGGATAGATTGTCCAAGGTTGAATCAGAATGCTAGGTGAGCCGGTCACGTGTCAATTTGGAGCGCTCTGATTGGTCGAAAGAAATTTTCCCACGCTCGACCTTTGATCGAATGCTGCCGGTTCCCACGCTCAAGATAATTTTACCATACATGACACCTTGCACGCAGTATATAAAGGCCAGTAGGTGCCTTCTCGATGCATCAGTTCAACGCAATTGATTTTCTTCCAGCCGTTTCCGGTGAGTTTTTTGATTGTTACAAATTCAATAGTGCTGAAGGTAACATTCTGTAGAAATGAATTTTATTAAGATCAATCAACTCGCAGATGTGAAACTATATATTATTTCAACGTAAAAAACGAAATTATCGATCAAACCACAAATTTGGAAGAATGGTTCAGGACATGTTGACGGAATTTTGAATATATTGAGCTAGTTTCAAAATGTTCGGGGAGGGCTTTGAAATATATTTTCCATTTGAAGGTTAACTTCAATAAATTCAAATTGGGCACCGGTTCACCCTTTATTGGTTTACCCACTGAAATAGATAAAAAACGGGCCTGTATCAATGTAACGAATCTGAATGAAGGCATGTGTTCTGTCTGGAGTATTCTCCTCAAGTCTATGATATGAAACAGTGGTTAGTTCAGAGGGAAGTGCTGGACATGTTGACGCATAGTTGGGATGGAAAGGCTATATATTATACTAGTCTTATTTCTCACAGAATATGGATGAATGTTGGGATAAAGATGACTATACTTCATACACCCCGGACATCAGAAAAATGAATCGACCTAAAGAGGAGGTTCAAGGTTCAACACCTGCCCCTAATTAACCCCTATGCACATTAGCAAAAATGCACCTGCCCCCTATGCACCTGCATATTCTCGAACACCTGCATATTCTCAAACACCTGCCCTCATTAATATTATCGAATACCTGGATGGCAAGCACCTGCATTGACAGATGTTTGCAAAAATGACGTCAGGAGTGGTGGATATAAAATGCGATACTCAGTGTGAATATCCATAGTTGTATCATTACACAATGAGGTGTGAACAGTGTAATAGAGACTTTTCCTGCAAAAGTAGTCTGACACGACATGTCCAAAAAGTTTGTCCAGTGATACATGGTAAAAGAAAAAGTACCAGTGAACTGTGTGGAACCAGCAGTAAGAAGCCGAAGATTACATGTGCACGTTGCGATAAATGTTTTTCGAATCAATATAATTTGAACAGACATTTAAAAAAGAGCTGTGAATCTATTTGTGTTGATAGAAAGAAAGTGAACCGTCCTATCGAGAGTTTTTTGGGAAATGGTGGAAAAACTCCAATCGGCATTCAAAAACAGGATAGCCTCGTACCGGTTCAAAAGTTTGGCAGCATATATCGACTATTCCGATTTTCTGAAAGAAGTGAAACCGAAAGTGTTGGGCATTATTGATGTACACCTAGAGCTACATCATGCATTGAAAATTAATTTTGAAGTGTTTGGAGTCTATACAAAACCAGTGAAGGAGTCAACTGACATCAAGTCATTCAACACCAGAAAAGAAGCTTTTGCTAACTTTCAAGAAGAAATTATTTCTCAGGCTTCAGAGTTTCAGGAGAGAGATTCTGGATGGCAAATCAAACAGATTGTATTTCTGGATGTGAACATCAACAAGTATATTCCACTGGCAGCCTCATCGTACTTGAAACAAACATAAAAAAATGGGAAAAACTGAATAATAATTCAATAAATGTATATGGGCTGGAAACAACATTCGAAGATGGAGTATCAGTTACTGAAATAGTGGGAGCGCTGCGTTTTACTTCACAGCGTCAACCCACTCACGTTTATTTATTACTGATTAGCGATGAGTCGGGGAATTCCCACTATTGCCTTATAAAGGATCTCTCAAAGTTGGTTTCAAGACAAAAGTCAAAACACGATGGTCGACTATACATTTGTGATGGATGCTTACAAGCTTTTTTTTGCCAAATGTTTCCTCAATTTTTTGTTTTACCTTCTCAGGTGTTCTCAGTTAATGAAATTAGAATTGTATTCATGTGTGTGTATATATAGGCAGATATAAAATTGTCAAATGCTTGTTAATGATATTTATATGTCTTGTTATTGGGATTTATTCCTGTTTAGACATTAAACATTTTTTTTACAAATGATTGTAACCATATAATAACGAAAATCCCAAAAACCGAATAAAAATGGTGAAAACATTCCAGAGAATATTTTGAAATTTGTAAATTTCGAGAAACAGATTCCAGTTCCGTTTGTTATTTATGCTGATTTTGGAAGTATATTGAAGCCCATAGATCACAACGAGCCTTCTGATGATTCATCGTTCACAGTGAGAGTTTGTGAACACCAACCTTACTCTTTCGCCTTTTACGTGAAATGTAACTTTGATGACCAGTACTCCCAATATGTTTCGTATCGTGGATCTGATGTCGTGGAAACATTCATGGATAAATTAGATGAAACAGCCGTGGAATTATACAACACCCACTTCAAAAATCACAAACAGATGCTCCCTCTAACCGACCAAGAACAACTCGAATTTGACCATGCCACTTTGTGCCACATATGTGATAAACCGTTTGTTCATGGAGGTGAGGTGAAAATAAGAAAACATTGTCACTTTACTGGAATATATCGCGGAGCGGCCCATTCAATCTGCAATCTAAAAAAATTGTTCTAAAATTGTTCGTTTTCGTTAACCAGCTGACGAACGTCAACCCTCAGAAGTCGAAACTTGCGCGAGCAATGGATCAACGAGGCCTTACCTTTTAACGTGCGATTACCCAGCACGGTGGCCCGGCGAGGATTCGAACCCTGGCCTTCCGCTTGATAGGCAGATATGCTAACCACTACATTACAAGACTCCAAAATCGATACCAGTTGTATTTCACAATTTGTCAAACTACGATTGCCTTCTCTTTGTGAAAAAGCTGGCTAGTAAACAAGAATCAGTTTCAGTGATAGCCCAAACAAAGCAGAAATATATTACATTCTCCAAATCCATTCTTGTTGAGAAATGTCCCGACCCAAAGATGCCAAATGTATACATGAAGCTGAAGTTTGTGGATTCTTTCCGTTTCCTCCCTAAATCGCTGGACACATTAGGTCAAACTTTGGAACCCCAGCAATGTGTAGAGATCAAGAAGTACTTTGCAAATGATGAAGAGTTTAATCTGATTAGAAGGAAGGGAGTTTTTCCTTATAACTATATGGATTAATGTGATAATGATGCGTATTGAATTCGAAACGGAACGAGCGACCACAACAGATACAACAGCATATTGTCTCATTTTACACGAAAAGCATTCCACTTACAACCCGTTAACAAAAATTGTTAAACAGTATTGAATGTGTTTCTCAGTTCATAAAATAATATCCCCTTCCTTTTTAATTTTGAAGGTATAAAAAGAAATTATTTAATGAATACGAACTGTTATGAAGATGACTTTGAAACATCGACTAACACTTTATCGGTTGAATTTAAAGTTACTTCAACGCAAAATTAAATTGTATTGTTTACAAAAAAAATTAGTGAACAAGTTTTCCATGTTAAAAATATGACCCTTGTAGTGGATATTTGAGGATTCAAAATCGAAAAAAATAAATTTATTGTCAAGGAATTGGCATCTTATGATGGACAAAAAATTGGGCACTATGTGTTCAAGCTGAATGGTTGACCAGGAATCATCACTGCATCAAGTGGAACGAAGGATCTACCCCGACCCATAAATTTGGAGAAATTTTGGGGAAACTCACCCAGTCCGTGTCACATATTCATATTAAAGGCCGTGAAAAGGCAGTATACCTAAAACCATTCACTTCAAAGCCTGTATACGAGTTAGAAGAGTGGCCATCTTTACAAAAAGGTGAAGCAAAATGCTTTTATCATTCGCAAGCTCAGTGCATGTGTGCATTATCTAATGTTTTTCATTTATATGACAATGTTATTATGGCGTAATAAAGTCTATTTGTACATCCTATGTTTGATATAGCTATATATATTTTTACAATCGTCGAACTCGACATAGTATGATGGACTCAGTTCTAGAACTAAAAGAGTGTTGTGTCTGTCATGCAGCGATTGGAAAAAAGTATATTCCAAACCATCTTCACTTTAGTGAGCATAGAATAATAGTTGGTCTATGTGATCGTAAATGTTTTCAAACAAGGGCTATTACACTTAGTTATATTACGGCAGGTATTCTGTTTTGAACTCGCCCCAGTCTGAAAGAAAAACCTTCCACTTTCGCCATAGACTACTCCCTAGAATGGATTCAAGAAGTGAAGACAAGAAACCAGTGAGCCGAATAGTTGTGATACCTCCAGAAGTGGTGAAACTTTGGGAAGAAAAAGTATTCCGAAATAGGCAGAGATTTGCAAATAATAAATGACTTTGAAAGTTCATTGATTCTTAATCCCCCCTCTCCTTGTGGAATATGTATGTATACAGTGAAAAACACTAGTTCCCTTTCAGTCATTAAAATGGTTTCTTCAGTGTTTATCGTTTTGCAAGCTGTTCTCCATGGTTATCTATTCATAGCACAGCCAACTAATATCTCAGAAATATTTGTTTGTTTTGATAGGAATGGAACGAGAAACGAGAGTTGGCCCTCGAAATGGTATAGAATGAAACCATATGTGAATAATAATGTGGTAACTGTGAAAAACAATATCCCCAAAAATGGCACTTATTATAAATTACGAATGAGAACTGGTAACCAATGGTCAGATAGCAAATGATTAGAGCTATATTCCAGCTTCATCAGCCCCACCTCTGTCAATATTAAAAATACGACTTCACAAAGGGAACCTGAGTCATTAACCACTGTGGTTTGGTACATAGCGGTCAATTAAGTTTGGGAGCTCTCGAAAACCGTTTTTAAAAATAAAACTCTATTTCGAAAAAGACTCAAAATGAATTATAACTATATTTTGTTGGCAATGTGAAAGCCGAAAGTACAATAATTATAACTGAATAAAAATGAGATGAACTCGTATTTAAAACATTAGACAAATCTGGGTGAAAAATGCAGCGTCGTTGAATTCCCAGTATCCAGCGTGTGACACCTGATGCGAATGCACTCTGAGGCTGGCTCTTATCTATTCTCCTGGCATAGGTAGTCTGTACATAACACCTCCCCTCGTTGTTTAGAAATTAGGGTTGAATGTTCAAACCTGATTTTTAATCGAGATCCTCAATGGGTATGTTCTGGTTTTCAGCTTGTTGTTCAGTCGTGGTTTCATTGGGAAGTTTAGTTTTCTTCATCAATAGGATTGAGGTCAGGTAGGCTGCAATACCAATTAGGATGATGTACAGGAATATTGTCCATAAGCTGATTCCTGGTGATATGTAGGGTTCTTCCTCTTCACGAAGTCTATCGCGGACGTGGTCCTTTTGGTTTTGAATAGTTTTCAAATCGTCGAGGTCGAGTGGTTCAAGTCGAAACGAGGGTATTTCTTCGATGTTTTTCATGAGATACTCCTCAGGTTTGATGTCTAGGTGAGGCACCTTGAGTATTTTTGTCTCGGTACTTGGATTTTTGTGGGTCTGAAGGATAGTGGTTTCGACTTTCAATTTGCAGTTTTCTGGGATTTCTATGATGTACGTTCCTCTCAGCGATGAAGTTTCCTCTTCGTTATCACACATCGATGAAGTCGTTGTTTCGTTCGGGAAAACTGCTATCCATTGGTTGGGGTATATCTTCTGAATTTTCGTGTCCCGTAATTTGATTGGTTCTGGATGACAATTCTCATATGTTTGCGTGAATCGGATGAGATGCACTTCACATGGAGTCTGCACATTAGTTGGGTTGGCTTCTGGCAGGGTACATAGGGCTTCACCTGGAACGACTTCTTGGCATGGCTCGTTCGAAAATATATAGTGATGCTCATTGAGAAAAAGGAATTTGTTTTCCGGGATGATGATTTGGGAAAGGTTCGGTTTGGTTTCAATGGGGAGAGATAAGTGATAATAATTATATTTCTCGATTTCAGTGATCGGCACTTCCAATATGAAAACTAGTTTGAATTCTTTTTGGTATGCCTTGATGGTGGTTATTTTCTCAAAACCGATGATGTTTTCTCTACTTGGAGTGTAGGGAAGTACAGAGTTATCTAAATGTTGGGAGATCTTGTGTAGTTCTTCAAGAAAGTCTTCTGCTTCTATAATGGATGGATGGAGAACTGCTATTTTGGCGAAAGTAGTTGCAGTTTCCAGGTCCTCGAGTATTCTCGAAATCATTTCGGTAGTGGCTATCAGTTGTGTGAAGACTGTATTCATGTTCAGCCTCTCATATGTTTCGACATACGACGTTATTTGTTTCTTGATCATTCCTTCCAGCTGGGTAAGCTTCAATTATTCGGTGGTTAGTTGATTCTTCACCAGTGTGTGTACTGTGGAATTGAATTTTTCAATTGCCCTTGTTGTGAGAGAGATTTGTTCTTCTAATAAAAATCTTCTGTTTGTTTTGTTGGTTCTGAAGCATTTGAATTGCATCTTCATATCTTTGTCCATCTTCCGCATCTAAGTTGCCTGTTATAACTTTTACGATGCTTCCAAGAACATTTACGAGTACTCGTTTCTTCCGGGTCAACGATATTGTTGGAAAAATTTGTGTTAGCTTATCCTTGATTCCGTTCAGCTGTTGCCCCATTATATGAAGGTAGTTTTGCATGTCTTTATTGGGATTGGAACTATGACTTGGGAAGGCTGTTTCCATATGATTGGTAATGTCCTTCATCAATTGGTATTCTTGAATAAGGTCATGAAGATCGAAAATCATGATGAAAGTCCAGTAGTCAATGACGTTTTGGGCTGTACCAAGTTTTTGTGGCAGCAGACCTGGATTTTCAGTTATTTTTGTTGTAGTTATTGTTGCTGGTTCGACTGTCCCAATGGTCCAGCAGATTGGTCTGGAACAATAGGGTGTCTTAAGTTATCTAAATGTACTTTACGTGTTTGATTGTTTTCATTATTTGTTATGATACAAGTATTGTCTGAATTGATTCGATCAATAGTGAATGGTCCTATATATCGGTTTTTCGATTTGTTCCTTTCGCTCTCCGGGTTTCTTTTGAAGACTTGGTCTCCTACTTTGAAAACGTTTTGTTCATGATGATTTTCATTTCTTTTGGAAATTATACGTGTTTTGTCATATTGCAATTTTTCTTCGACCTTTTCATAGGTTAGTAAAATTTTCTTACGATTATCTTCTATATATTGGTGATAGTGTTGGCGATCGTAAAATATTTCGTATGGGCTTCTCGAAGCGGTGTCTGAAAATCAGCTCCAAAGGTGTATATCCTGTGGCAGAATGGATCGAATTGTTATATCCTATTATAGTTATATCCTATTATAGCATATGTCATCAATCTTTGCGGTGTGTCGGTGGAGTGATTTTTTACGATACAATAATGTTCAGTTAGGGTACCATGTAATCTTTCGATCAATCCATTTGATTCGGGATGTTGAGGTGTTATATGAATATATATGAATATGCATATGTATATGATATAGTCAAATAAACGATCTATCTATCTATAAAGTGTATATCAATTTTATGTAGCTTCAAGAGGGAAGAGACTGTTTCATTCTGAAATTCAGTTCCTGAATCGAAAGTGATAGATTCTGGTGTTCTAGAATGTTGGAAAAATTGAATGAGTTTATCTGCTATCTCGGGGTACGCCTGTCCAAATTTAGAAAATTCGTCCACTATGGTGAAGAAAGTTTGACCTTCGATTGTGAATAAATCTGCGTTCAATTTCTGAAACGGTTTTGTTGATGTTTCAGTTATTCGCAAAGGTATTGTTGGTCTGTGTCTCTCATATTTTTTTTTACAAACCAAACAAGAGTTTATGAAATTTTCTATCGATTGTTTCATATTTTCGATTGATGGCTTTATAAGTTTCATTGATGCCGCGATGATTAGTTTTTCCCTTGTGGTAGTTTCTGATCAGTTCTTCCTGTTCCGATTTATCTTCTACGATTGTCGTCCTATTTGCACACCTTATCAGGATTGGATAATCTTTGTTAAAAGTGGTGCAGAAAGTTTTATAAAAATCTCTATACATTTTTTTTGTCGAAGTAGCAGAAATATTTTTCCTTTGGTTCACAAAACTGAATCAGTAATGCTTTGATTTCCGCATCGTTGTCGTCTTGAGAAATTTGAGCATGTACTATAATTTGTTTGCCCCGTTTTATGACCTTTGGTTGTAGAGGATTGTTGAAAACGGTAGTTATTATGAATTGTTTCTCTTTCTTATCGATCGCATCTTGATAATTGATATACTGTTCGGTGGTTCTGTTTCTTGCCTGGAATCTACGGTGGTTTCCAAAATATCTGGGGGTGCTGGAGGTTCAGGTGGTGTTGACATATCCAAAAGCATGGGTTCTAAAATATCTGATGGTGAATCTGGAGCCCTGATAACTTCTTGTTGAGTTCCTAAATCCATAGGTTCTGGTGTATTCAATTGATTGCGATTTTCTTCTTCCATCATGATGAGATCATCTAGGAGTTGGTCTAGGTCAGGATCATTCTCTACTTGAGTTGATCTGGCGTCAACTTCTATCGGATTGATTTGGATCCTAGAGAGGGCATCGTCGTTTGTGTTATATTTTCGGAGTCTCCATCTGACTAACTTTGAGTTGGGATCTTTTAGCGAAAACAGCCACTGGAGCGGACGGTGGTCTGTATTTATGACAAATTTTCTTCTGTAAATGTAGGGCCTAAAGTATTTGGTGACCCAAACAATTGCAAGCAACTCCTTTTCGATTGTTGAGTATTTTTGCTCGGTGTCATTTAACGTCCTTGATGCGAAGGCGATGGGCTTGTCCTCTCCAATTTTACCTTGAGATAAAACGGCTCCTAGGGCATAGTTACTTGCATCCGTTGTCAATACGAAAGGTCTAGTAAGTCGGGGTATTGTAGAATCAGGTCATTGATTAAAATTTTCTTTGAATTTTCAAAGCTCTCCACAAATTCAGGTGAATGAACGACTTTCGAATTCTCCTTCAAGCATTCAGTCAAAGGTTTGGTCAGCTTGGCAAAATCTTTAATAAACCTGCTATAGTAGCCAAGTAAGCCTGAAAATGACTTGATTTCCTTCTGGGTTTTTGGTATTGGAAATTCCTGGATGGCAATGACCTTATCAGGATTTGGTTTCACTCCGTTGGGTGTTATGATGTGCCCAAGGTACGCCACTTCTTTCCTTAAAAATTCGCTTTTGTCAAGTTGTATCTTGAAGTTAGATTTCTTGAGCCGCTCGAATACTTCTCTCAGATGTTCCAGATGTTCTTGTAGAGAAGTAGAAAAAATAATTTCAAGCCGGAAAATTTACACGATAGAAGTATTAGTGTCTGTGTGATTAACAATGGAATGAAATTATAGCGGCATTCAGACAAATCATAAGAATTTGAGAAAAATTAACTTCTTCGAGCGGGATTCGAACCCACGACCTTCCGTTTTCTAGACGGATGCTCTGCCACTGAGCTATCAAAGACCCTGAGTTCTCCATCGCAAATTTCGGAAGTCATTTATCTCAAATTCTATTGTTAGTTGTTATTATTCAATCGAGAACCTTCGGCGGTTTTCGACTGACAGAGGTGTTAGTTGGGAAGGATACACATTCATTATCATATGGTCTTAGTACCCAATTGTACCTTTCAACCGAAGCGTCGTCGATGTTTATCGACTTCAGCAGGTATCAGATGTAGATACCAACCAGATGATTTCAAGCCGGAAAATTTACACGATAGAAGTATTAGTGTCTGTGTGATTAACAATGGGATGAAATTATAGCGGCATTCAGACAAATCATAAGAATTTGAGAAAAATTAACTTCTTCGAGCGGGATTCGAACCCACGACCTTCCGTTTTCTAGACGGATGCTCTGCCACTGAGCTATCAAAGACCCTGAGTTCTCCATCGCAAATTTCGGAAGTCATTTATCTCAAATTCTATTGTTAGTTGTTATTATTCAATCGAGAACCTTCGGCGGTTTTCTACTGACAGAGGTGTTAGTTGGGAAGGATACACATTCATTATCATATGGTCTTAGTACCCAATTGTACCTTTCAATTCGAATCCCGCTCGAAGAAGTTAATTTTTCTCAAATTCTTATGATTTGTCTGAATGCCGCTATAATTTCATTCCATTGTTAATCACACAGACACTAATACTTCTATCGTGTAAATTTTCCGGCTTGAAATCATCTGGTTGGTATCTACACCTGATACCTGCTGAAGTCGATAAACATCGACGACGCTTCGGTTGAAAGGTACAATTGGGTACTAAGACCATATGATAATGAATGTGTATCCTTCCCAACTAACACCTCTGTCAGTCGAAAACCGCCGAAGGTTCTCGATTGAATAATAACAACTATCAATAGAATTTGAGATAAATGACTTCCGAAATTTGCGATGGAGAACTCAGGGTCTTTGATAGCTCAGTGGCAGAGCATCCGTCTAGAAAACGGAAGGTCGTGGGTTCGAATCCCGCTCGAAGAAGTTAATTTTTCTCAAATTCTTATGATTTGTCTGAATGCCGCTATAATTTCATTCCATTGTTAATCACACAGACACTAATACTTCTATCGTGTAAATTTTCCGGCTTGAAATCCTTCGTATTTTGAATTAAAATCGCATATGTAAAATTTTTGGAAGAGATCTGTCCGTTTGAATATTTTTGACAAAGGTATGGTTATGCTACAATTGTGGGTGGAGATATTGTGTGCCGACTGTATTTGAAAGTGGCCTTCCTGAATGTGATGTGGATAAAAGGTATATGCCATATTTGTACTGATCAGGGTTTTGGTGGATCCAGTATCAATCATGAATTTGGTGTTCGTTTCAGGAATCATTATATACGGCAGTTTTGATATAGATGTAGCATTGATTTCCACTATGTCGTTGATTTGTCCTGGGGCGCTACCCGACTATTTTGGGGTTCCACTTCGTTTTCAAAAATTTGCTCCTCTTCTGTGGTTCCATAAGAATTTTCGAATGATTGGTAGTCTTCTTGTTGTTGGTCAACCGGATAGTATTGATTGTATCCGTATTCTTGGTATTCATCGCTGAAGTTTCCTTCTTCTTGGAAAAATAATTCTTCAGATACAATTGTGGGTCTTGGTTTGGGTTGTGTGTTTTTAGAAAATTTTTTTGATGATGTGTCCATAGGCGTTGGTTTCGGTTGTTGTCGATTCATATTTGGCTGGAAAACATTTCTTTGTGGCGGTCGAAACTGGTGGTTACCTTGAGGCTGAGGCGAGTTCCAAGTAGGCTGTTGCCTGAATGATGGTCTTTGAAACATTCCTTGGTTTTGGGGTATGAAAGGTCATATAGGTCTCTGGCCAAAATTTTGGCGAATCGGTGTATATGCTTGAATTGGGCGACATGCTGGATTCCTCGGTTGTGCGCTAGTAGATGGTAACATGCGGGGGTCTCTTCTCTGATTCTGAACTTGAATCAACGTATTCGTTTTGTTACGAGCGTACGAAATGTTTTTGTTTCGGCGGGTTCAAATTGTATGTTGAGTTGCCTTTACGGCAGTATAAGAATATTCAGTTAATCGGTCTCCGAAGACACAAAAAACGAAACAGTAAAAAATCAAAATATTTAACTTCACTTCGGAGTCCGTTTCCGTACGATTTAGTGGTTTTGCTAGTAGTTCCGAGAATTAATAAAAGAATAGTGAATTTCCACTATTTCCCTTCCTTTTTTCCATTCCTCCTTTCCAATTTCTTGGTGGAATTGTACAAAGTCGTGAATCCAGAAGAAAAACAACTTCAGAAAACTTTGGTAAGTTTTTTACAGTCCATAAATTGATTTCCAGACAATTTCGTAGTTTTCCAAAACTAATTTTGGTCCTAATCGAGCCCGGATTAACATAGTTCGAGTTAGTTAGTTGTTTTTCTCACTTATTTTTTGTCAAAAACCATTTTATATTTTTTCGTTACTCAATATATCGAATTGAATAATTATTGGGATTGCCATCTCATAGAAGATATCGACTCAAGTTCTATTGTGAGTGCATTTTGTGATTATTTATCGATCTAATTTGTATATAAGCCCAGTCATGCCAAATTCGAATCCCACTGAATTGAAGTTAGATAGACTCAATGCCAAGCGCGAGAATATTTTTCGCCGAGCTCAACTTTTTTATGATGCAGGGTTGGCTTTAGATCAGAATCGAAATGATCAGACGTTTAAAAATTTTAGCGTTCGTTAATTTAATAAAATTTTTTAATTTAATAAAACAGTTCAAGAGCATGAATCAATCATCAATCAAATTATTATATTGAAGCAGAAAATTAAACCCGATGAAGTTCCCAATTATGGTATAGGGGATGGATTCGATGATCTGTATTCCAATATTGAATATTTTGCTAGCAAATTGTTACAACCCATTGTTGCACAGGGTGCTCCAAATTCTAGTGGAAATAATCAAACACAGTCAATTCCGATGCCAAAAATTGAGTTAGTCAAATTCGACGGTGAAGATCTTACATTGTGGCCATTATTTCACGAAAATTTCAAACATTTCGTGCATTCTAAGTCAGAATTTTCGAAAGCCGAAAAATTACAATATCTCTTGGGCCTATCAGGAAAGGCATTGAAAACTTGTAACTCAATTGAAGCGGTGCCTGATAATTATGATATAATTTGGAGATTGCTGGAAGAAACTTTCAACGATAAAAAGTATTTATTTAGTTTATACCTTGATAGCATTTTGAATTTCAGAGTTTTGTCCAATAACCTTCCTATCAGTTTACAAACTTTCTTCGAAAAGTTTGACACAAATGTGCCTGCTCTGAAAAGACTGAAACTGCAAAACTTAGATGATTACATTTTGACATTTATTGCCCTATCAAAATTATCACAAGAAACAGTTAATTCATTTGAGCTAGTTAGAGCCAGTCAAGAATTGCCGACTTATGATGAATTGGTGAAGTTTCTACGTCAACAAAGTAAAATTATAGTCAGAAATGACAAACCTCGTTTTGCTTCGAGTAATCCCAAATTCAATAGTTTCAACCAAACAAAACAAATTAAAAGCTATTTTACAAGTAATAATCCACAAATGAATGCCAATAACTCATCGAATTGTGTAGCTTGCAATAAAGCTTATCATTTAATAAATATTGCAAACATTTTCATGACTCATCCCAGGAAAAACGTTTCAAATTAATTAAAGAGAAAGGGTTGTGTCTGAATTGTTTTTCGAACAAACACAAAGTTAGTGTTTGCCCATCAAAATTTTGTTATCTCAGATGTAAATCACGTCATCATACTTTATTATGCAAAAATGACACGACTCAAAGTATTAAAAATTCAGTTGAGGATCAAACACCTTGTTCCAGTTCAAATGATGGGAATAATTATACACCCGACAATATCCTCAAAATTCTCACAGAAATCCGATGTTATCATGTCCAAAAGAAAGCAAACTATTTTACTTAGTACGGTCCTAGTGAAAGTTTTAGATCGTTGGAATCATGTACAAGTTCGTTTTTTGTTAGATAGTGGATCTATGTCGAATTTATTGACTGCCGATTGAACAAACACAAAGTTAGTGTTTGCCCATCAAAATTTTGTTATCTCAGATGTAAATCACGTCATCATACTTTATTATGCAAAAATGACACGACTCAAAGTATTAAAAATTCAGTTGAGGATCAAACACCTTGTTCCAGTTCAAATGATGGGAATAATTATACACCCGACAATATCCTCAAAATTCTCACAGAAATCCGATGTTATCATGTCCAAAAGAAAGCAAACTATTTTACTTAGTACGGTCCTAGTGAAAGTTTTAGATCGTTGGAATCATGTACAAGTTCGTTTTTTGTTAGATAGTGGATCTATGTCGAATTTATTGACTGCCGATTGCTGCAAAAAATTAGGCCTTCCTCTTTCGAAACTTTCGTCCAATATTATTGGTATAGAAGGGTGTACGAAGCCGGTGTTAGGAAAAACCAATTTACTTATCTCTTCAAACTACCATCGTTCAAATTACTCGGTTGAAACATTGATTGTGAAAAATATAACAAACAAATTACCGGATATACTTGTTGATATTGCTTATATGGACCATTTGAAGGATATTCCCCTAGCAGATCCAAAATTTAATGTTCCCGGAGTAATTGATGGAACTTTAGGGGCATCATTATTTACTGAAATAATTGGATCGAAACGAATAGTTGGAAAACCAGGTACCCCTGATGCTCTAGAAACAGTTTTTGGTTTTGTTGTCATGGGCCAAACCAAGGTCGAAGGCAATCCCACTGAATACAATAACTTTTGTGCATTTTCAAATTTGGAGTCTTTGGTTGAAAGAATGTGGGAAATTGAGGATAATTTCACTAGTTGTGAAAGTTCCGAAACCGATATTTGTGAAAAGATACTTTGCGAAACTGTCTCTAGAGATAAACAAGGACGCTATATGGTAGCGCTTCCATTCAAGGAAGATCCTTCCGATTTGGGTAATTCATTAGATTTGGCCAGAGGTAGGTTACTTTCACTTGAAAAAAGGTTAGAAAATTGCCCTGATTTGCGCCAAACATATTCTTCCATTTTTCAAGAATATCTTATTGAAGGTTACATGTCACTAGTACAAGAAGATCAACTTGATATTCCAGCCTATTATATTCCACATCGTTGTGTGTTCAAATCAACTAGCCTTTCGACTGTTTGTCGTATTGTATTCGATGCGAGTATGAAAACTGACAAAGGAAAATCTTTGAATGATATTTTGTATACCGGGCCAAAGTTACAGAAGAATACAATTAGTATTCTGCTGAATTTTCGATTATTTCCTATAGCTGTCGTCTCAGATTTGCGCCGTATGTACCTCCAAGTCGAATTAACAAAATCTCATAGACGATACCAAAGAATTTTATGGAGATTTGAAACGAAGGATCCAGTTTCAATATATCAGTTGAATAGGCTCAGTTTTGGAGTCAAATCATTTCTTCGCCGTTTCTTAGCCTCAGAGTAGTGAAGCAATTGTGTTTAGATGAATCTGAACGTTTTCCAGAATTAACAGATCTTGTTAATCGTGACATGTACATGGATGATTTTATAAGTAGCTTTTCCAATATTGATAGTGCTCGTTCTATTCAATTTCAGTTAGTTGAATTATTTAAGTCAGGGGGTTTCCAAATGGTTAAATCGATATCAAATTCACCCGAATTATTAGCGCAGATTCCAGAAGATTTGAAATGTTCCCAAACAAAGGAATTCGATAGCAGTAATTTCAAAGTTTTAGGTTTGAAGTGGAATGCAGCAAACGATGAATTCGGTTTCGACATAAATACAAAAATTGTAAAATTTACCAAAAGAAATATGCTGTCATTAGTGGCACGTACCTTCTATCCGTTAGGTTTTATTTCGCCAGTTTCCCTGCTCATAAAGATTTTGATTAAGAAACTCTGGGAACTACGTATAGATTGGGATGAAGTAGCACCTATTGAAATTTGTAATATATGGGATAAAATACAAAGTGAATTTGAACTACTCAATGCATTGAAAATTCCAAGACACATTAGATATTTTACAAATAATTCGTCAATTTCTTTGGTTGGGTTTGCAGATGCCAGTATTGCTGGCTTTGCAGCCGTTGTTTATGCTAGAATTATCGACCATTCAAAACGTGTCTATATTTCATTGCTTCGTTCTCAGACTAAAGTTTCTCCTATGTCCAAAATAACCATTCCAAAATTGGAATTATCAGCAGCTTTATTATTAGCAAAATTAATTTTTGAAGTTAAACAAAATTATTCAGATAGGATCGGGGTAGAAATTTATGCATTTTCGGATTCAACAATTACGCTAAACTGGATACATTCTCAATCGAAAACTTTTCCTACTTTCGTTAGTAACAGACTATCCAAAATACATTCTTATAGAAATTGGTGGTACTTCGTACCTGGTAAAGAAAATATTTGTGATTTGGGTTCTAGGGGTACAACTCCTTCTGGATTAATGAAGAACACCAATTGGTTTACAGGTCCAGATTGACTTTTACTAGAACCGAGTAAGTGGCCTATTGAATCTTTTCAAGGGAAATATGAAAAATCGTTTGTAACTCAAGATAAAGTCAATGTTCCAAAGGTACAAGATTTCCCCTTATATAGTATTATCAACTATATTTCATCCTGGTCCAAAATGCTGAATTCCACTGTATATGTTTTAAGATTTTTGAAAATTTTACCAAACAATAAGTCAATGACTTTAGAACTTGCAAAAGGCTGAAATAATGTTGATAAAATCCATTCAGAAAAAGCATTTTACCGAAGATTATAATAAATTAAAAGCTAACAAAACCTTGAAATCTTCACTTCGCCGTCTCAACCCATTCATAAGGGATGGCATTATAAGAGTTGGAGGTAGACTATCTAATGCTTCCATAAAATTTGATCATAAACATCCAATTTTATTACCTAAATCAGATCCATTTGTTACGTCACTCATTGACTATTATCACAAGGTTCATTGTCATACAGGTTCATATTTGCTGCAGTCAATGTTGAGACATAAATATTGGATATTGTCAGCACGAACAATAATCCGACAGCGCATTTGGAAATGTAACCATTGTTTTAGAATGAACCCCAAACCTCATTTTCCTATGATGGCCGACTTACCTTCAAATAGAGTAAACGAAGCAAAACCATTTGCTGTTACTGGAGTTGATTATACCGGTAGTTTTAATATAACGATGGGTCGTTATCGAGGAGTAAAATCTCAAATGCCTATGTGTGCTTGTTCATATGCTTCACAACGAAAGCCCTTCATTTGGAATTGGCCTCCTCACTTTCCACAGATAGTTTTCTAGCAGCTTTCAAAAGATTTATAGCACGTCGAGGCAATTGTACGACAATGATTTCCGACAATGGTACGAATTTTATTGGTGCTAAGAGACATTTAGACGAAGTGTTTAAACTAGTCAATTCGCAAGAATACAAAGATCATTTTCAGCGTGAAATTAATATTCATAATATTTCATGGAAATTTAACCCACCCACCGCTAGTCATTTTGGGGGAATATGGGAGTCAAATATCAAAAGTGTCAAAACACATCTCTCGAGAGTTGTAGGTAGTCAACTGTTATCTTATGAGGAGTTTGTTACCGTTCTCAACCAAATCGAGGCACTTTTGAACTCGAGACCCTTATGTAGTCTTTCTAATGATCCCAATGACCCTGTGGCTCTAACGTCAGCACACTTTTTGCATAGTTCCCCATTGAATGCTTTGCCATCCGAAAATGTTGACTTGGAAAACATAAATCATCTCAATCGCTATAAAATGTTAGATGCTTTAGTGCAACATTATTGGAAACGTTGGCATTCTGAATATTTGACAACTCTTCAGTGCAGACAAAAATGGAATACAATTACCAATCCACCCAAAGTAGGCATGATTGTGCTTATTATTTCAAATAATATTCCGCCACTCCAATGGCCTCTTGCGACCATTGAAAAAATATTTCCTAGCAATTATGGCATTACTAGAGTTGCGGTGGTACGAACAAAATTTAGTTCGAATACTAGACCAATTGTAAAATTATGTCCTCTCCCAACGCAATAGACTTGAATCGATATGTATTCAGTTTTAAGTGGTTGATTTTTTTTATATAATGGGCTTTCAATGGGTTTGATTGATATTATTGTGTAATTTTTTTTCAATTGAATTAGTATAATTCAATCCCCCGGGGAAGGATGTTTCGGCGGGTTCAAATTGTATGTTGAGTTGCCTGTACGGCAGTATAAGAATATTCAGTTAATCGGTCTCCGAAGACACAAAAAACGAAACAGTAAAAAATTAAAATATTTAACTTCACTTCGAAGTCCGTTTTCGTACGATTTAGTGGTTTTGCTAGTAGTTCCGAGAATTAATAACATCATAGTGAATTTCCACTATTTCCCTTCCTTTTTTTCCATTCCTCCTTTCCAATTTCTTGGTGGAATTGTACAAAGTCGTGAATCCAGAAGAAAAACAACTTCAGAAAACTTTGGTAAGTTTTTTACAGTCCATAAATTGATTTCCAGACAATTTCGTAGTTTTCCAAAACAGTTTTCTTCTGTCAAAACTCCAGATAGGGCGGTTTCTATATCTATAGGTCCTCTTGATCGAACTATTGATCCCAGTGGTTCTCTCAATCCTGAGAGGAATGCTTTCAGTGTGAGGTTGTCGTATAAGGTTACTTTGACAGCTCTCACTTGAGCATTTGCTTCATTGCATGAAAGGTTTGAAAGGAGAAGGCTTCTCATATCTTGGCATCGAGAACCATATTGTTGCGGCCATTCGTTGTTTTTTTGTTTCAAAAGCATCAAGTCTCGAAGCAGTGAATTTTCGTCCCTTTGGTCGGCGAAATTGCGTTGAAGTAGACTGCGGAGATCTGGCCATGTTTGGATTTCATTTGATCCGGTGATGACTTTTGCTCTTCCTGTGAGTTTATTTTTGATAGACGTTATCAAAAATTTATTGATGAACGCTGTTGGTTCTTCTCTCTTGTAGAACTGGTTCACTATAAGGTCACAAGCTTCGATAAAATCCGCTAGTTCTGCTGGTTCGCCTTCAAATTTGGGAACGGCATCCAAATAACTTGTTTGAAAAGCAGCCATCTCGTCAATAACGATATTCGAAATTAAATCAGCAAGTTGGTCAACTTCAGACATAGAAATGGGACAATGGGGAAAAAATCAATGGATAAATATTGGGAAATGAGCAATCACTTACATCAAAATATGTAGAATCCTCATTGGTCCAATTGGTCCTATGGTGGTAATCCAAAAATATTCTGATAATCCAATGAATTGATTGGCACTGATAATCCAATACACTGATAATTCAATTCACTGATAATCCGATAGTTCACAATTACCTGTCCTTAGTTTTTACACTTCAATGTTCAATTTCTAATAATTGATCAGTTCTTATCCGTAATTGGAAATAACTTCGACGATTTTGTTCGAAATCTTCAGGTTCGCGATATAGTAATGTATAAGCGTCGATATTAGATCGCTAAGGGCCACCACTATCCTACAACGACTGCGCCAATTAAGTTTGGGAGCTCTCGAAAACCGTTTTTAAAAATAAAGCTTTATTTCGAAAAAGACTCAAAATGAATTATAACTATATTTTGTTGGCAATGTGAAAGCCGAAAGTACAATTATAACTGAATAAAAATGAGATGAACTCGTATTTATAACATTAGACAAATCTGGGTGAAAAATGCAGCGTCGTTGAATTCCCAGTATCCAGCGTGTGACACCTGATGCGAATGCACTCTGAGGCTGGCTCTTATCTATTCTCCTGGCATAGGTAGTCTGTACATAACAGGTCTGTTCATCTTGATTAGTCATCGGATTGATTGTTTCGATTTCGCAACAATGTGTGAAGTGGATTGTATAACCTGTATCACAAGGGACTTGATGGAAAGACACATGAATGGTACACAATTGTATACATTCACCGAGGCAGAACTCAGTTATTTTCCCTTAACATATCTTATTCAAGCAGCTCGTCCGACGGAACTCGGCATGGCCCCTATCACCAGCAGAGTATAGGCGAAATTTCAGTCTTCAAATTCAGCTTCCTTGCTTCGTTCATCACAATCGGCCAGAGTGGCGTAATCACGTGGATGGCTCTCCTCAACCATAATCATCAAGATGTCATGTGTGCAAATGGGAACTTCGAAGATGTAATGGAAAATAAAATACTCAAATAAAACCACTATTCTGAATTATTGTTTTATTAACTCGAATCAAACATAATTTTATTATTTACATGCTTCTTCATCCAGTACATCTTGGGCCAACTGTAGTAAAATATCCAAGTTTTTGTCACTATCATCATTGAGAAGTGCAATTTGATAATGCCCCCAGGCTAGTGTATAACCCCCTGGTATAACATAGCGTTTCTCATCAGCTGATGACAAAGCAACTTTGTTTTTCAGTTCAGTGTAGATGGTGTGCAATCTTGATGTGAAAATGTACATTTTTCTAAATATTACACCACCATTTTCTACAATTTGAATATAGTCAATGAAATTTATCTCATGTTTGATGACGCTGCTGGACACCCCTTTCGCCTTCTTCATCACGTCGTCAGCTTTAACACAATATGCTTTGGCACCAGTTCCATAAAAACTCTTTATCAGTTTTCCAGCGTACTCGTCCTTCATCTTCCCCACTACCGACTTAGTTGTTGGTATATTATGTACATTATTTACAGAGTAATTTGAGGTATCAAAAAAGTGAATATTTTTTTTGATGTCCTCATATGGGTTTTATGTACACAGTTCCAGAATCAGCGAATCGGTATCCGTAAATAATACGGTCGCGGTGTCACCGTAGAGAGGTTCAATATACCCATATAAAAAATCATAAATGATGGTTTTTGAAATATCCAATATCGCAAAGCCAGCATAAAGTGGTCTATCATATGTGACTTTCACCTTATGTAGTTGTATAGCTACCAAGTTTTCGTCAAATATAGCAGACGATTTGAAATGAGGTTCAGCGATTGGAGCCCTAGCACTTTTTTTTTCCTCTGCCGCTTTCCCAGGAGGAGCATAATTTGATGTTTTGTCGTTTATCGACGTTTTCCATGGTCTTTCCGAAAATTGAGTTGATCATTAATTTAAACAGTTCCTTCTCGAATTCATTCTTAGCTGCATTTCGTAGTTCCGTATTCAAGTCCACATACGATCCTAGCCAGTAAGTCTGGGAAAATTCCAATATTCTGTATATCTTCTTCAATTTTAGCCCATATTCTAAACATTGTTTCAAATTTCTATGGTGGATTATATATTTATATTTGTTATCTAGACTTGGAATTAATTTTGAAGATTTCGATTTTGGAGGAACCATGGTTTCCTGGCAAAACGGCAGATCATTATGATCATTATGCAAACTAGCTGGATAATCCAAGTCAACTTCTAGAACATTTTCTTTTGGTGAATTGTCATCGATACCAAAACAATCAAACTCTGCTATTTCATGATGTTTCAACCATCGGAAATCACCACACGGTAGTCTGTGTTTCATAGCTGCACCATATAAATTTGTAGCGTCTAGATACATAATGTATGATGTCGGCTTTGATGGATCATGACTTGAAAGAAATTTGTTATTGGCAACAGCTTTTCTCTTACTGCATGTACTGACACCGCCTCTAATTCCCTTTCTGAAGAAGTGCACCATGTCCACATCCGTCAACAACTCCAATTCTACTTGCGTCTTCCGAAGCATAGCATCCCAGCTCAAAGATGGTGCTGCCACATATTGACAAGGATCCAATTTATGATGATTCAAACATAATTTCCTAAAGTTCTCAAAAATATCCGCCAGTAATAACACATCTGATTTGAGGTACACGTCAGAATACTGACCCAAATTTTGGCAGTCGAATGTTTTCCATACTTTATTGGCCCGTTCATAATCCTCTTCGGATACATCCTCTTTGGTTAGATCATTGTAGAATTTATGTCTAGGTGGTAGGTCAGT
Source organism: Zygogramma bicolorata (assembly GCA_032362365.1). Classification (NCBI taxonomy): domain Eukaryota; kingdom Metazoa; phylum Arthropoda; class Insecta; order Coleoptera; family Chrysomelidae; genus Zygogramma; species Zygogramma bicolorata. The sequence continues at coordinate 767,736 of JAVJAQ010004475.1, read as the reverse complement.
TTCTTCTAATCTTTCCAAAGAATCCATATAGTTATAAGGAAAAACTCCCTTCCTTCTAATCAGATTGAACTCGTCATCATTTGCAAAGTACTTCCTGATCTCTACACATTGCTGGGGTTCCAAAGTTTGACCTAATTTGTCCAGCGATTTAGGGAGGAAACGGAACGAATCCACAAACTTTAGCTTCATGTATACATTCGGCATCTTTGGGTCGGGACATTTCTCAACAAGAATGGATTTGGAAAATGTAATATATTTCTCCTTTGTTTGGGCTATCACTGAAACTGGTTCTTGTTTACTAGCCAGCTTTTTCACCAAAGAGATGGCAATCTTAGTTTGACAAATTGTGAAATACAACTGGTATCGATTTTGGAGTCTTGTAATGTAGATTGCAGATTGAATGGGCCGCTCCGCGATATATTCCAGTAAAGTGACAATGTTCTCTTATTTTCACCTCACCTCCATGGACAAACGGTTTATCACATATGTGGCACAAAGTGGCATGGTCATATTTGAGTTGTTCTTGGTCGGTTAGAGGGAGCATCTGTTTGTGATTTTTGAAGTGGGTGTTGTATAATTCCACGGCTGTTTCATCTAATTTATCCATGAATGTTTCCACAACATCAGATCCACGATACGAAACATATTGGGAGTACTGGTCATCAAAGTTACATTTCACGTAAAAGGCGAAAGAGTAAGGTTGGTATTCACAAACTTTCACTGTGAACGATGAATCATCAGAAGGCTCGTTGTGATCTATGGGCTTCAATATACTTTCAAAATCAGCATAAATAACAAACGGAACTGGAATCTGTTTCTCGAAATTTACAAATTTCAAAATGTTCTCTGGAATGTTTTCACCATATTTATTCAACTTCAAATTGGTTTTTGGGATTTTCGTTATTATATGGTTACAATCATTTTCTTCATGCTCCGCCAGCTTCACTCGATTCGTAAATGCTTGTAAGCATCCATCACAAATGTATAGTCGACCATCGTGTTTTGACTTTTGTCTTGAAACCAACTTTGAGAGATCCTTCATAAGGCAATAGTGGGAATTCCCCGACTCATCGCTAATCAGTAATAAATTAACGTGAATGGGTTGACGCTGTGAAGTAAAATGCAGCGGTCCCACTATTTCAGTAACTGATGCTCCATCTTCGAATGTTTCCAGCCCATATACATTTATTGAAATATCATTCAGTTTTTCCCATTTTTTTATGTTTGTCAGTTTCATGGGAAAGTCCAATCCATCGAAGCACAACACAGTGTTATAATGGGGATATGGTTGGGGATTTGCTGGATCTCCATCTGCCGGAAAAATTGCCGCATTGACTGACCAGGCAAAGCACGCATTGTCCAAATTCCGAATATTCAACACCGCATTCTTCTTCAGTATACATTTGGGTAGTTTCAAGTACGATGAGGCTGCCAGTGGAGTATACTTGTTGATGTTCACATCCAGAAATACAATCTGTTTGATTTGCCATCCAGAATCTCTCTCCTCAAAACTCTGAAGCCTGAGAAATCATTTCTTCTTGAAAGCCAGCAAAAGCTTCTTCTAGATTTGTTGACTGGGTAATGATTTTATTTCTGGTGTGGTATCCTGTTTTTGAATGCCGATTGGAGTTTTTCCACACCATTTCTTAAAACATTCTCGATAGGACGGTTCACTTTTTTTCTATCAACACTAATAGATTCACAGCTGTTTTTTAAATGTCTGTTCAAATGGGTCCATTTATTGCATCATAATATACCATATCATAACGCTACATGGTAGAAATCGTAAAGCGTCATAATGGTATAATATCAGAATCGTACTTTATAGAAATCGTATTTTATAGAAACGTATACTATCATTACGTACATTATCAGAACGTACTTCGTCATAACGTATTTTATCATAACGTATTCGATAGAAACGTGACAAAATCATATTCGTAATATATCATAACGGGACACCATCAGAATCGTACAGGATAGAAATCGTACACCATAGAATTCGTAAAATATCATAACGGATTCTATCAGAATCGTAACATATCATAATTTGGATGCGCGCGCATTCAAAATTTAATATATGGGCTGACGTTAGAATTTTAATAATTTTGGCAACGTGCAATGAAAATAGTCTAATTCGAAGGGGCTAAGCCGTTCTCGATTCATTTTGGAATCACTCAAGCGGTTATTGCTTTCTCTGTTTTATTCACACCAGAAAGAAATGCCGCACCGCTGTCAATAACTTGATACTTTTTATGTCATCATTTATGAACCGAATCTCTATAAAGATATAAAAAAGTAATGCTAGAATGCTAACAAATTTAATAATTAATTATTAATAAAAAATATCGGTGGGACGTAATTCTTCAAGAAACACATGATTCGTAAGATCTGCACGAGGTTGACAAATAAAAATTCATTCGAGTTGAACGTGTCAAAGGATTCTTCAAAAATAAATTCAAGTATGTTGATTGTGTTAATCAATTAGCACCATAGCATGTAATATTTAACATGAGTTTCTCTGATTCCTTTTACCTTTCAATACAAGAGTTTAAAATAATTCAAAATATATTTTTTGCAGGTTAATGACAATGATAATCAACAAGAATACCCTCTGAAATCGGATGGTGTTCTTTTCCTGAATCCTGAAGATACAATTCTAATATTGAAATGGCGAGCACCAAGTGAAACAATGACAAAAAGAGGTGACATTTCACAAGTGTTGTTCATAACGAAGACTTTCGAGAACAAGTTTTTAACGATGAACGAGAACGTTTCCTACCTATTCACCAAACTCAAAGACCTGTTCATACAGCTGCAGTTTCGAAAGAATGTATCATCTTTCCCACCAACTGATTTCCTGGAGTCTTTGAAGTCCACTACATACTCTTTAGGACAACAAGAGGATTGCTCCAAATTCTTGTTGAATACTCTTCGTGAGCAGGAAAATAGCAAAATCAATACTCCTGACCGCTCTGGATTGAATGATTCCGTACAGTCCTTCTTGTCTTGTGTTTCTAGAACTTTTGTTGGAAAAATCCCCACTTTTTTACGTTGTAGTACATGTACAAGAGGTGGCAAAAACGTTTGTGACTTTCTGGAACTTCAAGTGGCGTTTCCCAATAAGACTGATAACCAATCCTTGCAAAGCTTACTGTTGAAACATCTCAAGAAAGAACTTTTAACAGGTGATCATCAACTGTATTGCCAAATATGTGCCAAACTGACTTACCATTATAAGACAACAAGTATAGCTGAGGCACCAGTCAATCTAATAATAACACTGATGCCCTTCAAACATAATTCAATCTCTGGAGGAAGCACCAAACTCTTGCGAAGATTCAAAATAGATGAACACTTCAATCTAGCAGACCACTATTATAATCTTCATGCAGTCATTGTTCGCTGTGGTTCTGGCATTGAATCTGGCCATTATTACTAATTGGTCGAAAACGAAACGGACTGGTTTAAGTTTAACGATAGTTGTGTCATTAAATGCTCTGGCGATATCTTGGATTTATTGAAGCCCCAGGAGACACCCTACATATTATTCTATGAATGAGAGGACATTGGCAGATCAAGATTTTTAGGTGATGTGGTGCTGCAGGTTTTTCTGGGTTTTCCTGCAGCTGAAAAAGAAAATGTGCCACTAGAATCAATCAAGTCGCCCCGGATCGCCAATTAATTTTTGTTGTTTCATAATTTGTATTACCTATTTTTCTCAATAAAAACACTTTCATAAAAAATGTACTCAAAGTGTCTGTACAAATGTTTAGTTTTTGACTGATATTTCCTTACTAATTTTAATAAACGGCACATGAAGAAAGAAAAACTCAAGATTTCAATGCTTCATGATAGATTTTGTTTCAAGGAGTATTATATTGAACTTATTCACTAATAGGATCTGTTGTGTATGTTTCAAATAAAACGACGGCTGGAGATAGACTGTCTTTTTAATGTCCCAGTCCACCGATCACAAAAAACACCTTATGATATTCTTGTTAGAACTTTTTACATTCCAGTACAATCCAGGGTAAAAGCATTTTCATCTAGAGGTACAGTAAGTAGCATAAAATATATTCATGACAGGATCTTGCACCAATCATATGGAAAAATGGCTTTTGGCAGAATTATATGAGTTGTAGATCTATAAAATAGCTCAATGACTTGACTCTTCTAAAATTCTGAGTCGCCAAAAAAACGGATTCAACGTGCTCTTCCACACTCTATAGGTATAGTATTCCATTTTTTAAAAATTGTTTCAAAAAATGTGTGCTGTTGAAATATAAGCACTTTTCTATATAGTATACCAGATATTCATATTATCAAATATCAGAGCCAGACAAATTGACATTTTGTATGGTGACTTTTTTGTACTCAAAATATTTCAGACATTTTCAAATTAAATGAACATACTCAGCTCACAGATCTCCTGGATTTCTGTGATTTAGATATTGGTATTCCAATTGAGGTCCTTTTTTTTCAAATGTTATTTTTTCTGGCAACAATTTTTTTTGTTAATGGTCAAGTTGTGAAGTTACACTGGACTAGGCCTCTTTGTGAATATTTGTTTTTTTATCAACATAATATTTTCCAGAATGATTAACAGAATGTGATTTATCAAATTCTGCACACTGTAGTATCGAAAATATCTAACTCACAGGTATGTTGTGTATCTGAATGTTCATTCAAGCTCTTGAATGTATATGCCGTTCCTATACATAGACTTTTTTGAAACTGTTTCATAAACATTCTATAATTATTGAGGTGAATAAAAATCCATTCTTATCAGAAACACTAATTTAGCTAAAAGACACATCCCAATCTGTCTTTTTGATCAAATAAATGTTATTTGAATACCTGCAAATTATGCTTTAATCCGAGTCGAAGAACGAATTTTTGTTCTTTTAGGAAAAGTCTAAGATGTCTATTTCAAAAAATGTTTTTTATCCATCAACAACAATCATTTTTTTTAACATATCAACCTAGATTTTCATTACAATTGTCAACAAAAAATTCAGGGTGTAAATAAAATATAAGAAGTAAACCATAACAATTAATATTGGTCGAATGCGCCTTACCGAAGCAGGAACCTATATGACCACCCAAAGTAGAGAGATAGAGATTACATAAATATATTTCTACTAATGAATTTTGTTGGTAATAGGTAACTACATTTCACTATATATCTTGTGGTCTCGGTAGTGTAGTGGTTAGCATATCTGCCTGTAAAGCGGAAGGCCGGGGTTCGAATCCTCGCCGGGCCACCGTGCTGGGTAATCGCACGTTAAAAGGTAAGGCCTCGTTGATCCATTGCTCGCACAAGTTTCGACTTCTGAGGGTTGACGTTCGTCAGCTGGTTAACGAAAACGAACAATTTTAGAACAATTTTAGAACAATCTTGTACAATTATGATTAGTATATTTCCATTCAGCCTCAGTAAAAAATGAGACGACTGAAATAACTTAGTTGTGCTGTTTGTTTAAAGACTTCAAACAAAACTTCTAAGTCTCAGAACACCAAACAGATAACACTGGTCAACATTGTTTTTGTCACATAAACCTTGTGAAGTTTTTTGTTGGTGTCATAAATATATAATAATTTTTTCAATCACATTCAGTTTTTTGTGACAGCCATATATTCATTTCTGACCTTAATATACTTATATTTGTTTAAATAAAGTCATGTAGGCGGCTGCATGCATAACTATATATTGCATCAACTAACATACATTTTATGCTACATACATATGCTATAGCTACCAAAGGGTCCTAATAACCCGAAACGTCGCCTAGGGGAAGTATATATGCATTTTTTGATATATTTTTTTGTTTAATTTCCAAATTCATAAAAAATACGATACGTACGTAACATGCTTGTATTAAGTATAAGAATTTGAAACTTTCTTTTCCAGGGGACAGAAAACAAAAAAAAAATCCAGGATGCAATATGTTAAACTTGTTAAAAAAACAAGTACGATCGAGGAATAACGACCTTTCATTTTTTCAGATTTTAAATTAATTTAATAATTTTAAGAATCCTTGCTCCTTATATAGAACAAATTTCTATTGAAGATCATTTGAAGATATTACTAGCAATTTGAACTATAGCAAAATATTCTCAATAAATTTTTTGTAATTTTTTTAATCGTATAATAGAAAAAAAATTGAACCTGGAACAGCATGATTCAAACAGCTGGAATCTTTCAGAAAAAACGTATTGGAAATATCATGTGTCTTTGATAGATCTATAGTGCAGAAAAGGACAAATTATTCCTATCTTTTGAAGGGAATTTAATTTCCCGAATGAGAAGAAGGTATAATTTGCCTTATATTTGCTGAGATACACAAAATACCTTTTTAGGGCCACCAAATAATATAATCTATGATGATTTCGATCTCAATTTTTCAATATCTTATAATCTAAGATATTAATTTGCAATGTGACAATATTGCAAATATTTCAAACATCAATATTTGACAGCGTTCAATATTCTACTTTCTTGTTTTTATTCTTTAATCTCGAATGTGTATTTTATAAAAAAACTTTTTTCCATCGTTTCCGCGGAAAATTTTCAATGTCAGTACTCGTTTTATGGCGTTTTTAATCGCCCTGAAAATTCAAAATCGGTTTCTACACCTTTAACTACTTCTCTTTATGCATTCTTTGGCCCAGACAGACCAAATATGTGCAATTGAAGACAATTCATTACCTGACTACACTAGGGATGATGAAAAAGGAAAAATAGTACCCTCAAAATCTTTGCCTACTTTTAGCAAAAGAGCAAGTGCTCTGAAAAATTAAATATCTGGATTGCCTGCTTATGAATTTAGCTCAAATAAACAGAAGGCAGTAGAAAAACCAATAGAATGTCAATGTATAGGTACTCCAAGATCCTGAAACGCCAACCTCCACCACTAGATCAGCAAGCTCTGATGCTGGAATCAGTGAAAGAGATGAAAATATGCTTGTTAATGATACTGATGGAAAAATTATCCATACTGGAATTCAAAGTGGATGAGATATCCAAAGACTTGAAGGAATGTAAGTATTTAAACGATGATGACTAAACTACCACACTAGTTTTCAATTTGAACAATCTATCTTAAAAAAAGGCATCAAGTACTATATGATTTCCTGTTTCAGGTAAAGAAAAAATCGTGGAAAAGTGCGCTGATATTTCTGAGCGTCTTGACAATCTTGACAGTATATTGAAGAAAATGGAGTCATCTTTGACTGTTACTGATGAGAATGAGTTGCACATATTCCCAATTGACATGGTATCTGCCTTAGAAAAATTGGAGAAAGAGCTGGAGAGTCCTATAAACAAAATGTTTTTACCTGACCAGATGTATTGGATCTGTAATGCCATATAAAACAGCTTATTGTTACAAGTTGGCAGGTATCATTTTCACAAAACAACTTCTTACTAAATCCTCATGGACAGGTATGAGTAGGAGTCTGGAGAAAAACACATTCAACAGGATGACTAAGATTTTGGATATAATTTATAATGTAATGTTCAAATCTGACTATTCCTTCACATACCCAGGAAGGGATAGTTTCTTTCGTGATTGTATACTAAAACACAGTTACACACACCTCAAGTTAAATCAAAAAGATAAGACTGATAGAAAACGAAGAAAAATCACAAGGTATTGAAGAAAGTACCAATTCTATGGATGAAATTAACCAAGTAGCATATGATGGGGTTTTTACTGTGGGGAAGAATAAGGAGCTTTTAGGAGGATGACCTACATTAATAATGTCTTGATTTTACTGATAGTAGTTATTATTTGATTTCTTAGTCAACATTTAGTCAGGTGAGTTTTTGTATTAGTGTATAGGTCTATAAGAATTAAATAAGGTAGTTGTTAGTGTGGAATATTTTTTTGCTAACATTCATTTTCTGCTACAGTTCATATGAACTGTGGTTATAGAGAGGACTAGATTTCAATAAAAAAATTAACAAACATAAAAACGTCTTTTTTATTTATAAAAATATGTTCCTCAGGTGGGTAATGGGTAGATACACAATTTCCCAATGTAATTTCAAATTCAAGGCAGAAGTAACAAAAGAGCTACTCACAAGTCAACAATTTTTATTCATTAAATATATGAAAAGTATGAACAAGTGGTAATTGAAACTTCGTCTCCTCTGATTTTCAAACTTGTTTTATCACTACGGTCACATAGAAACATATTGTAAGCGTCTAAGTTGATTTCACCATCAGGAATGTCACAATCTAGACAACTTTATATCAGGATGATTATATCATAGATATATAAGCTTCTGCTTTGAATAACTCCTCAAGTTTAGTTTCCAAACCTCCAATATTGTAACCATAAATCTAGAGTGGGGTGTACTCCTGTTTTCCTGTTTACCATTTTTCTTTACTTTTCTCGGTTGACCATTGTATTAGATTAGGTTCACCATTTAAGATTTTTGTTTTCAGTCCATCCTTCATCCTCTTGAAGTGTTCAATATGCATCTTTGTTCTGTCAGTGCTTATCTGGTAAGGTGCTTATTTGAGTTTGTTCGAAAGTCTCAATGCTTGTTTTTTTTCTCTAAGCCATCAAATGTGACGTTTGTGGAACATGTTTTGGCACTGGATCTATTGAAACCCATAATGTGATTCTTGCAATATTCTCGTCATTTATCTTGACTGAGAGTAAATTGAGAATCTCCTTGTTTTTGGATAGATCAAATTTATATGTATCTTCTGGATTTACTGATAAGGATTCTTCTAAACTATACATCATTCAGTTATTTATCCTGCTATTGAGCTGTCCTATTTCTTGTAGGATAAACTGTGTTCACTATACCTTGATTTTGTTGTTGCTTGTTCAGCTCTTCTTTGACCTCGTTTAACTAGCTTCGAATAATTACTACTTCATGTTGTAAGTCTTCATTGATTTTCAATTGTTGATCATGTGTCTATTCGTTATTATTTTCCATGTGTTCCAGTTTTTTTCATGGCATTTCCTAGTTCTGTCAAAACATCTTCGGTGTGAATCTGGACGGTCGGTGGGATATTAGTCACATCCAACTCGCTCATCACTTTAACACTAGTTGCAATTTCATATTTTGCCACCTGCTTTTTTTCAATTCATCTTCATACAATTTGATATCTTCATGAATTAAGCCCACACAAGCAATGTGAAACCATATTGTACAGATATTACATCTAATACCACAAGTTTTTTGCAGCGATTTAATGCACACCTCACACTTGTCGTCCCTTATATCTTCTTATTGAAAACAAGTCTTACGATGTTTCCATTGCCAGCATCTACAGTTGTCTTTTGATGACAATTGATGATTATTATCAATTATTACGATTTTCAATTATTTGCCAAGTTTGCAATTTTCTGTTTCCGTGAATTCTAGTTGGTATATTTCTCGTTTAGGTTGTTTTTACTGAGTATACACTCCATTGTTAACTTTTTATAGTCCAGGTCCAGATATATTTAAGTGTTACTACATGTTTTTGTTGAAATACGGAGTCTTTCTCTATATTACTTGGACCTGAAAAAAAAAAAATACTTATAGAAACCAAACTAAAACTTGTAACAGGATACATATGGAATCTTAGGTCATCATAATAGTTCATATACCTAATTTAGCGACTCTGGAGTGAAAGTGAACAATTGTTCGCATCAGGAGCAAAGAATCGTCAAGGTGATAATCCTGGCAATATCAGTTTTTCCTCGCACTGATTCATGCAGAGAAGTAGGTAATCACCAGCCATTCAATCTTTTTAACACTTGATTTAACATCGCCGTCTTATTTTAGTGCATAATCTTTTTCAACAATTATGAATAATAACAATGAATCAAACAGACACATAACAGTGCAGTGCCCAGTGCCCACTTGACTGGCAACACTGCAACAGTGTCATGTCAATATAGGAATCAGGGTAGGCAACATTTTTTTGAATATTGAAGAATACAAAATATAAAAATTAGCTACAATAGGTGGAAAATAATGTTATTATTCAATTTTTCAAATATATTTAAGATCATAGATCTCTCCTGGATTCCTAAATGGCAGCGGATATCCCATTACCATATATTTTTATTAATATTGTAAGCAAGCCCTTGTACTATTAGATTATGATAGAGTACGTTCTGATACTTTACGATTATGACGCAATACGTTTTGATTTTTTACGATTATGATAAAGTACGTTTCTATTTTGTACTATATGATAAATTACGATTTCTATTATGTAGCGTTATGATAGCGTAAATTTCTTCGTTTTACGATTTCTATTTTGTACATTATGGCGAAATAGGTGACCCCGTTCAAATTATATTGATTCTAAAAACTTTTATCGCAACATGCACATGTGATCTTCGGCTTCTTACTGCTGGTTCCACACAGTTCACTGGTACTTTTTCTTTTAACTGGACAATAGTTTTTGACGTGTCTTGTCAGACTACTTTTAAACGAGAAGTCTCTTTCACAGTGTTCACACTTCATGGTGTAATGGTTGAGTATGGATATTCACTCTGATCATTACATTTAATAAAATTGGTTTTCCACTTCGAGTATGGACTACTACCTTCGTATTACATTTTATATCCACTACTACTGACGTCACAAACAGGTGTTTAATATTCAGGTGTATACATCCCATCGATAATGCAGGTGTTCGATAATAACATATGAGGGGGCAGGTGCATACATCCCATCGATAATGCAGGTGTTCGATAATCAATATGCAGGTGCATACTTCCCATCGATAATGCAGGTATTCGATAATTACATATGAGGGTGCATATTAATTAGGGGCAGGTGTCTGAACGCTGAACCTCCTCTTTCGGTCTGTCAATATACAGTGTGTCCCTAGACCAGTGGGACAGTTGAATATCTCTTGAACCAATAGGAATTTTCAAAATATTTCAAGTTCACATTATATCGCATTATGAGAGCTAACTTCAGGAATTACTATTTTTTATACGAGGGGCGCAAGAAAGGCTCACAAAATCGAACATCAATTTTTTCAAATGGAACACCCCATATATTTCAATATATCTGAACTCTCATTCCTTAAAGGTAATTATTGGTTTTTTATTTTTGAAAATCCGACAAGGCGTTGCCAAGTTATACCAGTGGTTCATGAAATGCAGGCATTTTTTTAGACAAACCCATTTTTCATACTACGAAGAATTTCTGGAATCATTCGAGACTGTTGATAGTCGGTAGCATATTCTATAATATGGAATACTCATCTTCTTCGAGAGTTATACAGGGTGGTCAGAAATATTATATGATTTTCACGAAATTCAAACTTTCTTCACATCAATTTTTCAAATAGTGCACCCTACAATATGAATTATTTTATAGCCCATTGGTGATTTGATTGCTTATGGTCAATGGTTGTGAAAGAGACATGTGAATTTTATCATCAGAAAATGCAAAAAAATCATCAAACTACGTATTTTAGTGCAATTAACTACATAAGAGTCCCTACAAGAAACTTTTGGGGAGTGAATTTTTGGTGTGGAATTCTCAAGAATAATACCATATTTTTATCAAGATACTCTGAATAGTGAGAGATACCTTTGTTTTCTTCGAAATGAGTTCAGTAATCATCTTGATGAGTTTTCCCTTGGAAACCTCAGAGAAATGTTCTTCCAGCAGGATGGAGCGCCGCCTCATAATGCTGGGATCGTGACAGACCAATTGAACGTTCTTTTTCCTCAACGATGGCTCGGAACAAACGGACCAATAAAATGGCCGGCTCGTTCGTCAGACTTGACCCCCTTGAACTTTTTTTTGTGGGGGTATCTAAAATCAGAGGTGTATACTACTCAACTATTGAATGTGGAGGATTTGCAAAATCGAATTGTAAATGATTGTCAAAGTATAACACCGCAAATGTTGGAGAACATCACAAGAAATCATGTAATGAAAAATTTCGAAATGTGCCTTGCAGCAAACAGAAGACAATTCGAACATTTATATTTATATTATCGTCCCTAATTATTTGTTAACACAGTTTTTTTCTTGTTGAGACTTTGTTTAGGACAGTTGAATGAATAAATAGTTTACTGCATTTTTTTTATTTGCATTTGCTGATGATGAAATTCATATGTCTCTTTCAAAACCATTGGCCATAAAAAATCAAATCACCAATGGGCTATAAAATAATTCATATTGTAGGGTGCACTCTTTGAAAAATTGATGTGAAGAAAGTTTGAATTTCGTGAAAATCATATAATATTTCTGACCACCCTGTATAACTCTCGAAGAAGATGAGTATTCCATATTATAGAATATACTACCGACTATGAATCGAATGATTACAGAAATTCTTCGTAGGATAAAAAATGGGTTTGTCTAAAAAAATGCCTGCATTTCATGAACCACTGGTATAACTTGGCAACGCCTTGTCGGATTTTCAAAAATAAAAAACCAATAATTACCTTTAAGGAATGAGAGTTCAGATATATTGAAATATATGGGGTGTTCCATTTGAAAAAATTGATGTTCGATTTTGTGAGCCTTTCTTGCGCCCCTCGTATAAAAAATAGTAATTCCTGAAGTTAGCTCTCATAATGCGATATAATGTGAACTTGAAATATTTTGAAAATTCCTATTGGTTCAAGAGATATTCAACTGTCCCACTGGTCTAGGGACACACTGTATATCCACTGTAGCCCATCACGCATGATAACACCACGAAAATATGGAACTCTCATTTTCTTGGCAAAGAATTCGATATCGATGTTGGACAATGCTCTTCGGGGTAGCATATCTAGAAGTTTTTTGACTTCCGTGGGTTCAAATATAATCCCAGTCCTTTTACGATACGGTTTCATATACAGTCCTTTGCCACGTTTACCCAGAGCAATGGCCTTTATGTTTTTATTATGTCTGTTCGCCTCTTTCAATTGCCCCCTACTCGCTTTTGCTGTTTGTATTTCTTTCGTAATACCTGCTGTAGCACCAGCCAAACTTCCCAACGCTGACTAACCAGCGAAAATGGGTATGAGAGGTGGAATACCACCAAACTTGGGAATTGGTATAATGCGAGGGGTACGATTTTTTTCCATCCACAGCTTTGGTATATTTGCGAGCTGCCTTCAATGCAATTTCGGTAGCTTTTTTTGGAATTTTGGTGATAAAGCTCTCCCCTCCAGCCTTATGTAGAATGTCACGAACTTTTTTGACGTTATCGGAAACGGAAGCCACGTTTTTTTGCCAACTTTTGATGTTTTTTCAACTTTAGACTTCTTGATACCCCGTTTCTTCAATGATTCATGACGCAAGTTGGATGATGACTCACAACCCATACCTAACCGACGTTTTCCTTTCTTTCATTCATTCATAGTTGTAACTAACCAGGCGGCTCCTTTTTCTGCAAAAGTGGCGTCCTTTGACTTGAATTTCTCCCAAGCAGCTTCCTCAAGAAGTCGATCCGCTTCGTGTCTAGCAGATAAGTCGTTTCGATTCTGTAAGTAAGCCAAATCGTGCTGTTACAGGCAATATTGAGTTGATTAATACCTTCTGTACCATTTATATAGTCGTCAGCTGTCTTACGATGCGTATCAGGAATTCGATATCGATAATCTGGATTCTAGTGTTGGATGTGGATTACAAATTAACGTTGAACGACGGCATGGATCCTTACTTCCAAATCCGTTCACGGTCTCATCATTGGACGATCAAATTGTGGCAAGACAAATGTGATGCTTTCTTTGCTAACTCACCCACTGGGGTTACGCTTTGCGAATGTCTATCTCTATTCAAAATCTTTGTATCAGCCCAAATATGAGAATCTACGAAAAGTATTAACACCAATCAAAGGATTAGGCTTTCACACTTTTGGTGATAATTCTGCTAGAATAGTGAAACCATCACAAAAATATTCATTTTCGATGATGTTATATGTGAGAAGCAGGATATTATCAGATCATATTTCAGTATGGGTCGTCTTAAGAATGTAAATTGCTTCTATCTTGCCCAAACATACTCTCGTGTTCCAAAACAACTGATTCGAGACAATGCAAACTTTATTGTGATATTCAAGCAGGACGATACCAATCTCAACCACATTTACTTGGATCATGTGACACCCGATGTAACTTAGAAGCAATTTCAAGATATGTGCGCGAATTGTTGGCGTGATAAATATGCATTTCTGGTAATTGATAAAGATAGGGAGGTGCACGATGATCGTTATCCACCAATCCATTCACTTCAATTGTGCAGTCGACAGTGTCGATGATACTTCAGCATTTGCAATATCATACTGCACGGTGGAAACACTGAAGGAATCAGTTTGAAACGGAAACTAGTTGAAGCAACGGATGCAGTTCATAAATAATTTAATTATATAAAGGGTAACCATGCTGCACTCAAAAAATCTATGAACCGAATACGGCGCCATCGAAAGAAATATCAGCCAACACCAAAACATCCCAGATGAAGCAGTCGAAAACACTAATACCAACATTTTCCAAAAAAAAAAAAACACAGTATTCACACCGAAAACTATTAAAACTAGCACATGGCTTCCTAAAGTGATGAAGTTCGATGAATTGGATGATGAAAATACCAGTTATAATGCTAATGAATCACTTTCAAGGGGTACACCATCCTCCCCAACGACAACTTCAGATTCTTCCCAAATAGGTGATGATGAGATACAAAAACTTATCGAGAAGTTATCATCAGGTTTATTTTCATATGACACAGTTTTTGGTTTTCAAATAGACCCCCAATCCAAAAAACTACAAATGGGTGTTACCAATGTGGAGTTCAATGAAGGAAAAATAATTTTCAGAGAAAGCGGTAGAGTAATCGGCTTTTATAAGAGCGCACCTGGTCTATCTAAGTTGATATTAATGAAAGTATCTTCAGGGAGTTTTTCTACGACCGATCTGAAAACGTACGGTGAAATACTAAAGATGACAAAAGTTGCATACAAAAACTATGACCAAGAACAGGGTTTCATAACAAAAAATTGGAAGAAATATCAAGAAATAATCTTACCACTACTCTACACGGGTAGTATTCAAGGAAATGCTAGGATAGAAGGTGGGGCATTAGTGAAACTACCCATTAAAAAGTTCATTGCGGCAATCAACAAACTTACATTTATTGGAATAAAATGGAAGAACTAGTGGAGCGACTCCGTTTGCTCTGGAGTTCAAAGTTGGCTGGACACACTGGACATGGTAATGAAATTTTAGCATTAATAGAAGAGTTGCGTGAAGAAGGTGTAGTCTACTGACAGCAACATTATATATCTAATAGTACATGTCGAACTCGATCAGTCGTATGTTGATTCTCCAACAATGCATACGACAATTGATAAATTTGGTCGGAGAAGAAGTGGAGTTGGTAGAGCGGTTCCTGGTAAACCAGGTGTGGGATTCATTCTGACACCGGATGGAAATTATAATATTCAAAATAAAAGAATGCTGAATGTTGGTGAACCTGTTGAGTTGAAAGACTCAGTCACCAAAGGATATGTTGACGATAACATCAAAGAAACCGAAGAAGTAACTCTAAACGCTGTTCAAGAGTCTATCATCGTAGTGCTACGAGATGCCAGAGCGTTCTTTGATGCACGAATAAGTGATCTCAGATTTGTTATCGGTAAGAAAAATGATACATTCTCGGAAGAGATCATCAAGTTGACTAAGGAAATCGATACCTTGAGGGATCAACTCCATAATTCGACAAAGAATGTCGATATTTTAGCTGAAAGAGTTACCAAAGTGGAGCAGTCAATTCCCAAACCTAAACACTGGAGGACTGGACAACTAGCTCTTCCACCTGCGTGGGAACCCACTTCTGTCGACAAAGAATGTCGATATCCTAGCTGAAAGAGTTACCAAAGTGGAGCAGTCAATTCCCAAACCTAAACACTGGAGGACTGGACAACTAGCTCTTCCACCTGCGTGGGAACCCACTTCTGTCATAGAAAGTTGATATGAAAGCTGCTAAAAGGCAAATTGCGAATGAGTTGCATAAGCCAACTCGGCGAAATTTTCCTCGAAGAAAAACCATAATAAAGGGATTTTCAGATTTGTGGCAGATGGATTTGATGGAGATGCAACCATATGCTACGAAAAATAGAGGTTATAGATACATTCTCGTAGTAATCGATTGCTATTCAAAGTATGTATGGTCAAAACCTCCCAAAGACAGAACTGGTGTTGCAGTCACAAAAGCTATGGCCAGTGTATTGAAAGATGCAAAGTCTTGTCCAAAAAACTTGCGATCCGATCAAGGTTCTGAGTTCTATAACTCAAACTTCTCATCGCTAATGAAAAAGAACCATATTAATCATTATTCGATATTCAGTACTAAAAAGGCTGCAATTGCTGAGCGTGTTATAAGAACATTGAAAACTTGGCTCTATAAGTAGTTTCCACTTCAAGGTAACTACAAATGTTTGAATATTCTTCCCGCCATCACTGATCAGTACAACAACAAAGTCCATCGCACCATCGGTATGAAGCCTGCAGATGTTACACCTTCTACAAAGTTGGACATTTATTCCTAATCTAGGGAGAAGCTACAACGATGGCAAGACACGGGAAGATGTAAAGAAAGTAAATTCAAAATTGGAGATGAAGTCAGAATCAGTACGTATAAAGGTGTTTTCGACAAGGGTTACACTGCAAACTATTCTACAGAAATCTTCACTGTCGTGAAAGTGAACAGTACAGAACCCGTAACGTATGCACTTGAAGATATGGATGGACAACCAATCGAGGGTGCTTTTAACGAAGTGGAATTGGATAAAACAAAAGACCCACACAGATATTTATTTGGTGGAGCGAGTATTGAAGAGAAAAGGGAGCCGTTTTTATGTGAAATGGCTCGGATTTTCCAAAGATCCTAATTCATGGATCGATAAAAGTTCATCAGTATAACGAATTGTATTTAATGTAGGAATGCGCTGTTTGCATGTATCAATGAAAATGAAGTATATTGCTCTACTCTTGAATCATTATTGAGTCCATATCTATTGTTGTGGTATTCATATAGATTTGAATAACTCTCGGAGACTCTTTGAATGAGAACTTCAATAAAGACTCTTAATACAAGTTGTAATGTATATGACATGAGTTTGACAAGACGAACTATGTGATCAATGAGACATTATCTATAGCAAACTAGAATAATAGTACCTAGGCAACTATAACTACAACATGCCCCTTTTTTTATTTGACATTATAATTTTTTTTATTATTCACAACCAACGTCATCTTCAGAAAATGTAAACCGGCGGGGTTTAATCACTCGTCTACCACTGCGAGTTACTGTGCAGTTAGAATTAATTGTCTGACTATCATTGGAAACAACTTGAGAAGCTGCTTGAGTACTTTCTATCGGAGAAAGCAGAGTCGAAGACATATTTTGTTTTTGTTTCATCAAATGTTTTCTATTACGACGGTATTCAACACCCTCTGGTGTTCTGATAGAATACGTTCTTGGTTCTGGACCTATTTCAACAACTGAAGCTGGTAACCAAGAAGAAGTTGGAGTTTTCTTATAGAACACTTCATCTCCTAACTTCAATGGTGAAAGTATTTTTGTGTGTTTATCGTAATAACTTTTCATTTCCTCCCTATTTTGTTTCAAAAATGTATTGTACTTTTCATAATCTATGACTTTGGGTTGTAGTTCTGTACAATTAACTGGTAACTTCATCCTGAGCGTTCTAGACATCAATAACTGTGAAGGTGAATATCCGCTAGCTTGAGGTGTATTTCTGTACTGAAGAAATCCTATGTAAGGATCTGAATCAGACTCATAACTTTTTTTCAAAATATTTTTCACAACACCCACCATTCTCTCAACCAAACCATTGCTTTTCGGGTGATATGGACTTGATGTTTTATGATCTATCTCCCATTTAGAGGTGAAATCATGAAATTCCTTCGAATTAAATGGTGGTCCATTATCTGACATTATCTCTAAAGGAATACCATGTCTTGAAAAAATTGATTTTAAAATATTTATTACATTATTGGCATTAGTTGACTTTACTTGAGATACCTAAAAGTATTTCGAAAAATAATCGACAGTCAACAGGTATGTTATATTGTTAAAAACAAAGAAATCAATAGCAACCTTTTGCCAAGGTAATGATATATTTGGCCAATAGACAACACTACGAGCCTGTCTTAAACATCTATCTATACCCAAATGGCCTTCATGAATAATATTTAAAATTTCAGGACGCATAGATGAAGGGATGACAAGTAAATTATTTTTGAATAAAAGATCATTGACAGTATATAAATCAGAACGAATATTATAATATGGTTTGAGAGAAGATGCAAGATTTGCTTTCGAACGTGGCGATTCATTAAGACAATAAGAATTTAAAACTTGTAGATCTGAATCTGCTTTAGTAGCTTCTTTTACTTCTTTCAACTTATTTTCAGTAACGGCCAAATCAGAAACAAAGAAATTGGCATGTATTTGCATTTCCTCTTCAACACTGTCAGTAGAGTACGCTGCTTCGACCGGAGCTCGACTGAGAGTATCAGCAATATAAAGCAGTTTTCCCGGAACGTATGACACTTTCAAATCGTATTTCTGTGAATTGAGCATCATTCGCTGTAATCGTGATGGTACTTCAGACAAAGGTTTCTTAAACAATGAAACAAGGGGCTGATGATCCGTTTGAACTTCTATATTTTGACCATATATATACTGATTGAAGCGATTGCATCCAAATTGAATAGCATATAATTCTCTCTCTATCTGAGTCCATTTGGTTTGACAAACAGTTAGTTACTTCGAAGAGTAGGCAATAGGTCTATTTTCATGTAAAATGACAGCACCTACCGCATACTTCGAACTATCCACGGATAACGTTAAAGGAAGAAGTGGATTAAAATATGCCAAAACGGGAGGTTCACTAACAATCTCCTTCAGTTCATCGAACTCTGATTGATGCGTTTCAGTCCAATGAAATGCAATATTATTTTTGAGTAAACCACGTAAGTTGGCAGTTTTATTTGACAGATTATCAATGAATGCCCCCAAATAATTGATCATTCCTAAAAATCTTTTTAGGTCGGCGACACATGTTGGAGAAGGTAATCCACAAATAGCTTTGATTTGCGTCTCATCTGGAGCCATACCCTCACCACTAAAAATATGTCCAAGAAATTTGACTTCAGTTAATGAAAATTTACATTTATCACGATTGAACTTAAGGTTTATTTCTCGGGCACAAAATATTTTCAAGAATGTATTATTCGATTATTTGCAAATTGGTTCATACATTATGACATTATGACAAAGCAGATTTTATGAAGGTGATTGTTCTTCTGCGAACTCCACAAATGCTGATTTGCGATGGTTGTGAATCTTCTTCCTCTTAATCTGTCCCTCACGGTCGAGACACCAACAGTAGAGGAAGTGTACCTTTCCATTTGTGTAGAGTGCACTGACCTTTTCACATTACCCCCAGCCACTTCTGCATGTACTACATAAATTGTTCCAACAGTCTGTGATGTAATTATCACATTGGATGCAGCGTGACCATGTTGGTTGATTCTCAACTATTGAACACTTCACACAAATGTTCCGACAGATGCCCATATTACTGCATTCTATTCTCTCGAGGCGACACTTGAAACACAGGCGAAGACCATCTCCTGACGTTGACCCAAATCTGACTGCTCTGGAGGTGAAACGGGCTTCCATAATATGCAAGTCTCACATAGCCCACTGCACGGATTGATTTCATCTTTGCGCTAGGAAGTCTGACAATTAAAACACATAATGTCCCCACGGATCTGTATTGGGTATACACATATTTTAGCAACACCCCATTCTTTTGGAAAAGGCATTTTGTTAGTTCAAGTTCGGAGTAGATTCTAGCTAAAGCTATTAAAACTGAATATATCATTTCATGAAAGCCCCTCACTGATATATACCATTCAGTAAATGGTGGGGGTGGACAAGGTCACATTAAACTCGATTCGATCTCGCAGGGCTGTGGGAAACTGGATCTGCCCCTATCCTTTGAGAAGGCAGCTGTGCCTCCCTCTCTTGGGACGAGGGTGCAGATTCAATTTCTGCAAGAGGTGCAGGTCGTGGCCACAAATTATATGGTTTAGCCTTCGCACACCTCTTACGAAAGGCAGCGAGTTTGCCGACAACCCGCCCACTCATTGGTGCAGGCAACTTCCTCGCAGCAGGCCTCGATTTTGGTGGTTGCGGCTTCTTCGACGGTTGCGGCTTCTTCGACGGTGGCGGCTTCTTCGGCGCTTGCGGCGTCTTCTTCTTCGGCGGTGCCCGCTTCTGCCGCTTGCTGTCCGCTGGTGGACTGTCAGTCGCCTTTCTCTTCAGTGCACCACAGTTATTACTCTGAGGTGGTTCAACAAAATCATCCCCAGAGTCAAAGTCGGACAGCGGAAAGAATTTGGAAAGGTCCTTTCCCCTCGAAGTTGGAAGGACCTTCTTCTTTTCTTCTCGCGGTTGCGGACTTGGGAACATATCGGACCCGCTCCCAGAATCGTCTTGTCTTTTATACACCGCCATCTCTTCCGCCATATCGAGAACATCATTCAACAAGGGGGACATCTCCGACGACCTCGTGTTCGGGTTGAATTCCCCGAAAAATATCCCAGCTGGCCCCCTCGATGTGGAAGGAACAGCCGCTTCAGTCCGCTCCTGTATATCCGTTACATTTGAGTGCACCTTCACCTCTTTCTCATAGGGAAAGGACGTCGAAGTCAGCAAATTCTTCAAGGTAGATTTTGCTGAAAAAAGGTTTGAATATGATAAATGAAAAATAAAAAATATCACATTTCAATGCGAGCATAAAAATACCACATAAGTTCGAGAATGAACAAACAATATAAAATATAACCATGTCAAACATAGGTCTGAACATGAAAATCGATAGGACAAAATGATAAATATCCATGCCAACAAATCCTCTAGAGTAGACATTTCACTGAGAGAAGAAAACGATCAACGAAATATATGCATTCAACAGTACAAGAATAAAGTGGAAAATACCACGCGAATCATAAGTTAGAATAAGATGAATCAAAAATAAGATATCACCAAACCAAATTTAAGTGCGAGCATGAACATTATTGATGTCAGATATATGTCAGAAATAAGTATACAAAAAAGTGAAATACTCATACCAACATAAGTTTGAGAAAGAGCAAACAATATAAAATATAACCATGTCAAACATGAATTAAAGCAGGTACTTACATGGAGTTATAAATCCGTAAACTGGCACGTACACAATGATTCGCAGGTACTCGGCACTGGAGTGAAAGGTTCCAACTCAACTGATGACTGAAGTGGAATGATTCGACTACTTCTTTTCTGACGATATGAAATGGTTCACTGAGTATACATTGCCCACGCGTATGTGGCGCTACCTTGTAGGAATTAGGTGAACTGAACATCTTTCTTTCTTTCGATGGTTGGGGGGCCGTGGGGAGCCATTTGGGGGGGACCTTTCCTTCACAACAACCGAAGGCGGGCTTCGCTCGCCTGTGTGTAGGAATAGTCATTTGGACTCCCCTCTGATCATCCATATGTATTTGAGTTTTTTCTATTTTGATGTTTTTTCATATTGGTTTACACATTTCTACTAAATATAACTACTAAAATTGAATTATGTGTGACAAGAGGTTATGAATAAGATAGATCGTTCTTTCCAAATTCTTTATTAACGTAGTCACATCATTTCAATACTCCTTAAAATTTTCCAGTCACCGTTCGAATTCATTTAATTGATTGCTCTTCCAATAGTTCAATGAGAAGATTTATTATCGGCAACATATTTTTCAGTTTTCAGTGTTTCCAGAAGAATTCTGAAGTTTTGTTTTTTTTATACCTTTAGCTTTTTTTATCTCGTCAGATATACTTTTGACATGGTACCGTAAAAACTGATGATTGGATCATTCGGGAGTTCATCCTTCATTTTTTCAACCACTGATTTACTTGCGGGCATATTGAATTTGATACCTGCACCATAATTAAAAGTATCGAATTTGTCAGCATTGTCGATCATGAATTGATAAGAATTATCAGTTTCAATTTTCAGTATCAAAGAATCCGTACCAGTATAGAGCAGATAAGCTTGCGATTCGTAATGTTTTTTAATTGTGTCATAGAAAAAGTCGTTTATCACAGTTTTTGACATATCTTGAATAGAGAATCCCAAATATAATGGTTTGTTATTAGCAAATATGTGTATAGCCACAAAATCCTCAGAGAATATAGTTAGGGTTTCAAAATTAGGACAAGATATGATAGAATGAGCACTCATACCCCTTCTTATAGACTCCCAATGAGTGACGAGTCGGATATCTTTTCTATCATTAACATTCTCCATGGTCTTACCGAATATAGAGTTCGTATTGAGTTTAAAATAACTCAGTATTGAGATCTATATACTTTTTTAACCATGGTTATTGATTGTATCTTAGGATCCTGTGAGTTTTTATTACCATCAATTCATTACGGACTGCTTGCTTCAAGTTTCTCTAATGGACAATATATTTTTTTATCATTCAAATTCGGAATGAGTTTTGATATTTTGAAATTTCCATTAAGTGGAATGATACTTTCTACTAAAGAGGGTAAATCTGAATGGAGATCGTGCAATTGTACAGGATAGTGCACATCTACTTCCAGAATGTATCCTTCGGGACTATCATCAGGGATACTGTTGATTTCTAATTGACTGATTTCATATGGAGTGAGCCATGTGAATCCTCCTGATGAAGTTATTAAGACATCCTATGGCCATAAAGGTTTGTTGCATCCAAATACATAATGGAAGAAGAAGGTTGTTCAGGGAAAAAGTGTACCATATCGATATCGGGTAATAACTCTAACTTTGATCCTGTATATTTCAACATTACATCCCAAGACAGACCTGGGGAACTGAAATAATGAGCAGGGTCTGATTTATATGATTTCAAACTCATGTTTTTGAAGTTCTCAAATATGTCACACGAAAACAAAACATCACATTTCAAGTATATGTCGGAATATTCACCTGAATTTCGGCAATTGAACATATTCCAAACCTTACTAGCCCAATCATAATCAACTTCAGGAATATGCTTTCCTCTCAATTTTTCATAAAATTCTGCCTTGGAAGGTAAACATGGATGATTCAATTTATCTCGGTAGTGCAGTGGTTAGCATATCTACCTGTAAAGCGGAAGGCCGGGGTTCGAATCCTCGCCGGGCCACCGTGCTGGGTAATCGCACGTTAAAAGGTAAGGCCTTGTTGATCCATTGCTCGCACAAGTTTCGACTTCTGAGGGTTGACGTTCGTCAGCTGGTTAACGAAATGAACAATCTTAGAACAACAACAATCTAGAGAATCAATGAAACTCTATGGAAAAACACCTTTCGCATGTGATTAAATTTATCAACTTCCTGAAAATGCTTTCTCATCTCCACAAAATGTTCATCATCTGAATTATCGCCTAACTCTTGCAGGAAAGCGGCCAAGAATACATATATATATATATATATATATATATATATATATATATATATATATATATATATATATATATGTGATATCAGCCTCCAAGTTTGCAACAAATACTCTACCGGCCTCTACACCTCTGTATAATACAAATTTCGAAATGGAATCATCAGAAGAACACTTATAAGATACTAGAAAGCATATGGCTCATTCACGTAAGTCCGATGGGTGTAGGAGTAAGCAGGATTTGGTTTCTTTGTATGCACCGGTTTCAGGATTGAATCGAAATCGGCGTGTACAACAAACGGAACTTTGAATTGTTTCTCAATATTTTCGAACTTCAGAATATTCCCAGGTACATATTTTGTAGAAGGTGTACTTGTCGAAATCATCATTGCAATCATTCGACTGATGGCGTAGTAAATGTCGTTCAGACCAAAATACAATAGACATCCATCACAAAAACATTTTTTATATTGCTTCGCGGACACTTGGGAGGAAACTTATTTCGACAGATCTTTTATCCAACAATAATGGCTGTTACCAGACTCATCAGTGATATTTAAAAGGTTAACATGACTGTTGAGTCTACGTTTGGAGTAATGTAATGGGCCGAATATCTCATATTCATTTTACCATTCTTTAAATTACTTTCTAGCCCATAAACATCGACAGAACAATCATTCATCACTTCAAATTTTGGAATATCCTTCAACTTACCTGGAAAATCTATACCTGCCACATTCAGCACAGTGTGGAATGGTGGGTATGTTGAAATTTTGTTAACTCTTACGGTGGCTGCATACAATGCCGATGTTACAGCCCACACGAAAC
This sequence comes from Zygogramma bicolorata, assembly GCA_032362365.1. Lineage (NCBI taxonomy): Eukaryota > Metazoa > Arthropoda > Insecta > Coleoptera > Chrysomelidae > Zygogramma > Zygogramma bicolorata. The sequence continues at coordinate 743,428 of JAVJAQ010004475.1, read as the reverse complement.
AGTATTGGCCTGGATTGTTCACATTCACAATTGCCTCCTTCGACTCGATATACTTCGGCAGCTTGATATATGAAGACCCTCCGAGTGGACTGTATTTGTTGTCATTAACCTCCATATACAATATTTCATCGATAGTCCAACCTGAAAACCCATTTTTTCATAAATTAAGAGATAACTAATGTGAATGTATTACACTTTACCTGAATCATGCTCATTGAAATCCATTGCTTGAGTTTTAAGGCTATCTGTGAAAGTATTATAAAACATGTTCAAGTCACTCGATTGATCGAGCACTTGAGCTTGAGCTATTGAAGGCTTTTATATCAGATAGCTCTTCAGTTTGCAGGTTGTATCGCCCAAACACCTCCATGTTAACTTTCACCGCTTTGTGGATCTCCAACACTTCTTCCAGTAATTTCAAAAATTTTTGTCACATCCCATTGAAGAATTTGATTTAATCCGTGTGGTGGTTTTGACTATCCACCCTGTAGCTGAAAATTCTACATTTGAAAGCAATACGGATAATTTTCACACCCTCTCCATATTGGACACATGCATTTGTTCTATGCTCCAAAGTTCTCCTATGTGAATTCATCTGATTAGGAACAACGCTCATATTGCAACACAAACAGGTCTGCCTTGGTGGAGGTGTAGGGCGAATGTCCATCCTCGGCCTTTTCGATGGCCCAGCTTCATTCTTTGACAAACAAGAATCCCGCTGATGGCGATGCAAGTTGTCACTCCAAGTGAATTTTTCACCGCAATCACTGCACGAATACAATTGTCATCTTCAATAACTCAATCACTCTCAATGAGAGGACACACACACAGGCTGAATGATCGTAGTGAAAGTATCCAGGACTCTCGTTTTATTATTGTGTTATTTATTGTGTACTTCATGTATAATTATATATGTGAAATTTGACGTTGAAATATTCATTCATATATTGTTAATGGTGCTTTTGTCTCCTTTTTTTATCATTTTTTCATTCCTTTATACTTTCTGACCTACCATATGTACCTGTTTGTACCAAAAATGGTTAATAAATTTTTATTATTAATATTATTATTATTATATGTATTCACCACTCCCCCTTCCCCAAGTATGGATTAATGATCAACTACAGAATTATGTACTATGCTCGTCTTGAGAAGATCCAACGAGTTCAAGGTCATTCAGGGGTGATGCTAACAAGGCGCCATCTACACTATGCGCATTCGATATTGAAAAAGATGAAATGTTATTTATATATGAATTCATTCGACAAGGGATATGCTCAAGGTTATTTGTAGGTCGAAATGAATCAACGAAAATGTACTCTAAAAACCTCGAATTTTTTGGAAAGGGAAGGTTATTGAAGGGCACTACAGAGAGTATCCACAATATGTATTCCCCCTCAATATGGCATTGCACAAAGTCATTCGATGTTATATAGAAAAATATTTACTGTTATGTCATTCAATCGCAACCAGAGATTCAAAAATCTAAATGTCATTCAAGGGCAATGCTGTTCAAGCTAGACACAGCAACACTCAAGGGTATTCAAGGTCAAACTTGCATGTGCTTGGTAGTACACACACCAAAGGTCATTCAAGGTGACTCGTCATCAAGGTTATTCAAGGTCAAAATGGTGGGGGAGGTAGACCTTCGGACTAAGCCCTCTACTCTTGTCAGATAATGACCAATGCATTAATTATGCCGGTGAGTGTATAACTCAACTCAAAAGAGCTTATTTCAATTCTTAGCATTCTCACTCACACAAAATAAAAATCAATTCTGAATCAGAATTTATGATCATTTCTGAAGAATTGAAACCCTTTACGTAGGTACGTTACTGTATAGCTAAGGGGGAATTAGCCACGCCTAATCAATCCCGAAAAACGCGTTCTTAACGACAGAATGGAAAAAAATTTCCGTTCTTTCCATTTCATGTCCGGATATATGGAGAGGCAATTAAAACTTTCTGAGAGAATCTGAAGAAAAAGCTAAAGATTCTTCAACAAAACAGAGGCAGCACGAAAGAGCTACAGGTATGTTCTGTGTAATTCAGTATCACCACCTAGATTGCAGAAAAATTTTTCAAGTTCAACTAAGGAATTAAAGCCAGAATTATCTATATATTCCAAGAATAACCTAAACTATCAACTATATCAAACATTTCAAGAGTTTTTACAGAAACTGGACACTTCTGAAGAGTCTGAGAATATTTTCAGAATATAATAGAGAAATATTCTTGTAACTTATCTATAAAATAATCATTCGAAGTTATTCTGCGAATACTTATGCCCCACATATTATTAGGTTATTATTTCAATATCACAGAACAGGTATTATCTTCAATATGTTGTCAGAAAAATTTGAGAGTATACCAGCTGTCTAATTTCTTTTAGAATATTCCTATTTCATTGGTTCATTCTTATGTCTCTTATCCACCGAAGTCGATTATCCACAAACTCATCATCACTACCACTGTCCCCGAATATGAATTCGTACAATCTATGCCTCGCCATCCTGGGTGTATTGTCAGAATCATAATATTCAAACACAATTTTCGTTGATAAGGGTGCTGTGAGATGAAAAAGTAGCAAGTACAAGACAAATGTCGAATGTGGCTGGCAGAACACGTACTCTTCGATTTTTTATCTACACCCGTACTCTAATGATACACTTATATGCCCACAAACCGTTTTATAATGAAATCCATTACGATACAGATTTTCATTACGATACAGATTTTCAACCAATAGAAACCCATTATTTTTCAATCAAGCATGGTGTGCATGCTCTGCATTTGACATTTGTCAAGTCAAAGTCGGTATAGGTATTGAACTTTTTGAGAATATAGCCAAACTTCGATAATTATAACAAAATGTCTGATACCAGCGATATGGGAGAATCACCTTCGACACCTTCACCGAAAAAAAAATACAGTTAGGATGATTAAATTTTTCATTTAACAAATGCATGATTTATTACTTATTTTTTCATCAATTATTGTGAACTCTCCGTAGCCGGGCGGTCTGTAGCGCTGACGTTGTATGATCTAGAATGAAGAGCCATTGGTTCGAATCCGGCCTCGAGTAACTTTTTTTTTCTTTAATTTTTGATCTTCCTTTCATATCTCATCGTTTTATTACTCGAAGTAATACTATTAATTGCAATTCTGTACAATTTTTCAAAGAAATTCGTTCAATCAGTATTATTATGTGCAATACAAATATAAATATAATATTTGTAGTTCTTCACTATTTATCGGGTGAAGATAAAATAGCGTATGCAACTCTCATGTAATGGTTATTAATACACTCGCATAAACCATACGAAACTCACCTTCGGCTCGTTTCGTATCCCGGTTTATGCTCATGTATTAATAACCATCATTACACGATCGTTGCATAATATACTAATACCCAATAGGTTAAGATAATTAGGTGATTTTCCTTGATGACCATTGACCAGATAATATTAGCCAAAGGTTGAAAGAGGTATAAATATAATGACAAAACAACAGGTCAATATCAAAGATGGTGTGTAGGTGTTGAGAATAATGAATGTAGATTGCTGATCAACAAAGAAGCCTTCAGACCAATTTGGTAAGAGAACTTTATGTTCTGAATTATTTAGACTTGAGAAGGGCAATATCTTCAAAAGGAATTCACTTCAGAAGCAGAAATAATAAGACTAGAAAGTTTACAACCGACAGTTTGAATTTACCGCCTAGATATGACATTATACAAGCCAAGCTTTATATCAAGGTTACTAAAAATTGACCCCAAAAGATCAAAGTGCCGCCTTCAAGTTGCGCTTCTGTGGAGATAGATTGTTCTGTGCTAATACTAAGCTCAATGCTTTTAACTGACCAAATTTGGTCAGTCAAGACTTGAACTCAGATTATCGTTGAACGCGATCAAGAAGCTCTGGTAAATTCCACAAATGGCGTTGAACTCAGTCCATGTCCGTTAAACTCAGTTAATCGATTTCGTGTATTTTGGCCATAGACTAATAGATTGGCCCTCTAAAGACCGGTTTTTCAATGCAAGATATCTCTCAGATGAAAATAACCAACAGTTTCCATCCTTATCACTGCCAACTATCACCCACGCGCTCCCTCTCATTTCCCCCATCTATCTGACAGATAACTCATTTACTCCTGTATTGAAAAACTGGCCCTGAGAGAGAGGACTGCAGAGTGAGCAAGATAGAATACTTCAGTATAACTTCTAAGCAAATACTTTCCTCAATGTAGAGGTTAAGAATAAAGATAGAGTACTTCAAGTCTCAATTATCATTCTGTCCTTCACAAAATCACTTCAATGTGCATATTCTATTCTCTCTATTTTATTCCGCATCGTGTTATATATGGAAAACTGTCATAAAGACCAGTCCATTAGTTATGATGTATATGCTACAAGCTACAACCAAGTTTCTAGGGAGTGGCGTCATATTTCATGTTTCATCCCGATTTTCAAACGCCCAGACGCGCCGTGTGTAATTTCTAAACGAAATCCAGCATTTCAACTGTCTATACACCGTGGGCATGTGACGTCACAAGACAACCGTCAATCAGCCTGCTGGACAAACAAACCCTACTTCCATAAGCAACAATGGTAATTTAATGAGATTATTATCGTAATTATGGAGAAATTACGGGTTTACCCTAATTTTGGGTATACCCTTAGTGTACCTGACATATATAAATGTATAAATTTTGCAATCTATATTCATTATTCTTGCTGCTTGCAAGGAAATTGTATGTGTAATGGCTGATAAAAGTGATTATTTCAACACCTTGTCTATGGATATCCAGAAGAGATATTTACAAAAACTGAAGGAAAGTAAGGGATGTGATCCTTATTTATTGAAATTTGGGGATTGTAGTAATGCTGTGAAATACTTTCCTGAAGTGACATGTACGACATTATATAAACTATTTTGTATATGAGAGTGCATGCACAGAATACTTCAAGACTATAAAAGTTTGGATTCATACAATATGTTTATATCTAAATGGATTAGAAGGATTGGAATGAAGCTTGTGAAAAAAATACTGGAAATGTACTTTAATAAATAATAATTTTGAAAGAACAAATTTAGGATATGTTATATAAGGCTCTACAAAATTATAAACCACAACCATCCTTTCATATGGTAATCCTGTATAAAAAAGGCATTTAGATGAGTTATGCTTTAAACTTCCCAATGGGAATGATTAAGTCTGCAAAGTTTCCCGGAGATGATGGATTCCACGATAACAATTCTGCAACTCGAAATCAATATCGGGACATAGGTGTTCACCAGAGTTTTGTGCATGTTCCACTTATTCAACTGGTTAATTCATATCATTCAGAGTTTGATTTTGCTCATCAATAATTGGTATTCAAGTTTTGAACAGCTGGATCATTCACACAAAGAATCATCATCAATTTTATCCATATCAACTGGAATATTTGCGATGTCATTTTAATCACGCTGCTCCCTACGATACAATCTCTGAATGCTTTGAACTGCATTGATATTTGTTTTGTAGCCAAGTAATTAATTCGGTACCCAATCTATATTGTCAACATCTTTGAGTGCAGTCGGCTTGCCTAAAATGAAAAAAAAGTAAAAATTATGTTGCCTATGTTTCCTAGATTCTATGAAAATATCTCTTACAAAATGTTTTGAACACACCGTTGCCCATTTCAACTTATAAGAAGTTAAATCTGCTCTTCTAGTTGCCTGAATCCACAATTCACATCTCTTTTCAGCAAAAGGATTGATCTTTTTTCTATTGTCGAAAATAGAAGGGAATCGATGGAATGAAACATTATGTCTGCCGCTATTACTTCCACATTTCACAATCGCACAAAATTGAGCCTTTATTGAGAAAAAAGATTTCAAAATATGACATAAACACACACTCACCATAGGTAAATCAGATTTTTATGTCCAGCAGGCTGAATTGACAACTGTCATTTACTGTCGTCTGTCAGATATGCCCGCGGTGTATTGACAGATTGACACATTGACAGGTGACAGAAGATATCTGAACCTAGAACCTTAGAATCGGTGCTAGAACTCTAAACTGAGAATGGAAATGTAATTCGACATGGCTGGCTTGAGGGTTGTTGACAAAGCAATATTTCCAATAAAAAGTATAAGTACAGTAGTAGATTTATTCAGAAATCAATTGGACAATGCCAATGAACCGGATCTCGCTTTACTCTCAATTGTAACGGGCGTCATCGAGAATTCGCTGACTAGCCGGTCTAATGCTGCTCTACAAGTTTGTGAACCAGTAGAACAAAACAGTCTACCTATTTTAGAAGTAGAAACAGTCGAAATTTTCTACAGTAAATTTCGCAATATTATGCTGAGTGCAGTTGAACCGAACAAATCTAATTCTTTTGCTACTAGGGAGCTTGTAAAGAAGGTATCTGATGTTATCTGGAACTCCCTAACGAGAAGTTATTACAAAGATAGAGCTCACTTGCAAAGCTTGTACAGTTATCTGAATGGCAGTAAGTTGGACTGTTTTGGAGTTGCTTTTGCTGTTGTGGCAGGCTGTCAAACACTAGGATATAATGATGTACATTTAGCTCTGTCAGAAGACCATGCCTGGGTTATATTTGGGGAAAATGCTACAGAAACAGCAGAAGTTACCTGGCATGGTAAAGGAAACGAAGACAAGCGAGGACAGGAAATTGGAAAAGGTGTTTCCGCAAGATCTTGGCTGTATGTTAACAATAATCCTGTTAGATGCACTCGACAAATGGAAGTTGCTGCACTGGTCTCTGCTATAAACCCATCTCTCAGTTCTACCCATGATGCTTATGAGGTGTCATTATTACAGCAAGAACTTTTATGGCTCTTGTATGACTTGGGTCACTTGAAAAGGTATCCAATGGCAATAGGAAATTTGGGAGATTTGGAAGAAATTTCTGCTACAGATGGAAAAGTGCCATGTAAAGCTTTATTCGAAGAGGCTATTACTTCAGCAAGGACTTATTATAACAATCAACATGTTTATCCTTATACATACCAGGGTGGATATTTTTATCGAAATAAGATGTATGAAAATGCTTTTGAAAGTTGGGCCAATGCCAGCGATGTGATAAGACTGTAAGTATCTTTAGTTACTCAGTCTACCAATTTTACTGCTATGAATGTTTTTGTAACTATTTATCCATAAGTGAAAAATGAAATGTATATCAAGTTAGCGAGACACTTTTCGAAATATGGAAAACTAATGATTCCATAATTTGGTGCTATTTGTTGCTAATTAGTTGTGGAAAAAAAAAATCCGCTTCTTTTTTTTTAAATACATGATGTCTCGCTAACTTGACGTCAAGTTAGCAATACAACTTTTTTATTATTGAGATTTTCATAATTTTAACAAGACAATTAAATTCCTCTAATTATTCGCTAATTAGTTGCGAGAGAAAAAATTTTTTCCGCTCCTCTTTTTGAAAAAATACATGATGTCTCGCTAACTTGACGTCAAGTTAGCAATACAACTTTTTTATTCTCGAGTTTTTCATAATTTTAACTAGACCATTAGATTCCTTTAATCATTCGCTAATTAGTTGTCGAGGAAAATCTTTCATTTTATTTTCGTTTAAAAAAATATATGATGTCTCGCTAACTTACACGTCAACTTAGCAATACAACTTCTATATTATTCAGTTTTTCATAATTTTGACTAGGTATATCATTAGATTTCTGCAATTACTCGCTAACTAGTACATGGTCTCTAAGAGTTCTATGAGCAGTAATTTTAATATTTCATTTTATATTTTCATTTCATAATTTATATATTCAAAAGGAACACCTATGTGGCTATACCGCGCACAAGTAGCAATTGTTTTGAAATCGTTGAAACTCGATAATGAAAAAGTTGTATTGCTAACTTGACGTCAAGTTAGCGAGACATCATATATTCTTTTAAACGAATAATCCGATGGTCTAGTTAAAATTATGAAAAACTAATGATAAAAAAGTTGTATCGCTAACTTGACGTCAAGTTAGCGAGACATCATGTATTTTAAAAAAAAGGAGCGGAAAAATTTTTCTTCCGCAACTAATTAGCGAATAATAAGAGGAATCTAATGGTCTGGTTAAAATTATGAAAATCTCAATAATAAAAAAGTTGTATTGCTAACTTGACGTCAAGTTAGCGAGATACATGTATTTTTTTAAAAAAAGGAGCGGACATTTTTTTTCTTCCGCAACTAATTAGCAACAAAATTGCACCAAATTATGGAATCATCAGTTTTCCATGTTTCGAAATGTGTCTTGCTAACTTGATATACATAAGATACACTGAGAAAAATTCACTCGATTGTTTGTTACCGTGTTATTTAGTTTTATGCATAATTTGATGCAGATTTCACTTACGTAATTGGTGGTTATTGAAAATAGAGTATGTAACCATCTGTCGCCTCCTCGAGGAGGAAAAACGTATAACATATTCAAGGGACTTTTTCAGGCAATTCTGAAAGAAGATTCAGATTCAAGTTGACAAATAACATATGAAATGAGATATGTGATCATTTGTCGGTGAGTCAGTGAAGATAGAGTGGGGTAAAAAGATTGATAAAACATAAAATTTTCAAAAGACTCTGTTGCGCAATTTTGAATGAAGATTCTAATTCAGGGTGGCAAATAACATTTTAACGGGGATGTGTAATCAATGTTATTCGAATCGAAAGCGGGAGATATGTTATGAACGAATTCTAGCAGTATACAGAGGCCGTCGCGAACTGGCAATCTATATGTTAGCGCGGTCCCCTCCTCGCCTCATTTCCTTTGCGGTGCGATTCCACGATGCTGCTCGAATGTTTCCGATCTTTCCCGAAGCGAAAGACGTTGAGATTCTCAAGTATTTTGTTTGTCCGCTACAGATGACGCACTTTTTTCCGGAACAAATCTCGGAAAAAACCTTCACTTCAAAACGTAAACAACTTGGGTTTCAGACGCTCCGTTTATTGCCGCGGGAGCCATTAATCATATGGGAATCCTTAGAGGCACGCCGCCGCGATGATTCAGTATTACACCTATAACGTAAACAAGTCATCCGATGAACAAGCTGTTTTTGCAAGTCCAAACTTGAGTGTGGCTCACACAGCCGTTTTCTGTGCCCCGGCCTGCCGGACCCCGCTAGAACGACATAGGCGTGTACGCTTCGGGGTTGGCTCGGTCTCTAGATCTCGAAGACATTACTACTCTCGGAATTTATGTCCATTCCCATTATGTTATGTATAGTTGGCTGAAGAAACCATCGCCCAGATTCACGGAAGACCTGCTAAAACACAACCGTAAGGGTAGTGGTGAGTCTACTAATGGGGCATAGCCGGCTCAGGAAACATATGAGCCACTTGGCTCTGACAGAAACCCAATGCAGGTTATGTCAAGAAGAGAAAGAAACTTCACGCCATGTGCTCTGTGAATGCGAAGCGGTAGTAAGGCCGAGATACGTGAGATGCGGGGAAGAGTAGCCAGAGGCGCTAGCTATATGAAGGGGTCAGTGTCAACGCTATGGAGTCTCATCAAAGAGATCAAGCTTGACAATGAGCTCTTATAATCAAGGAGCATCACAATGGATCTGAGAAGGTGGCAGTGAATCAGGTCATGGGCTAGGTCCCCAACAATCTAACCTAATACTTGCCTGAAACTTGTTCAGAAGTTCTCCCATATTCATTTTCCTTCTCATCCGATGAAGTGCATTCAATTTATTCAATAGTAAATCTGGGCACATTGAAACACCGTGTGAATCACCACAAATGAGACACCTTTAACCCATTTTTTATAGTGATTATAAATTTTCGAGGAATCTGAGGCAAGCTCTCTTATTCGACAGACTTTCGATCCATAGAGAATTTTTTAGCTTTGAAAACACTCGAGTTGTATTTGACCACATTACAGTGCAACAAATCGGTAGCAGTAGTTAGGTATTTTTTTAGATTTGAATTTTGTTTGATTCGCCCTGAAGTTTTTTCCGTAGAATATAACCGAAAACCTTCGGCTGCAAGCGTTCCTCACTCTCTATTTCAGATTGCAAGAAATTCATTAGATCAGTTAGACTTAGATGATACTTCGTTGTTGATTGTGATTCATCTGTAGATTGATAGGGAATATCAAGTACTGAAAAAATATTACTTAGAACGTTGCAGAGGAAATAACATTGCAGAACATTGATCGGTGTTTCCCAATGTTTAGAGTCATTGTAACTGCGTCTCGATTTTATCATATAGGTAATGTAGAAATACCCAATTTTTCAGACGACATATCATTGTTGAGAATAATTTTCGAAAGTTCCCGTGGGTAAACTTCGATTGTAGATCTACCTGTTCAAATCACGATTTTCAACTTTCAATTACTTTTGAATAAGTATCTTTAATTTCCTAGAGCCACTTTTCGGTAATGTTGCATAAAGTAAATACTGAAACTTGTCGCTTGCATCAATATTGGAATCATCATGAATTAGAAAAAAATCCAGTCACGAATTCCTCCGCAGAATTTTTTAAACTGTTGTGTCAGAGATTCTGAATTGAACTGGCCGAAACTTGATGAAAATCCATATTTAACAAATGATGTCCAAAGCAAATTTATTCATTTCAAAAGACCACATTGGTATAAAAACACGTCAAAATGTTGAAAACACTATGCAATACATTACATGAAACCAATTAGTTGAAATATTAAATAACAGAGTATTATAAAATACTCAATAAATGTATCAATATTAATAATAATAATGTAACTAATACATTATTGGACTTGTCAATAAGAAATGAGAGGACAAAGTCCCACAATGACATGCTACCTAATCAGCTGACACATTACAAAAAAGTAATAAATAAAATACATTCACTGTTGAAATTTCTTTAAAAATTCATAAATTCATACTTTTACTGATGCATTTTGTTTTTGAATTCGTTCACATTAATCTCCTCGCCTAATATAGATAGTGCTTTCTTATAAAATTGAATTCCCTTATATAAATATGAGTTTTAACCAATAGATAGTTTCGAATAATTCTGGTTTATGAAGTTTTTAGAACGTGTATCATAATCATGAACTGAGTATCTTGTTACCATGTTTGGATGTAAAAGATGGTTCTATATATATAGAAAGACGGCAGAGTTAGTATAGAAAATTGTATGAAAATTTGTCTGCACTAAGTTAACGGTGGAACATTAGCCCAGCATCTCAAGATCCTTTTTTGCCAGACCCTGTCAGCGTGCGCTTATCATCCTAAAAAAAACAGTCCGTATGCTAAAACAGATTCTACAGTACCACGATACAACAACCAAAATATAGAACAAGCCGCCTCTTAGTGATTTTATGAATTTGAAATGATTCCCGTGATCTTTTATGTTTGGAGGAATTTTACTATAGAACTGAATGCCAATGCTCAGAGGAGAGTGTTGGGTTAATTTAAATCTATTTTTTGGGGTATTTAAAAGATTTTGATTTCAAGTAAAATGGTTTTTGTGACAAACTGGATTATTTTTTCGTTTGTAGATATAGCAGACAACTTCCAATATGTAGAGGCACATGAGAGGTAATATTTGAAGTTTTTGGGATAGAGGTTTGATCGGTTCAGATTGAGTTTTGCTTGGCAAAGCTCTTTTACATTTTTTCCTGGACAATGAAGAGTGTTTTCTCAGCCTTAAACTGACCCCAGAGTATTATCCCATAAGTCAGTCTTGATTGTCACCGTATTTGAAATATTCACTTTTTCGGTAATATTATGTATGTGACTTTCCTAGTCCAATGTATCACTAATTGTCATGCCCATGCAGTGGCGTAGCGTTCCATCTGGGCGCCCGGGGCGGAAGACCCATTTTGCCGCCCCCATTCTATTGGTGCTTGGTTAAAATTAAATCTCACAGGCAATGAGGTATCTTTTATTGAAGGTAAAATAGGATGAGCGGTTTTACAAGCGGATTCTACGGGCCTTATGAGCAGCGAAGTCAGAAATAACTTTGTCAAAATTAATATTTGCAGCCAATTCTTGTTCAATCGACAATATAGCCAAGTTTGATAGTTTAGCGGAGCTCATAGTACTTAGATCTGATGTAATTTTTCATCAGCTTCAACTTCGAAAAACTTCTCTCACAATTTGCAACACTAATCGCCAAAGTCAAATAAATACGAATTAAGATGACTATATTTGGAACCGAAATTCCGAAATTAAGTTTTTGAATGAACTGGAGGAGCTCCAGTGGTCCTTTACCCCTTATGTCTTTCTCGGATTCAGATCTGGCAACAAACTGCTGGAGACGCTTCCGCTCCATCTAAAACTCGTCCTTGTTGATGTCTTCTTACACACCCGTACTTGCTGTCTAAAAGTTTCGCTGGCGTCAAAAATCCGAACTTGTCCGATATTTCTTGAATTTTCTGGAATCGAGTCGTCATTTCTTGAATGATCTTGTCTAATGATGCGGAAACCTCTCGACGGAATTCCTGCTCGTGAGACAAAGCTGCATCTTCAGAAGATTCATCGCCATGCATGCTTTTTTTCCTGCGAATTCTTTTCGTTTTGAGTTCGATTCCGAGTTTTTTGCAGAGAGTCTTGGCAAAGTCGATTGCGTCTTGGACGAAACGGTCTCTACTTTCCACTAGGAGAGTTTTTGAAGCACAAAGTTTCTGAGCACACTTATCCACACTTAGTCCTCGTTGCTGCAGGTGAATCTGTGCGTCATCTACTTCAGGTAGCACTGCAGCCCAAAAGCCAAGAAATGTTTGGAAGTTAAATGTTTGCATGGTTGTCAGAAGAAAACTGGCTCCCGATCTTGTTTCGGAAGTTTGAGATGAGTTTGTTAATTCTTCCAGTACCTCAAAAACTACCTCAAACTCATTTTTAAGCATCTTGACAGCTACATGTCTAGCGCTCCATCGGGTTTTAGTGACTCGTTTCACTGCTTGACCTGTGACGGCAACCAAAGCATTCCATCGAGCAGTTGATGCAGAAAAGAGGGCAAATAGCTTCTCCAGAGTTCCAAAAAACGTCACGGAATCCACTGATTCAGAAGCAGCGTGTTTCCCAGCCAAGTTTAGTGAGTGGTTTTTACATGCAACGAATGTAGCTTTCGGATTCAGTGCTTTAATCCGGGCTTGAACTCCATTGTGGATCCCTGACATTGTGGCCTGTCTTCTCAGATTCTGTATGTCCAGTCCAGAAGCTCATTTCGCGGTACATTTCTATGAAGCATCTTCTGTCTCACGCGCCGGGCGTGAGACAGAATTATCCAACAATTTTTTTCGTAGCACTTACCGTTCACGACTTATATTATTATTACTTTTTGTTTATTCACTTTTTTACCGATATCTTTTTAAATAATTGTTTAAACAATAAATTGGTTATGATGAAACTTTTGAATCGATAAATTTTCTACAACTTTCACCTCAAACTTTTTTCTCTGAAGTCAATATTTTTGAAGTTACAACGCGTTCAATGTTGTACTACCGAGTACAAGGTTATTAAGAACGAAGTATGCATAGCGTAATGATGCGAATCCGATACATAATAAAAAAATAGAAATAGCGAATACCCATTAAAATTTTTTCTTTGTACTTTCTTTTATACAATTAAATATTACTATAATTAATTTAAAAACTATTGCCATAATTAAACACGCAAATAAAAAAATGGAATATTTATTGAAGAATATATGTGAAATTTATTTTTACAACAAAAATAAATAAAAATAAAAAATGTAACAATACATTTTTTAGTATCTTTCAACTGATTATCAAAATTCTTTTTTTTCAGTGTATGAAAAATCGTTATATTTTACCTTAAAGTAGCCAGGTTGATTAACATGCGTTCATGTTGCCTCTTTCCTCTTTCGATGTTAGCTTTTATAAGACTTTGGATACGTTTCTTTTGGACCAATATTACATCTTCTCAGATCTGTTAGATCTACCGTAGCACAGACTAATATAAGCATACTGAGCATAGAAATGCTCACTATGGTCGTCACCACTACCCCTCCTTCGGTTGAAAATGTAGTTTTTGGAAGGATCGGACTATATATATATATATATATATATATATACTAACCGCTACAAACTCTTCAGGTGTATTGAAAACACCTCCTCAAGAAGGGTCTATGCATTTACCTGGCCTAATAGTTGAATGACGTGTTCAGGCTCAGCTGGCGTTGATCTCCCAGATACAAAACGATTGGAATTAACGCGTTGTAATTTCGAAAATATCAACTTCAGAGAAAATAGTTTCAAATAAAAGTTGTAGAAAATTTATCGATTCAAAAGTTTCACTATAAACAATTTATTGTTTAAACAATTACTTTAAGAGATATTAAATGTTAATAAACAAAAAGTAATAATAATAGAAATCGTGAACGGTAAGTGCTACGAAAAATATTATCAATTGAAAAATTTAAAAAGATAGGAAACTCAATTATCTATAAAAAATGTCCTCATAATTGTGGGCCTAAAGTGCACGGTTACGGAGATACAGGCCCAAACGGTTTTTCACAAAATGGCGGCACTTCCGTTCGCCATTTTTGTAAGTATTTTGTGTTTTTAGGTTAAGTACGTCAGACTGCAACTTTCTATGAAATAAAATAACTCCTGCCTAATTATGCATTATGGACACGAGTAGCTCGCTCCCTATTACCTGTACTAAATGGTATTGGAGCCGTATTATCACAAGAACAGGATGGTCAGGAACAACTCATTGCGATTTAGAGCAAAGTACTGTCCAAGCCAGAAAAGCATTATTGCGTAACCAGAAAGGAACTTCTGGCAATAATCAAGGGTGTAGATTACTCTACCAAATACCTGCATGGGAGAGAGTTTCTCATTAGAACAGTACATGCAGCTCTGAAGTGGTTATTCGAGATGAAAACCTCTGATGGACAAGTGGAAAGGTGGATTGAGAAGTTAAACCATTCAAGATAAAACATCGATCACGACCATTGCATAACAGCGCAGATGGCTTATCCAAAAAACCTTGTCCGGATACTTGTAGGCATTGTAAATTGCAAACAAATTGAACGTCGAGGGGGAATCAACCAAGTTATGTTTGACCCAGATGTTCAAAACTCGTATGATAATTTCTGTTGTGCCCTTAAGGAAACAGCACATTCTCTTAACCTCAAAAAATCGATAACAGCCCCGAGAATAACTTATTTCAAGAACAAACCCTGGTTCGATACGGAGTGCAGAAATCTGAAATGGCAAGTCAATGACCCCTATAAAGTACGCAAAAGATATAATTTTATGCCTCAATACAAAACTCAGTTCCTTGATGCAAAAAAAGCTACAAAAGAGCACTGAAGTATAAAAAACTCAACTATGAACAAGGAATTCTTGCTGCTCTGGCGAACACCAGTGACTCCAAAACTTTTTGGATGACGGTGAAAATGTTTCGAAGCTCTCCCCAGAATATTACCCTGTCTAAACAGGAGTGGGAAACTTTTTATGGGAACATTTACCCTCCTAGGACACTCGACAACACCGCTTATTTTGGCGTGCGTGATCCTATTCTCGATGGACTCATAACACCCGATGAAATTTACGCTGTTCTGAATAAATGTATAAACGGTAAATCTCCAGGCTCCGACCAAATATCCTATGAATTTGTGAAAAATCTTTCCCATAACTGGATTCTGTACCTAGCAAGTTTATACAATAGAATCTTAGATTTTCACGTTATTCCAAGCAGCTGGAGTGAAATAACACTTACTATGCTCCATAAAAAAGGTTCCACAGAAAATCCTAACAACTATAGGGGGCTAGCCCTTATGAACTGCACAGAAAAAATTTTACTCAAGTTCTGCTCTGTCGTTTTCATCGATTTCCAGCGGGCATTTGATTCTGTGAATCACCCGCTATTGTGTCATAAGCTTTTTGTATCTGGGTTCAGCTCTAATATCTTGAATATACTGAAAAAATTATATGATACTTCTACGATAAAAATAAAAGGCAGTGATGGTTACACAAAGCCTTTCGACGTTACCTCCGAGGTACTTCAAGGCGAGTCGCTTAGTCCCCTCCTTTTTGCTATCTTCGTTGCAGATATCGAAGAGATCTTTCGCAAATAGGGAGCTAGAGGTTTGAATATTGATAATTCAACTGATTTCCTGATGTTACTCAATGCTGATGACCTGGTCGTACTGGCGGAGAGTGAAGTCGACCTTCAGAAGACACTGAATATTCTAGAGGAGTATGCGACTAATAACTCACTCACAATAAATATCAGGAAATCGAAAATATTATGCTTTTCAAGAGGTGGAACCCGACCAAAGAATTTTAAATTTCGCTTGAACGGTAACAACCTGGAAATGGTGAAAAAATACGTTTACTTAGGGGTACCGGTTGTTTCATCTTCTTTTTTTCGAGAAATGGCTCTGCTCACTGTAGAGAAATCTAAACAGGCTATAGGTGCTATAATACCAGTAATGACTAAAGCAAAAATGAATTGCTGGAAATCTAGAATCAAGCTATTCGAGTCAGTAGTTCTTAGTATTATCAATAACTGTCTTCCTGTCTGGGGCCTCAGGTATTCTGACATCTTAGAGAGGGTTCAACTTCATTTCTTCAAATATATCCTAATGCTCCCCAGGAATACACCAGATTGTATTGTCAGTTTGGAAACTGGTCGTGTTAAAATTTCTTTCAAACAGACATTGAATTGGCTGATAAAAATTCTCAATATGGACAACTCACGCTTACCAAAAATTTGTCTTTTGCCGCAATTACAATAATCGATCTGTGATACCCGATATAGTTGGGCAAAACAAGTGTCTCAACAACTTGATTTTATTAGCTCCACTGTACCATTGAGTCGTATCTCAGGATCTCACCTGAGACATGACAGACAATAATTGCTCAAAAAATATTACGCGAAATTACACAGTGATGATATTCTTTCAGCGAATCAATCCTCTTTCACGTCTCTCTACTCGTACTTCACAATACGTGAACAACCCTCAAAATATCTTCGCTTGAAACTATTAAATTCACACTGAATGGCTCAACATACAGCATAAACCCACAAGAAATATGTACAGCTTGTAATCAAAACGCTCACGGAACAATTCACCATATTTTGTTCGACTGTCCAATCTACTCATCGATTAAATCCCCTCATTCTAACTGCTTAGCAAGTCTGGATTTGTTGGTAAATGCCCTCCTGGCCAAATACATATCAAGCTATATTTGGAATATGCTTGAGTTGCGTTCTTTTTTTTTGGAAACAATAAATTAAATAAAAAATCAACCAAGAGAGAATGATGGTAGATGGCAATTGAACTACAGCAAAAATGAGACAAGACTAAGAGAGTTATCGAAGCGTTGCATAATTTTTCATCGTATTGTTATATTACATTTTCGCAATATGCTCACTGAACATTTTTAATTAGAACAGTGAAATAGTATGAAAGCCAGTTGCTGTGTACCCATCTCTATTATGATATTTTGTTTCTCTTCAGAGCTTGCATTTAATCACGTGACATCACTATCATTCAAATAAACTTTGTGAAGCCACGCGACGTATAGATATCAATTCGACTTCATCGAATGAATAACATTTTTGTATAACCTTTTCGGCCTACTTTACCGTCCTACATCACCGATTGACTACATCATCATCATCACATGTGGTTCCATCCTCAACTTACTGCCTCCCTTCTGAAAAGCCGTTGACCGCTCGCAACACAGGCTTCGCTAATATTTATTTATATCATAAGGGGAAGTGTGTGAGAGTGTATGTCCACATAATTTTAACATGCCACCCAGTTGTGTGGACGTCTTTAGTTGTTGGTATTGACGAAAAACATGTTTCCTGAAGTGTATCAAAATCAGAGTTGGATCTCCTTTTGACGCATGACAGAAGGGTATTAGTAGCATATATAACTTCGAAGTCCCCATTTGTAACATCATTTCAGATGGCCACATATTTATTGCAATCAGTTGTATGAAGTCGTTGTTGAGTTCCGGATGAACCACGAGTTTTGTGTTCGACGTGTAGGCAGATTGAGACCCCGGCGTCAAGTCACAAATTCCACCCCCCTCCTCACCCTGTGAAAGTTGTTTGAATATACACAATTGTTATCCCAGGAGTTTATCTGTTGGTTTGTCGTAATTTAATTTCGAAGTTTCGCCAATAGGGAATGTAATCCCGGACCGGGATCAGTGAATCGGGATTTCGGGATCAAAATTTTTCACTCCCGGAATCCATTTTTCACTGAAAAGACTGTTAAAACTCCATATAAAGAATTTGGTTTGTAATCAAAACGTAAATAAAATGGAATGGCAATTCACATGTTATGAGGTTATTGCTAATTGGCAATATATCGATTTCAATAAATATATTCAGGTTGACGTATGCGACTACGCACTAGATAATAATGAACCTGTTCTATCTTCTGACAGACATATGATCCATTCTTTGTTGCTGGGGTAGCTTAGTTTGTGAGGCTAAACGCAGTGTTGTCGATTACCCCATGATTACATTCCCCATTCGCCAACATCTCAATTGGCAGTTTCAAATATATTACTGCTAATTCTGAGTGCTAGTTACTAGGCTTACTGGAGAGTCGTACAGTAAACTGATTTTTTTTTAATCTAAATGTTCTCATCTCTGACGAGCCACTCGATTCTCTAATTACAGTTGAAGTTATTCCAATATTGTGAGATTTTTATATGCCACTGTTCGAACGAATATTCCAAAAACTTTATCCTATTCGCAGTCGTATCACAAGAAACCTTCTCCGCATCAAAATCTTTCTCCGCGGCATCTATTTCTAGGATATGATCGTAGACTTGCTCGTCTAGATCCTGTATATGTTCCAATTTGTTCTCTTATGACCGGTTTTCCATTGCATGATATATATCAGATAAAAATAGCTGACAGTTTTCATCCTTATCACTGCCAAACATTACTCATGCGCACCCTATCATTTCTTCCATCTGTCTGACAGATAACTCATTTATCTTTGTATTGAGAAACTTTCTCTAAGAGACTCAAATTTATCCTTTTATCTTATTCGCTAGTTGCCTCAGTCGTCCACAACCATTCCAACTCATTTTCTATCTTCGGAAAACTTTCTAGTGCTTCTTGCTCTGCTCTCTGGAAGTCTTGAGAATAATGCTTGGTTCATAGACTACTTTTTTAATTTAACTTTTACTTTAAGGAAGATCTGACAATGCCAATTAATGGAAGCGTTCATACAGGACACTTTTACTTTATCATTTTGTGTATCATATATCATGTATGTATTTTGTAGAGTCTACACTGACCGTACTGAAGTGTGCACGTGTGTGAGAGAGCTCCGTCAAATACTGTTACAAATATATAGTTGAAACATCGAACCGAGAAGTTTTCTAGATCCTGAAGTGCACCGAAAGTGTGGGAATAAGTATAAGTGAAAATCAAATCCGATAAGTTTCCGAATAAATTATGGGAATAAAAATATTGAATAAACTTCCTCCTTGCTTTGGTTCTACCTCAGTGAATAAATTCAAAAAGGCATTGAAAAGGTTCCTACAAACCAAAGTATATTACTCCCTTAACGAGTTTTTTGACGAATCCTTCCAATAACTTCCATCTTCGAAGGAAACTAATAATATTACGGTATCATAAATTTAAGGTATATTGTCATTTTCGTCTTGATTACCACATGAACTAATGTTATAACGATATCATAAATTCAATGCATATTATGATTTGCTTCTCGATTACCACATGTACTTCTGTTTGATATACAATTTTCTCTATTTCATTAGGAAATAACTTTCCCGCATGCTCTGTTGAGCGATGTACAAAATGTTTCATGGTTGTTGTTATATGTAAAATTGATGTACTTTCTTGGGAAATAAATCTATCTATCTATCTAACGCCTCCATTGATAAGCATTGTGAGAACTTTCTTAGAGTAAGAAAAAGTTAAAGTAAAAGAAAAAGTGTGGTTTCAGTGAAAAATGGATTCCGAGAGTGAAAAATTTTGATCCCGAAATCCCGATTCACTGATCCCGGTCCGGGATTACATTCACTATTAGCGAAACTGTTTTCTGGAAAAGCTACCTGCTAAACCAGAAAAACAAATAGATTCTCCTACTCACAGACAGACGCCCGTTTCACTTTGAAACACACAACTAAAAAAAACAAAATATTTTGAAAAATCTAACGACAAATTTCTACTTCAACTAAACCTTTTCAAAAATACAATCTTTACTGTCCATATCAATTTCCAATTATACAGCATGTTACATAAATTTGAATATAAACCTATCTATGTCTCTAATATATACCTCGTCCGAACAGCCACATTCTTGCGCCACACTCCGTGTCGCTTGGCTCGACTCGCGCCTCCACTAGCAATTTTCACGGCCGCTTGGAAATTAAGGCTTTTCCTATTAGATACACAATCTACTATTTATAAATATTGATAGTGCTAGTAAAATTTGAAACTATCGATAATCGCTTGCCACTACTTATTGGGAATCATGAATAGTGGGTCGAATCACATTAATTCTCTTGTGCGTTATGAATTAAGAGTTTCTCATTCCATTTAACCCGTTTCAGAAGGGCAATTCTCTTGAGTTTTCAATTTTTTTGACTCAATTCCTGTAAAAAGAGTTAGTTTGTGAAAAATGTGACAAGAAATATTTTCAGTGAATTTCCACATATTTTCGGATTATTTGACCATTTTTTCTCTATGACCAATAGGAGGAATTGGGGTTTGTTAAGGTTTTTGGGTTTCTACTAGGAACCTTCCGTTAAGTCGGCAATTTTTCTCAATAGCAAAATGGAAATGAGTTCTATAAAATCACCCGTCGTGAGATTTCACTGAAATAAAGACTGATTATTAAAATTATTATTCATGGTTTTTTCCAAGATTGAAAGTTCGTATCTCAAAAGGGATACATTCTTGACTACATGCTCCTAGAAAAAAAGTCTTGAAGTTATGAAAACTAATTTTTGTTGTTACCATTCACTGGCGCAAAGTCAGTAGGTTTGTTTTTGGCTTACTCTCCGCTATAGTTTCATATATTGATGCTCGTGTTTCACTCTCAAGTCGATCGCCATGAATGAAGAATTGAGTTTAAGATATTACGAAATATAATTGGTGTATAAACTGAATCCATTGTTCTGTTATTCCAGGTATAACTATTCCAGGGATGATGAAGAAATATACAAAGAATTTTTAGAAATTGCGAACGAATTGATACCTCACATTATGAAAGTTGAAAGTTCTGGCTTCAGTGCTAACACAATACTTAAAAAACCAAAATGTTTTGCTGACCTTTTGCGATTCTATGATGGAATATGTCAGTGGGAAGAAGGAAGTGCCACTCCTGTTCTTCATATAGGTTGGGCAAAGCCTCTTGTCATTACCATTTCTAAGTTCGATGCTGATGTGAGAGCACAAGTGCATATTGTTTGTGATAAATCTGAGCAAGATAATTTGCTGAAGAAGAATGGTACCTTTTTCAACAATAATAATTATGAGAAAGAAAATGGTTCAAGGCATGGTGACTATGGGATTTCTCCTGTAAAAAACTCTGAACAATCTGCCTTTCATCCAAGCATAGAAGCATTGACAGCAGGATGCTCGGAAAAAATACTGAACCCTGAGTATTTGTTGCAAGGAGATGGATCACCTTTCGTAGGTGAGAATTTTGTTACAGTTATGGTATCAAAGTCATCACTTGAAACTGCAAGATCTGGTATGTTTTTTGTCAAAAATCGCAATATCCCCAAAACAAAAGTAAAAATATTATATTTCATTCCTTCATAATTTGATGAAAAGTTGAAAATTAAATGAGTTTCCCGTTCATATATTGAAATGTGAAGGTGGTACTACTTTTTGAAGATCATTTAGATTAATTTATTAGTAAACCCACTTAACGGATCTGTGTCAGTTATCCCCTAATGTAATAATTGATCAATTGCTCCGGATGTAAGTAGTTCCGCGCTCTCATCTTTTGAACTGGACCAGATATCAAGGTCGGACAAAATCAACGAAAAAAGGCATCATTTTTAGTAAATTCTAAAGAAAAATCAAGTGTGACATCACTCGCTGCCAAGAGGACGCTATCAGGGGTTCTTAATTCATCCTGTTGCTCGGGAACACTTCGCTGTTCAACTTTTCTAACGTGCTATCCTCAATTCCATGATTCCTTGAACTCTACTCTAACTTTAAGCAATCCGAGGACCTGCCATATCAAACCAATATAGCGCACACATTGGTCTTCCCAATGAGCGACCATAGTGATAAAACTGATTCGGTTTTCTTACTTCCTGTGCGTAGTCGACTGTTTTAATTATTTGAGGATTAGTATTTGTCCTTCATCTGAAAAAAAAAGGCTCTTACGTGCATTGTAGTTGGGTATGGATCTCTTCAATAGATTTTATTCTGTTCCTATTGTTGTAAAACACAGGTTTTCAATAAATAAGCATGATTTATCCGGGTTCATTTCTTATAATCATTGTTTGTCCGGCCAGTATGCTTATTATTTTGCAGTGTAGTGTTCCACAGCTGGTTTTTTGATCAAGTATTTTTAGAAAGCACAAGAAAAACAACTGTAACTTTCAGTTAATTAACAGGTTTTATTTTAATAAAAACAATTAAAACATCAACAGATTCCAAATATTCATAAGACTTCAAACTTCTATAAGCCTTCATCTGCACTTGGTAATTAAAGATGCGACTTAAAACCAAATATGAAACAATATCCATATTTGTAAGAGCAGGCGCACACACAGTGCGTGAGGATCTACAATATTGATGAATCTTGACTTTATTCCACCTTAAAAGAGTCATCGGTAAAGCTACTTCAAGTTTTAAACTCGTGACCATGTAATCAAACCTATCAGATAAGGCATCGCTTACCCTTGCGCACTTATATGAGAACCTCTCGCCGCCTTCCCAAATCGATTGAAATTGTGGCAACACTGTAATAAGCTCCGCCACTACTTATAGTAAAAGTGGTCCACAAACAACTTGAAAGAAAATGTGACGGTGTTGGTTGAAGAAGATAATGCCCCGCCTCTTGAGTGGATTATAGCCAGAGTTGTGGAAATCCTACCAGGTGCAGATACTGAAGGATATTTCTACTCGACCAATTACAAAATTGTTTCCCTCCTCATATGAAGCTTAATGAAGCTCAGCTGCTCCATGTGGGGGAGGATGTTGTGACTCGTTACCCACGTGACGACGCCACGGTAACCCCGTGCGCCAGACCGCTAGCGATTCCAATTGTATCTACCTACTTTTGAGTATGCCATTTTCATGAACATTTTTGAGATTTGTTTTTGTAAAATGCACATCTATCAAAGTGAATTTGATGTCGTTCCGTACTCCACTCTCAAGCAATGTTTCACCTCAAGTCCGAAGTAGAAGCAACTGACTCGATCACTTCTGCCGTTAAAAAGAATCCTGCGTTAGCTAGATCGTGCGGTGATGATAATATCAATTTCTTAGCTTCCTTTATAGATCAACTCATAATAATAATAATAATGATGTTCATTTTCATTTGACCCATACAGGTTTCGAAATTGTCAGCACACTTACACTAAAGTTTGAAAAATCAAATACGAATACATCGACTTACAAAACACAAAACAGATTAAAATTTGTTTTGGATTTGTTAAGTTGCCATAAATTCCCTAGGAGAATAAAAAGCATGGCCCTTCAGATAGTCTTTCACTTAGTTTTTGAAAGCGATAAACCAATTTCCATTTCTTATAGTAAATGGAAGGTAATTATAAATTTTCACTGAAGTCATTAAAGGTCCCTTATGAACTTGTGTTAGATGAGATGTGGTTAAGTAAAGTTTTTCTCCGTTTCTAGTAATATAATTATTTACATTTTTGAAGGTTGGAAATTCATTTCTTTGCATAACTAGCATCCTCAACAATATACAGACCGATGACAGTTAAAATGCTTTCATTAATAAATACAGAGCGACACAAGTCAGTGCGTTTGAGATTGAACATGCTTCTGAGGATATGTTTCTGTAAAATTAGTGCTCGTTTAATATTTGTACAATTTCCCCAACATAATAATCCATTTATTTACTTAGAATTAACACATCCATAATAATACATTTTCAGGGTGGATATTGTGGACATTCTATACAGTTGTAAAATCGCATAATAGCATACTGAAAGCTTTTTAACCAACTTTTCAACATGAGTCTCCCACGCTAACCTGTTATCTAGGTGCTGGCCAAGGAATTTCACGTTTTCACTATGTTTTAAAAATGAATTCGGTATTTCTCCTCCTGTTCGTACAATGATCTTGTTTGTGCCCAATCGGACTGAAATACATCAGATCTGTTTCAGAGAGGTTTATTTTCAGGCCATATGCAATGCCCCAAGTTTTCATTTGACTAATGCTGTTGGGAATTTGATTGAGGTATGATTGTTTCCCCTATCGTCGGTCAAATAATAGGATCTTACCATCCAGTTTCCTCGTCCCAGTTGTAGGGGTTGCAACCACCTAATCAGCAGAATACTTGCAGTGGACTGTATCTTGAGGGTTGAATGGATGAGTGATTATTCTGTAGCCAGATCACGAGTTTTTGTTCACTGAGATAAATCGTCTTTTTATGTTCACAATACGAGCGAGAGAGTACCGTAAAAATCGCCGGTTTTCGCAGGGAGACGAAAGCTGTACTGTCGATCACCTATCAATTTGACCATGAGCGGGGAAATATAATATATACAGGACGTCCCAAAATTGGATAAGTGATCATTGAAATAATCATATGCGAAATTATATTTTTAAACTAATGATTTAGTTCTTAAATAGAAATAATACGATACGTGTTTTATATATATACATACATACATATATATATATATATATATATATATATATATATATATATATATATATATATATATATATACATATATATATATATATATACATATACATATACACATATATATGTACACAAAAAAAAAAATAAAGAAATTATGTGAATATTTAACATTCCCCCCACCAAAATACAAAGTATTTTAATCAATATTATTGGTAGGGAGAGGGCAAAGCTTGACACAAGGTCTTTGCAATATACCTTAGGTCGTACGAATAGTAGCAATTCTAACAATACCATCGCTTCCAGGAAAAACTTTTAAGATTCGAGCCAATTTCCATTGGAGGGGAGGAACTGATTCATTTTTTACCACCACGAGATCTCCAGGCTTTAAATTTTCTGTTTTATTCACCCATTTTTGTCTTTGTTGCAATGTATGCAAATATCCATGGTGCCAACGTTTCCAGATATCTTGTTGAAAACGTTGGATTAATTGCCAACGGTCCAATTGGTTCAATTTCAAGGCGGAGAGATCAGGAGTAGGAACGGAAGTGAGGGGTTCCAAAGTCAGGAAATGACCTGGAGTCAAGACAGATAAATCATTGGGGTCCGCGCTTAAGGGACACAAGGGCCGAGAATTGAGAATAGCTTCCACTTGCACCAAAAGGGTAGTCATTTCTTCAAATGTCAACACTTGACTGCCTACCACACGAACTAGATGGGATTTTGCTTTTATTCCAGCCTCACTCAAACCATTGAAATGGGGGGAAGCAGGAGCATTGAACACAAAAGAGATTCTCTCCTGTGCAGCAGCTCCTTTCATTAAATCTTGGAGTATACGAGAAGCACCAATGAAATTAGTACCACAATCGCTGTGAATTTGAGCACTACGTCCCCTTCTCGCGATAAATCTTCGTGCAGCAAGAAAAGCATCAGCAGAGAGACTAGACACTAGCTCTAAATGTATTGCCTTAGTGGCAAAACACACGAATAAACACAGGTAAGCTTTCAGAGACTTGACTCCCCGGCCTTTTGAAGGAGTTACCAGAAATGGACCACCGTAATCTACCCCCACAATTGAGAAAGGTTTAATCCGATTAATTCTAAGTGACGGCAGATTGCCCATAAATGGCTCGATAGGAGAGGGCTTCACTCTAAAACACCTTATACATCTAGACAAGACATGACGAATAGCTCGCCGAGGGGACAAAATCCAGAAATTTTGAGAGATTAAAAAATGCACACTCTGCAAACCAGGATGCATGAACTTCTGATGAATATACTCAATGAGTAATATTGTTAAACGATGTTCACGAGGCAAAATAGCGGGGTGTTTATGATCATATTCCAAACCTGAATTATGTAATCTACCCCCCACCCTGAGAACACCATCTTCTCCAATAAATGGATTCAATTTCCGGAAGGGTTTATTCAAGGGCATAGAACTTTCAATTTGGTGAATTTCATTGGGGAATGAATTATGCTGAACTCTTTTTACGAGCACCATTAAAGCCTTGTGTAATTCACTTTCGGTAAATGTGCCTTTTATCTTATTTGTGGGATTTTTGAGATTGTATAGAAAACGCATGATATAGGCAATTATACGTTTGATTTTGTCGAGGGAAGAAAACTTATCCAACAGCACGTCAAGAGCATCTAGGGAAACAAATATTCCAAAGGAAACCTGTTGACTTTCCAACTCTTCAGGTACAAAAGACTTCACAGGCCATTTATCTCGAGATACCCTCAACCAACTGGGTCCATCAAACCAAAGAGGATGCGATATCAACTGTGAGGGTAGGAGACCTCTCGATGCACAATCTGCAGGATTATCTGAAGATCCAACATGAAACCAACATTCTGGTGGAATGTTACCTTGTATGATACTGACGCGATTTGCAACAAATGGCTTCCATCGACAGGCAGAAGACTTTATCCACGATAATGCTACCATCGAATCACTCCAGGCAAATATTTTACCTATTCGGAGCACAGAACTATAAGTATTGGAAACAAATCGTATTAAATTTGATAAAAGGACACAGGCACATAATTCAAGGCGGGGTATTGATTGAGTTTTCAAAGGAGCCACTTTAGACTTGCCACACACGAGTCGAATTTCAGAATTTCCATCGGAAAGACAGAAACGCAAATACACAACTGCAGCAAAACCCTTTTCAGAACTATCAGCGAAGCCATGGAGCTGACAAGAGATAAATTGAGAGGGGAAACAACGAGGGATGGTTAAATTTGAAAGGTCTGGAAGTTCTTCCACATATTTGGACCATAACTCTGAAATATTAGCGGGGGGCGTTTGATCCCATTCTAAACCCAAAATCCACAGTTGCTGTATCAACCATTTAGCAAAAAACGAGACAGAAGATAAAAATCCCAAGGGATCAAACATGCGAGCGACCAGATAAAATTATTCTTTTGGAGCAACCCCTATTCACAGGTTGAACTTGGTAGGAAGACATGTCTAGAGATGGGTTCCATCTGAGCCCCAGGATCTTAGAAATCAAATCATGAGAATCAAATGGTAATGGAGACTGCTGACAATCTGAATGGGGGATATTCGAAAGGAGATTCACATTATTACTGGCCCACTTTCTAAGTTCGAATCCCGCTTCACCAAGCAAGGTAATGAGTTCCGATTGTAAACTTAACGCCTCATCAACCGTTTGACAACCAGTAATAATATCATCTACATAGATGTCTTCGGTCAGTACTGTTGCCGCCCTAGGGAACCTGTGGTTTTCATCAGTAACCAATTGAGAAATTACTCGGAGGGCGAGGAATGGAGCAGATGCAAATCTATAAAGAATTCTTTGATAATCCTGA
Organism: Zygogramma bicolorata; assembly: GCA_032362365.1. Taxonomy (NCBI): domain Eukaryota; kingdom Metazoa; phylum Arthropoda; class Insecta; order Coleoptera; family Chrysomelidae; genus Zygogramma; species Zygogramma bicolorata. The sequence continues at coordinate 715,798 of JAVJAQ010004475.1, read as the reverse complement.
TGAGTTTCTTTTACGAGAATTTGACGATACATGGCCTTTATATCTACTACTAAAACGATGGGATGAAGTCGAAATCTTAGGAGAATTCCAACGATGTCTTTTTGCAACTTCCTTCCTACTAGAAGCATCGAACACCACTCTCAACTTGGTCGTACTACTATGAGCATTTATGACACCATGATGAGGCAAATAGAAAATATTTTCAAAAGAAGAGGGAGGTTTTACAGCCACCATGTGATTATTCATCAAATAATCTCTGAGAAAATCGGAATAGGCTGCATACAAGTGGGGATTTCTGAGTAAACGTCTTTCTAATGAATAAAAACGTGAGAGGGCAATCGATCGAGTATCCCCAAAATAGGGATTGGGAGTTATGAATGGGAGAGAAACTATATACCTACCAAACCTGTTTCGAGTGTGAGAATGAACAAAAATGGATTCCGCTTGTTCTTCTTCAGGAGTCAATGAAAGAGTCTGAGGAATATCTTCTAATTCCCAAAACCTCTTCAATATCATCTCAATAGAAGAATCACATGCGATAACCATAGCGTGGGCAGGAACCGTAGGAGGAGAGGAGATTTTCCCCATGAGTATCCACCCAAATATCGTTTTCAAAGCTGTAGGTTCCCCGATTTTTCTTGAAATTTTCCCTGATTCTAGAATTGACGGAAAAACATCAGCCCCTGACAATATATCAACCGGACCAGGTATGTTAAATTTAGGATCCGCTAATTGGAAATTAGTTAAATGAGACCATTTGGATGTAGAAAAATCACATGTTGGCATATTTGAACATATTTTCGGTAAAATGACCGTTTCAACATCAATATGTGGTTCAGACTGGTCACACGGTTTAATGGTACAAACCATCATTTGAGAAGCAGCGGAATGCATATTATCGAGACCACTGATAGTTACAGAAGTGTTCGAGCGAGGCAACCTCAATCGTTTTGCACACTTTTCAGTAATGAATGAAGCCTGACTGGCTGAGTCTAGAAGTATTCGAATCGTATGAGGATTTTCACTGACATCCAACACATCTGCTTGCACAGTGGACAGGAGAGTGGCATGCGAGTTGAGAACATTAGTTAAAACTTGGGAGGTAGAGGGGGAAGGAGAGGAGTTCTGTACCAAGGCGTTCTGAGAAGTATCTGGGGTATCATTTGTATTTTCATTTGTCTGTTCTTTGAAACACAAGAGAGTATGATGTCTTTTAACTTTACATATTTTGCAAAGAAGATTGGAAGAACAGTTTTTTATTATGTGTTTTGATCCCAGGCAGTTTGTGCACCACTTATTTGTTTTACACAGCTCATACCGCTCTTTAGGAGACTTAGACAAAAATAATGAGCATTTATAAATGGGATGTTCCATTTTGCATAGAGGACATTTATTATTTTCTAGAGTATTTACTAAAAATGATGAGGATGTTTGAAATTTGTTTTCAAAATATTTTTTGTTGTGATCTTTTTTCTGAGAATTCAAGTGACCAGAAGTCTTTCTTATTGGATGCATTAACGCAACCGAATCACGAGCAACACATTGTTTTTCCAAAAATTCATAAAGAGCCTGAAACATTGGAATTCCAACAGAGCCATGCTGCAACTCAAATCTATTTAACGTTTCAGGGTCAACTTTTTTACTCAGCGTGTGAAACAATACGAAATCCCATTGAGCCACGGGAAGATTCAACTTTTTAAGAGCTTCAATATTATCAGAGAATACACTCAAAATGTGTCTCAAGTTAGCAGGAGATTCTGATGAGATTTTTGGCAAATTACATATCTGCTCCCAATGAAATACCGCCAGTAATCTTTCGTTCTGATAACGTTTTGTTAACTTTGCATAAGCAATGTCATAATTACTGTGGGTTAAAGGTATATTTTTTTACAATCGAAAGAGCTTCTCCTTCTAAAACTGTTAACAAATAATAAAATTTTTCGACATTTGTCAAAGTTGAATTATCATGAATGAGGGATTTAAATAAATAAAAAAAAGTTGGCCACAAATTAATATCTCCCTTGAAAGTGGGAACATTCACTTTAGGTAACCTAACATTTGTTGTGACAGGAGCCCCTGAAGATTGAGTTGCAACACTTGAACCCTGAGCGTTTTTTTGGAAGAGATCGTAATATATTGTTTTGATAGAGTAATATTTTTTATCGACCTCTGCAGCGATCGCACTTTCAGTCTTTTCAGTGTCTTTATCTACTTGAGAGGCCAAACCCTGCATAATATAACTATGATGGACATTGAATTCCTCATAAAGGGCTTCGAGGCTTTCATATCTAACTTTCAAATCGGTGCAATAAGAATCGTCACTTTGAACTTTGTATGCAATATCGTAGATTTCAAGCAATCTATCCATTGCTATTTTTCTGAGAACAGTATATTTTTTCACGTCAATAGACATCTTAATTGAAATTAACTTGAAAAATGAATGTAAATTTTCAATAAGTGTGACAACCTGTATATATCCAAACTGCCTGGAATTCGAAAGAGAATAAAAAAAAACAAAAACAAAAACTCGGAGATATCGTGCGAGATAAAGGTGAGCGAGTATCAATAATATAATAATATTTAATCAAAATATGAGGAACTAATTTTCCTCGAGAAAATGTTTCCCAATGAAAATTGCTATGAATGCGAGAACGAGGTAATTTGTGTTAAATGAGATGAGCAAAATAATCAAAACTTCGAATGGAATACCATATGCGAAGCGATTAAAAACGAAAATAAAAAGACGCAAAGAAAATTACTTCGTTATCTTTCGCGAACAAATGAGCAAAATGAATGAATTTTAATTTGTAAAATCCACTATTACAACAATAACCACTTATCATTCAAATCCGGCTCGAAGGACCAAAATGTTGGGAATTTGATTGAGGTATGATTGTTTCCCCTATCGTCGGTCAAATAATAGGATCTTACCATCCAGTTTCCTCGTCCCAGTTGTAGGGGTTGCAACCACCTAATCAGCAGAATACTTGCAGTGGACTGTATCTTGAGGGTTGAATGGATGAGTGATTATTCTGTAGCCAGATCACGAGTTTTTGTTCACTGAGATAAATCGTCTTTTTTATGTTCACAATACGAGCGAGAGAGTACCGTAAAAATCGCCGGTTTTCGCAGGGAGACGAAAGCTTTACTGTCGATCACCTATCAATTTGACCATGAGCGGGGAAATATAATATATACAGGACGTCCCAAAATTGGATAAGTGATCATTGAAATAATCATATGCGAAATTATATTTTTAAACTAATGATTTAGTTCTTAAATAGAAATAATACGATACGTGTTTTATATATATACATACATACATATATATATATATATATATATATATATATATATATATATATATACACATACATATACACATATATATGTACACAAAAAAAAAATAAAGAAATTATGTGAATATTTAACAAATGCAATGTGTGGAATTTTTCGAAAGCTGTTCATCACTCATCGTCTTACAATAGAGGTCGTATCGTCAGCAAAAAGAATTATTATTGTCATGGTTTATATCTAAGTCATTTATAAAAATGAGAAGTGTTGGGGTTGGGCCAATAACACTCCCTTGAGGTACTCCACTTCTAGGTAATCTGATTGATAAACAGTTCCATTTTCTACTATTAGCACTTGTTGGGTTCTATCCATCAAGTAGGTTTCTATCCATGACAAGGAAGGTCCTAGCTTTTGTAGAAGCAGTGAGTGACGAACCGTATCAAAGGCACGTGTAAAATCGAAAAAAAGGCAGAATTTTTCTTTTTACTATCAAAGTTCTCCAGTAATTATCTAAAATGATAAGACAGCATCTTGAGTAGAACAGCCTTTAGTAAATCCATAATGTTGTGGTGAATGTGTTTGATTTTGATAACTCTGATAACTTTTCTTCGAAAAGCCTTCTCAAAAAATGCCACCCTGTATATTGTCGAATAGTAACTGGAGATTTATTCACATCAATGGAATCATTTCTAGTAAAACCGGATGGAAATTCAAAACATTTATGCTTCATCGAATGATAGATCACTGTTTGCAGTAATTCACACACGTACAATCACGGCTGGACGCCGAACCGCTCTGGGGCGTCTCAGTGATTTTTACGGTATTTCAACTGTAGGGAAACCCAGAAAAACCCACAGTGCTACCGGGTCGGTTGTTGTATACACTCCAGATATCTTACCTACCTTGGTATCTAGGCAACTAAAAATTGACTATCGCACCGAGCTGACCAAAAAATTATGTATGCCCTGAACGTGAATTGAACCAGCAGTAAAAGAGACAAATTGAATGTAAGGATTGCGCCTTAAACCGCTTGGCCACACCGACCGACCGACCAAAATAACGCAAACTTTGCCTTCAGTGATTAAGGTCCTTGATACATATTAGTATATTCAGTTACAAGGAGGATATGTAGCCTGTTATGCATGAGCGAGTGCGGCAATTCGCGAGGGCAGGTAACTAGCCTTATCTTCGAGTTGCATACTATAGTTTTTCTACTCGCACCATGCTTGTGTGCGGTAATTTCTGCTGGTGTAGAACAAATTTCTTCGTTATACCTCATTTTCAATGATTAACGATACACTGGATGACAGCAAGTAGGTAAAACAATTGCTTGTTTCATGGATATAACTAGATTAATTACCAATCCACATACTGTTGAACAATAATTTTTTTTTAAATATGATTTTAAATTCAATTTCAGAGAGAATTTGGAGCAAAATTCGCTGAATTCCGCTTTTGGACAATTGAATGTAGTCATGAGATCAAATTTATCTGATTAAATGCACATATCCCATCATTTTACAAAAAAAAAACTCCGGAAGCGTCCGCCATTAATTTAGAATAAACGAGTATTTCTATGTTCCTATATCTGAATGAGCCATTAACTAACAGCTGTCAAATTAGTAATAAACGGTTTGAAATAGTGGGAGTAGAAAAAGAACTATAAAGTATCCATTTATCTGACTCTTTCTTGCATAAATTGATTTTTATGTTTTCCTATCAAGGAGGAGAATTTCCATCTGCTAACAACAATGCAGTTTCTGAAAATAGTGAGAAATCGAATGAGAAAGCAAGCACGTCGAAGATCGATGAAAACAAAACTGTCAATGAAGAGGATGCCAAATTAGAAGATACCAGACCAACTGTAATTTTACGTAGTCAGAAGATGAAAGAACTGAAAGATTTGCTACTAGCAGAAAAATTGAACACTCATGCTATATCTCTACATTTAACAGCACAATCTCAGGTACAGGTAGGTAAAAAAGGGAGGGGGGAGGGGGATAACATCAGACCTAAAAGGGCTAGGAGGGAGTAATTGATTTCATCTCAGAAAATGTGGTAGATACTTTAATCGATCTTGATGCAGGGCATTAGCGGTAAGTAAAAATGTCGCTGGATTCCAGAAAGGAATATTTTGTATCTAATTTCATCAAAACAGGCATCACTTCTTTCTGGTTGTGTATTCACTTCGTTTTTGTAATGGAGGGCAATAACCTTCATTGAATAAACGAAACCGCCTCCGATACACCTTATTTTGATATGATGTGGTCCGTATCATCCTGATCGGAAGGTACTGATTTGCAGATAATTTTCAAGACAACTATCGTTATCCAATTGGTCCAATCAAAACGTGATAAGTTTTTGGGATATAACCCAGTGCAAATGAGGATCTTTTGAAGTTGGACCCACACATCCAATACCTGAATGTTTTTTATGAGGTTTGAATTCTCAGGATTCCAGGCTCACTTTTCTCGATTTTATTTGGCATTTTACTAACCAAAACCATTCAATACCTATGTGCTTGGTGTGAGATAATATTAAACGAATAATCACACTTAACCTCTGGAGTGATATGTGACAAAAAACATCTATGATGAATGGATCTCTAATGACACAGCCCAAAGCCGATATATTCGAGAGATGTGAAACCTGCTGCGCTAAAAAAAATTAAAATATGAAAAAACGCCTATTTACGCTTTATTCGCCAGAAAATAGTTATGCTTCAACTAACATCAAGTGTTCGAAGTAAATGCAAGTTAGTATGAAATAATCCTTTCATGAAATGTAATTGCACTTTATATTTACAACCTTGCCATTTTAGCTTTTATTTATCGTATGAACAGTATTATATTTTGAAGGAACTGATGAGAGATTAGTTTTTTGATTTTTCTTTTAGTCGCTCTGAAAGAAGTGCGATATCATTTCTTCGGACGAGTTTTGTGACCATTTTAAATTTATCTTATTTTCACAAACTTCATATGTTTTGGAATATCTAAACTATTCACTAACATATCCTGTACCGAGTAGATTACTTCTATTTTGGAAGCTCTGTGAAAGTGAAAAAGTAGACCCATCATAATTTGAAACTAAAATCCAGCAGTCGGTGTGAGAAATTAGAGAAGGCATTGTGACAGGTTAAGATAACCACAGCCTGATAACATCTTCTATTTAGTGGCGAGGTAAAAAGTTTCTGCTTGGAAAAAGAGACTTTCTTTTATGGACGAAAATACTGAGATATTGACGCACTTCGCTACTTCGCAGTGAAATTCATCTCACTTTCGGTTGTGCAGTGAAACTGCCTGTAGGTTTCAATTGGCCGCTTGTCTAGCGCGGCGCGATACGTCAGCATCTCTGCTGCCAACATGAATTGGATTGCTGTACATGTATTCATGTGTGTATTCATGCGTGTGGAGATGAGTGGAAATACGAATCTGAATAGGAAGGTTTTGAGGAAATAATAATAATAATAATAAGAATCTTTATTAACCACTTAGGTACTTTCTGTACATATGGTAAGTGGAATAGAAATAATACATAATAAAACTATATAATCGAGAGTTAACTAAAATCTTGATACCAGAGTAAATTGAAACAAATATCAGTATCGCAATATAGGTACGAGTAAAACTTTCGTAAACAATATACAAATACATAATATAAGAAAATATATAGCTTTGTCGTCCAAATATTCATGTAGGCTATAATAGCATCTTTCAAATGGAAATATTCTTGTAGTACTCTTTGAAAGTCATTTTGTGGTGGATAAACGTTTTCCTCATAGCTTTTTTGAGTTGGTAATCTACCACAATCTGAAGGAATCAATAAGAAATATTGAAATTTATACAAATGTAGAAGAGCGGATATCTAATCTAGTCCTAAAAGTTGCTGCGTTAATTTAAAACAGTTCCACCTAGATGGAACACGTCCTATCAGTTTTTGCCTATCACAAAAATACAAGAACAAATATATAAAGAAATAACTAGCTTTGTTGACGTTTCAAAACTTGTTACAAATACCTTTCTTCTATAAGTGAAGATTTTTGTAAAATCTGTCAAAGATGTGAGATTTGACATGGCATTCTATCATTCAAATGAACTCGTTGAGATGCAAATAGAAAAAAAATATAGTCGAGGGACATAAGGTATGTTTGTGTAGGTTGTATATCTTCATGGTGCTTTTTTCGATTTCCATCAATGTGTTTTCGATAAAATTTCCTGGCTATCCATGTTCTTTCAATATTGATTTATGAAGTTGATCTCTTCAACGATTATTTCCAATATATTGGTCACTATTCTTGCCCTATCATAAAGACATTTTACTATATCTCTTTTGACACTAATGATATGCAGATATATTGAATAGTGAATTGTTAGTCAATTCAAAATTGATTAGGAATGTACATTATGAGACTCTAAATCTAGAAATAGTTAAGTAGTAGCATAAGTGCTAATGAAAAACCGATCCCTATCAGTTGGCTCCTTTGTATGTGCAAAATTCGATGGATATATTGTAAATGTAATTGAATTTTATCGGCCAGTTGAATACCCCATAAGGGCATGTAGTACATAAATACCACTGACGATAATTTTTTGGAATAGCATACATTTTTTTCCTGACGATGACGATTTTCACACCGAAGGGTCTAATATAATAACCACGATAAAATGCAAATTGGAAATTAGATTTTGAAAAAGTGACAGAATTTCTGCAAAATAAATTCTAGGTTACTTCTTAATTTATCCAGAATTCATTAACGAGGAAAATTGGTCACAGGACTCGTTACCAATTATTAAAAAAAATTCTAGTGCTTTTTTTGCAATATACAAGTTTGCGTTGTTTTAAATATTAGTCTCACTTTGGCATATTTCTTAAGACATTCCTTGTGTGATGTGATCACGTAATTTTTAAGTGGGAGATGCATTTAAATGCATGTAAATATATTTTAGCATACAGGATGTTTTAATTTGGATTTCATCCAAAACGGAGAAAAGTAGCTGAAGAAAATAATTACAATTTTTCAAATTTGATAATTTGAGTTAAGAGTATGAGAGAATTGTCAAAATAGTTCATGTTTGTTGTTTTTGTTATTTGTGGCAAACCAACAAAATTTTAATCCTTAAACTTTTTTATTCAATGATTTTTGGGTTGCTGATAACAGAAGAAACAACGTTTCTGATATGTTACATAAAGGTAACTTATGTAAAATTTTATCAATAATTATCTGTAGAATGTAACGCGCTTTCATAAAAACAAGGAGATGCTTTGTTAAGTTTTGATGATACTTGCAAAATTGACATATATATGTCCGGAAATGCTTCCGCGGTCAAAATCTAGCAAATTCGAAGTTCCGGTAGAACCGTCTATATTGCCGAGTCGGTCGATGTTTCGTTTCGTCTGCATTATCAAGTCTAGCTTTCCTTAGTTCCTGTGTCTCATCACTAGCGATCGAGGACTGAAGGTCAGGGGTCGGACCGTCGAGAGAAGCTACGGTCTGATAAGTACTCGGGTCATGGGTATAGTCTAAGAGACGGAATAGAGGTCGACTTTCACCCATCTGTTTACCGGATGAAACATAGTTTTTATAGGGTTTCATCAATAGATGAATACGCCTATAATGGTATGCCTATCAAAATGCGGTTCAGAATATATACAGTGCGATTAAAAAAGTTCCATCATATGGAAAACTTGTCTATTATCGATTTGTCATAAAATTGTATTCCTCACGAAAATTGGTTTTTATAGACTTTCATAGATAGGCGAGCCATTATAGGCTTGTTCGTCGTGTTATCCGGTAAACAGATAGGTGAAGGTCGACCTCTATTCCGTCTCTTGGACTAGTAGGGGAGGTATGACGGGACAAAAGTGGTATCCAGGTATTGGGAAGTCTTTGTGAATCGTCGCGTTTGTTGTGGGGATTAAGGAGACTCAGACCCCGGCGCCAAGTCACGAAATAACGATTCCAGACGCGGTTCAACCGGAAGTTCCAGTAATCACATATTCGACCGCGGAAACATATCCGATCATATATATATATACATGAGTGGCTCATCATATATCCTGAATTTCGAAATGTCAGGTTCGTGAAAACATGCTTTCCGAAAAATATGTTATTTAACAGGAAACATTTTCCTGCAATTGTAAGATAGAACAGAATAACGCATTCCTTGCTCTTCGCACTGAGTCTCGTGCACATTTGAAAATCATGTGAGTATTTCTTGCGGATTAACGATATATTCCAGCAAAACAGAAATCTATTGCTTTACAGTATTTATTTTAAAATCGAATACATTTTTTTTCAGGTATCATCGTTTTAAAGAGTTCTTTCTTTCTAGTGATTGTATCAGTTTTAATTCGCAGGAGATATTGTTAAAAAGTTGTACGTTCAATGCTTTATAGTCTTAGTTGAGTTTAGAACCGCACATCACACGTTTTATGTTATAGTTGAATTGATTATAAATATAAATGCTGTTACCTCATTACGAATTTTTAAGCAATAACCATAGTAGTATACAGCACTATTAGTGTGAACCAGTGCAATTATTTATGCAAGAAACTTGGCTGAGTTTGTTAAAATTTGATGCTGAAAAGTCAATCTTCTGCATCAAATGTTCATCAAAACAGTTGTATTAACCTCTCTAAAATCAAAAACGAAAATGTATATTGCTTATATCATGAATTGAAACAGTGGGTTGAAGTTGGAACATATTCAAATATAAGCTCTCTAATTGCTTGTACACATAGTAAGGCAATTTACACCTCCTACCGCTTGGTTTATTTCCGCCACCTGAGCTTCAATATTATGAGGGAAATTTTGATTTTTTTTGAGTGTTCTTGGAACTTTGAAATTTCTCATCGTACATTTGGCTTAGCTGGACCCACCACTTGCTGTTCAGTTATGAATTTCTGTTCTGAGCAAATCAATGATACTTTCGCTTGATGTATAGAAACAATCTAAGGGTCATTCATATACATTATTATGAGTAAACACAAAAATCGACCTACTCTTGTGTTGAAAGTCAGGGGAGAAGTTTGAAACTAATTAAATTTTTGTATTTGGATATTATAATATGATAATTTATTCTGTAGAGAAACAATGTAATTTTTAATTTATGATTGAAATTTTGGTATGGAACAGGATGGTGATACGTAAAACTAAAGTATTGAACTGAATTTTTTTCAATATTTTTGGGAAAAAATCCTAGATCATTCTGGTTGCCGATACAGGGTGATTCATTAGCAGGCGAATCGTGGAGTATCTCATATTTTACAAATATGTCCTTTGTATACGAAGATGATCTGAGTCCATTAGTTTTAATGCTATATTTATCATATTCTCAATTTATCAAACATTAAAACAACAGCCATAGTTATTTTCCATGACGACCTTTCTGATTTTTGGTACAGCATTTGCTATAGCTGCAGGAGAACCAAGAAAAACATTTGCCTCCTCTTTTAGCAGATTATTCGTGGCAGTTGAAAATCTGTTCATCTCCGATTTGACCATTGAACAGTGAATCAATGGAGATATATACAGAGTAGTCCAAAAGTATGCACCTAGCTCTTCATTTGGAATTCAAAGCAAAAAGGCTCGGACATGTAAAGTTTGCTTTCGAAGGGGACATTTTTTTAACGTGAGCGTTCAACCCTAGCGAGGGGATGTTACTACCCTAAAATTTCAAACGGAAAGTGGGGTCTACTGATATATCATGTGAAAAGGCACAGAATTATTTTTCCATAGATCTCTACTCACTCAAACAATAAATGCAAAAACGGCGTTAAGAACAGAAACCCAATAATTTTGGTAACAATATGTTTTGGGTATTAGAAATCAGAGAAATTACAAATATTTCTGAACTACTTCATTTCAACGAAAGCACGATTATGATTTTGAAATTTTTCATCATAATCAAATTTCCCATTCATGGTTTGATTTTTTGTTGAAAAAAAATGCAGATAAGTGTAGGAGAATAATTTAGGCAAACGCTTATTTCAGTTTTGTAAATGATCAATTTGGTTACTTTGGGAATTATTTTAATTTCACCATAAAACATGAATTATTCCATTTCAGAACGAGTTGAAATAGTTGAAGTTTATTTTCGAAATAATAGTTATGCTAGACTTACTGCACGCTTGTTTAAAGACAGTCATCCTGATCAAAATATGGATGATTCTTATGCTGCCAACTCAGAAAGATTTTCGATAACTGATTTGTGTGCAATGAACACCACAGAACCCCATCAGAAACTGACCTTGAACTAGCTCAAGCCTCAGGGACCTCGTGTTCGCTTATTATACAGATTTAAAAATCAGTACCTCCGTACAAAATTGGATTAGTACAGGAACTAATTGAGGATAATCCTGATAGAAAAGGTGCAATTTTGGGAACAAATGAGCCAGCGTTTAATCAGAGATCCGCGTTCTTTATTTAACATTTGTTTTACCGATGAGTGCACATTTTATTTGAGCTACATGAGTGCTGTTACTGGGATGACAGTTCCTTATTCTACTAGGTTCATACCAAGTCTCCTCATAATATAAAAGGCTTTCCTTAATTTTTCTGGGTATATGAATGTTAATCCAATCATTATTGTTTCCTATTTTGATGAAATATGAAGGTTCCTTATTTTTAGATTCAGCACTAAGTACTTCTTCAGAAATAATATCGTATATTGCTTGTAATTCATTTTCTTAAATATTACAAAATTTTGTTGGATCTATTTTATGTATGCATTTTTTATCATTTCATAGATACATTGATTGATTGATATTTTTCTGGTTGTATATTTCTCATCAACGCGAGTTGATAGTTCATAACCATTTGATTCAATGATCCCTAAATACTCTTCAACATCAATATCATTTATTTATTTATAAACGGACATGCCATTTACAAAAAACATTCATATTTGTGAGACAAGTTTTTCGCTATCTTATCTGTATGTATATAATCATAATCAACTAAAACTAAGTTACATCAAATCAATGTGCCTCATTTGATTCTTGAATGAATGTATAGATAGGTCAATGATTTCACTATTTTTATTTGCTAATATAACTATCCTTGTGATCGACTCATTTTGGCCATAGTTTGTACTGTGATGAGGAACCATGAACAGTTTTGAAATTCTTGTTCTGGGATTTGCATTCAAATTAAAGAGTTCAATTAAATTAGGACAACTTATAGCTCCATTTATAATTTTATGGAGAAATCTCAAATCTATTTCAGCTCTTCGATGTTCCATACTCGATAAATTTAAGATGCTCAAAATGTCAGAATATTCAGTCACTCCTCTGATATCCAAGTTTGAATGCACATGATCTCAAGAATTTATTTTGAACTCTCTCAATTCTATTGATATCCACTTGATAAAATGGACACCATATCATACAATCATATTCAATAACTGATCAAACAAGGGAGCAGTATAATATTTCAGAAGTGTATAGGGAAAAATTTTCAGAAGATCTTATAATGAAGCCCAATAATTTAAATGATCTAGAAACAATATTATCAATGTGCGTCTTAAATGTCACTTTGGAATCAAATAATACGCCAAGACAAATTAACATTTTTCACTTGGTTAGAGTATTGTATTGGATTGATAATTCTCGAAAATGAAATCTGATAGCATTTGTTTATATTCAGATGAAGCATATTTTTATCGCACCAACGGGACAAATTGCTCAAATCTATTTGCAACAGTTCAGCATCACGGACATTATCAATAATCCTATAAAGTTTGAAGGCATCTGCAAACATCAAATAGCAGCTGTGTTGTATTACTTCTGATAAATCATCGATGAATAACAAAAAATGCACCCTCCAGTTGAAAAAATGCACTTCAGTCACTTAAATAATATAAGTTCAACATACTAAGGCGATAATAAAGTTTCAGAAGTGCTAGTTCCAATTTGACAGATGTGATTTCTCTAATTCGAGTTATGCATCGTTTAAGTTTATGCGTTCACTAGACACGCCTTAAATTTCAATAATTAGTTTATCATTGGAAAGATGATTTTATGCCTTTTCACATTATGTATCACTCGAACCCCCTTTTCATTTGAAAGTTGCGACAGCCCCTTCCTAGAGAGTTAAACGCATGGGTTGAAGAATATGTGTGTGTCTCTCCCAATATAACTCTACATGTCCGAGCATTTTTGCTCTAAGCATATACAAAAGGGAAAAACTAGGTGCATACTTTTTGCTGGACCCTCTGTATGTACTGACCACTTTATCCTTTATATGTTATACATTTTTTTCTTATCAGAAATATCGTCTGGGCTACTTTTCATCTTTTCTGAAAGCGGAGCGTATGACCGTGTCATGCGCACTAAGCATGTATACCTTATCCAATCCATCTTGGCACAAACTCAGATACTTTTCCTGTTGTACACTGGTAGTGGAGACCACGACGAAATAAAAAAAAAACATCTAGAAATGAATTTCAACACCGAACACATATAATAGGTGTTTTTTTTATCTTACTATACTTCACAGAGATTGTTGGCCATATACGTTATTAATTCTGTTTCAAGTGGGATTGGATATATTGTTTTGATATTGTATATAATTCAAACACGAGTACCAGAAAAATATATTTTTCGAAATGATATGATGAAGATTCCGAAAAAAAGGGAAAACCATTGGATTTTCACTTCAATATGCGATTAGGAGAGTGGAATCAGAATTGTAATTATTTTCAATATATTTGCCATCTTTACTGATCATACCAATATTTATATTTTATCTAAAGGACTTTTTACTGCAGTATGTTATAAATAACATACAATTCCAAATAAGACTTCTTAATAGAAATGTGGATGAAAACAAAATTGAATTTTGTATTTGTACAGTTAAAATAAGAAACATCATTTTCAAGAAATCAACTGTAATCTAATGGAGTCAGATTTTTAGTATAAAAAGGTTTCTCGTGTCTTTTTTCTAAAAACGGATTTCTACTTGCAAAATTTGAAGTTATTGTAGACTGTGATGAAATAAGGGTGACTATTGTATTTTTGTATTTATTGATTATTAGAATAGATGCATTAGGTATTATTGAAACATGTATTTTTCTAACCAAAAAATAAATTTATGAGAATCTTCCATTTTATTTGTTGATGTTGAATTATTATGAGAAGTTTAACTTTTGAAGTTTGGAAATGATGGTATAAGTATTGTTATATTGGTAGATTTCTCAATACAAATGACGATGTACAACACTTCATTTTAATTATTTATAGGTGTATACAGTTAGGACACATACATGTATTTTCACCCACTATCAATAAATAAGTGTATAATTAACTTTGCCTTTTTTTCTGGCGGGGGAGAGAAGGGAGGCAATCATTGAGCTAAAAGTTATTTGATTGTTTATTACTATTTCTTGTTTGCAACTAAAACTAAATGAACAATATGCTGAACGAATTCACATGTAATAAACTTATGAACGGACAGGTAACCAACGTTCGAATACATCTTTATACTTCTGGTGTTCTGAAACAAGAGAAATCATTACTAACAAAAAATTATTCAGCATGTGACCTGGGAGTGATACACAAAGATACATCAGGTGGAGTGAAGTTTGAGCAAATGCTCGTACTAGAATTTTTTGAGACGAACTTATTTGTGTTGCTGAGATGAAAAAAAGGACGAATATATTGTTTGAATTTATGTTTACTTTCATTCACTCCACCAATAAGTTTCTAGCTGGCGCCTATACAAGTTCCCATCCTAGGGTGGGAGGTAAATCACTAAATTCAAATACTTCCCCTCTTATCATACGTAATTACTTGACTCCAATGACTCAAACTCAAGATGTATGAGCCTCTGAAGAAGCAAGCCAATCGCGCCAGCGAAACGTCAGAAAGAAATTGCAAAAAACGACGGTCTTCAATCCCGAACAATAGTAGTGATACATCTCTGGTTTTTCGGGCTTGCGGGCCGTGTAGTGGAATTTTTACTTCCGGAGCTTTCGGCTACATCTGCGGCAGCCATCTTCAGCGGCGTGGTCTTAGTTGGACTCCTCTATGTGAGTTTACTACGACTGTTTGCAAATCTGGAATTGACTCGTTATTATTTCTCGGTCCGCCAGCATTCTGTTGGTCGTCTGATTCCCTCCACTCGCTTATACCGGGAAGCGATTGAGATACATAAGCACAAGGATAACTTCAACAGAAAGGAGGAAGGACTAAATTTGAACAAAATTTGGTATCCAGTTCTAAGAACAGCCAAGACGAAGCCAGATAGAACCAGGGAATCGGACGACCAACAGAATGCTGGCGGACCGAGAAATAATAACGAGTCAATTCCAGATTTGCAAACAGTCGTAGTAAACTCACATAGAGGAGTCCAACTAAGACCACGCCGCTGAAGATGGCTGCCGCAGATGTAGCCGAAAGCTCCGGAAGTAAAAATTCCACTACACGGCCCTCAAGCCCGAAAAACCAGAGATGTATCAACACCGGCCGTGAAAGCCTACATTCTTACAATAGTAGTGATACTAAAAACCTCGACAGCGAAAGCCTCAACCACGTCAAAAAATAAATAGAATGCTTTTTTTTCGCATATTAAATGATTTTGAAAACAACAAAGCTTGCTAACTTTTGGTTATAAAACCTGAACGACGCGATTTCCCTTGTTTTTTGAATTGAATAATTGAATTAAACTTTTGGAATCCACCGATTTACAATCGGGGATTTACACAAACACGGCGACTCGAAATTTTGATTAATTAATTTTATTCATGCTTTCGTTAACGCCGTATGACAGGAAATGATTTTGAAAACAACAACAAAGCTTGCTAACTTTTGGTATATAAAACCTGAACGACGTGATTTCCCTTGTTTTTTGAATTGAATAATTGAATTAAACATGGAATCCACCGATTTACACAAACACGGCGACTCGAAGTTTCAATTTAATCAATTAATTTCATTCATGCTTTCGTTAACGCCATATGACAGGTTCCGAGTTGATAATAGGAATATTTCATCATTCTTTACAACGTCACATATTTTTGGAACATTATGAATATACTTATGGGATTTTTTCTACAAATAGCTCTGCTTTGCTTAGTGCAGGTATTCTCATGTTTGCTATCTATCTAATAAACTCAATTTGCAATGAGTTGAACTCATTTTCAGTGAATTAAAATCATGATATTCATTTTGAAAAATTTCTGTGACTTCTGATTTTTTTTTGTGAATTCGACTCACGAAAATGAATTCACAAGCCAACCTCTAAAAGTTCAGTTGCTTCTTGTTCTCTTTGTACACCCTAAACGGCTGATGGTATCATATATATCATGTTGCCATTCATAGATATCCTCAAGTTCCAGTCTGCGTATCTTCAGGAATTTCAGGATCATAAATTTGTTTATGATTCTTGCCATTCGTTAGTGGGCACGTATCAAAGAAAAGGTATAAATTGTTTTGTTACAATAATTTCAATGATCAATATTAAAATGATGAGGAGATGGTTTGTTGCCAAAAAGACCTACCTAACCTCAAATCAACACCAAGCCTGGATCTGTCTTTCAGTGAAGAACTTATCGATCTAGACGGACGATCCATTGAAAAAGAAAATAATTTATCTCAGGAGTCTAATTAAGCATAAAAATATCATTATTCAGGGGCTCAATGAAAAAATTCGTTCCCTCCAGGAGAAAGTGGCGAGTGCAACCGAGCCCATAGAAAGTAAAGGAACCGTTACAGATAAGGATAGCAGAACTAGAATTATACCAGAAAATAAGTATCCCAAAGAAAGTAGTTATGTTAAAATAGCAGCGGCTAATGACCCGCCAAGGTTGCCAAAAATCACCTCTAAAAGCACTAGAGGAAATGAGGAAAATAATCATGAGTATATAACGGCAGCAGAAGTCAATACTGCCATAATCCAAGCAAACCAGATGAGCACTATGACCTTGTAGGTCAAAAAATAATGCTCAAGAGATCCAAACAGTACCTACCTAAATATACCTCATTACATGTAACGAGACTGAAACCTAACACAGACCCTCATGAATTGCAGAAAATTCTGAAACCACATCTTCCAGGAGTAAAGTGTGAAGTACATCAATCACAGAGGCCGGAAATATATGGATCAATGAAGGTTACGTTCAGAAATGAACATTTGAGAAGCGCTTGGAAGAAAGAAATATGGCCAAGTGGCGCACTCGTGTCTCATTTTTTTGCCAAGGGGAGGTTGCCATCGGAAGTAATGGATCCTCACATTCTGTGTCTTGGAGAACACTGGCTCAGAAAACAAGAGCTTGACGAAACTGTGATAAAGAACTATAGACTAGTTTCCAGTTTTAACCGAACTGAACAGAGAAGAGGTGGCGTAGCAATCTATGTTCGAACTGAACAGAACGCAGAAGCAATTCCTCTTCTAAACTGTATAGAAAAGGACTTTGAAGCATGTATTGCTAGGATTAAGGATTCAAAGAACAAATCAATATATGCAATTTCTATGTATAGAACCCCTGATGGTGATTTTAATGTTTTTTTGGACAAACTAGAGTTATTTCTACATGACATATATAATAATAACCATGGCTTTATTATTTGCGGTGATGTAAATCTAAACTTTCTTCAGGATAGTATAAAAAATGATTGATTGAAAAACCTGTTGGAATATGATATAAGACACCATATTCAGGAACCTACGAGAATCACGAACCAGAGCGCCACTTGCATTGATGATATTTTTTCAAATTTAGATATCGGAAAAGTTAGTATATACAATTCTTCCTGTCTGACCACACCTCTCAAACATGTTCTTTTAATATAATGTATCACGAGCCTAATACCTTGGAAAACAATTATAAAATAATTTACAGTGATTCCAACATAGAATATTTCCTGAGCCACATCTCTTGAGAATCATGGAATGAAATGTACAACATGGCCAACACTTTTGTCGAGAAATTTTCTTTTTTTTATGTAACGTTCATATATTATTACAATTGCTCCTTTCCAATAACTAAAACAAAAACGAAACCTAAGAAAAAAAGATGATTCACTCCTGAAATTAAAGCTATGCATGAGAAATTATGCCAAATGGATAAAAAAAGAAAACCGTCCAGTTATCCTGAAGACAATAAAAATCACAAATCATTCAAAAAGAATTATACACATACGGTTAAACAATTCCAACATCAAAAACCCAATGAACGCATTATTGAGTCTGATAATATTATGAAAGAGAGTTGGAAAATCATAAATGAAAACAAAAAACTTAAAATAAAAAACCCTTTTATAGATGTTTTGAATGACCTTGGAGAACCTTTTACAGATCCAGTAAAAAAAGCAAATCATATAAATGAGTTTTTCATAGATTCTTTCAAGAACTGTCCAGCACCAAACACTGACATAAAATTTAAAAATTTCCATGAGTTTTTTCCCTACTCCGTCTGGTTACACCACTGGAAGTGTTAGAGACTATATCCAAAACCACATCCAAAACTGCTGAGGGCATAGATGGCGGAACTTATCTCTGAGCCTCTTTGTGAACTAATAGATGACTCATTCACATCTGGAACTTTTCCCAATGTGAAAGAGTCGAAATGTATTCCTTTATATAAAAATAAAGGTTCTAAAAGTGATCTCAAAAACAATAGGTCCATCTGCATACACAGCCGAATCGCAAAAATATTTGAAGCTTCATACTCTATACGACTGACCGCTTATTTAGAACAGTATCAACTGATCCCTCCTATTCAAAATGGATTTCGTAAAAAGAAGTCTACCAGCACTGCCATATATAATAATAATAATAATAACAGGTCTTTATTTCCCAATAATAGGTAAGATAACAAAGGAGAGAAACAAAAAAAATGAAAAGAATAACATTGGGAAAAAGCCGAAGATCAGCTGGATGTGCCTCGCGACACAGCCTCTGTTTTTCATCTTGAGCTTATATGACTGCATTGAATTTATATATAGAGCTCTTTATGATAAAAAGCATGCAGCAGGACTTTTTATGATTTCAGTCGAGCCTTTGACATCATTGATCACAATTAATTACTGTTAAAATTGGAAGCTATGGGAATACGTGATGTACCCCTAGCCTGGGCAACATCGTACTTAGAAAATCGTAAACAAACTGTCGCGATTGGGTCTGCAAAATCCGATGCTCGAATTAATGCAGATAACGGGGTTTCCCAAGGCTCCATACTTGGACCTCTTTTCTTTATCACTTTCTTGAGTGATCTAAAAGGAGCGTGTTCTTCAGCCGATCAAATCATTCTCTATGCTGACGATACAAATATCCTGATGTCCAATACTACAGTCAAAAAATTAGTCGAAGAGAGTAATATTGCATCTAAAGAATTAGAAAACTTCTTCAAAGACAACAGTCTTATTTTAAATAATCCCAAAACATACCACATCCGGTTTCTCCCAAAAAATATCAAGACAAATTCCGATCTCTACTTAACTATCAACGAAAGAACAATAGAAAGTAAAGAAAGTTTGGAATATTTAGGTGTGATATTGGATAGAAAACTTACATGGGAAGAAAACACACTGTCTGTGTGCTCAAAGCTCAGTACGATTGCATATATCACCAGAAATCTGAGACACGGTATCATGTGATGTTCTGAGAATACTATATTTCGGACTGGCTCAATCAAATCTACAGTATGGCTTGATTTTCTGGGGATCCTCAAATTACTTCGATCGAGCTTTCCGATCTCAGAAAAAAATTATTAGAATAATGCTCATCCTCTAACCGTCTATTCAGAAAATCAAGAATAATGACATTGACCTGTCTCTATATATTTCACTTAATAGTGCTTATGAGAGATAATGCAGATAAATATCTCAAAAACAATGAAATCCATTCTCATAATACTAGGGCCAATGACGATATCCAGACTTTTCCAGACTACTCCTTGGTCAAAAATCACCTAGCTATACTGGTATCAAGTGTTTTAATGAGATGAAGGATTTAATTAGTGTAAGTGGTTGCGACTCGGTATTCAAAAATAGGGTGCAAAAGCATTTTATAGTGTGGACGAGGTTCTCTGCTCCTGAATATGATATTTTAACAAGATTCAAATGACTTCATGAAGTGTACTTACCTCAGAGCCTGATTGTTTTAATTTAAATAACTATTTTAATAATGTTTGTAATATATGTGTGGATTTATTTTAATAAGATACCTTTTGCCTTGTAACTTGACTAGTCCGATAAGTATTGTGCATTGATGTCTATACATTGTGTATAATCTTTTGTGACGAATAAATTATCTATCTATCTATATACATTCTATCAAGTTTTCACTGCTGGTTCAATCCGCTGTCGGCGTATAAGTTTTCTGGCCGGGTCGGTGCGATAGGCAATTGTTAGTTGCCTAGATACCAATCCTGATAGGTGGAATATCTGGATTGAATACACCGAAAGACACGGTATCACTGTGGATGTTTCTGAGTTTCCTTGCAGATGAAATAGCAAATGCGCTACCGTAATAATCAGTAGGATGCCCCAGAACGGTTTGGCACCCAAGACGATTAGCCGACCCTTGGGCGTACTCAAGAGTGTTTGATGGACGAAGAATATAATTTAAAAAAAAAAAGATCAGGATCTTATTATTATTTTTTCATTATGTCGGAATCATCAGCATAGCGAATGGATTGATAGGCTGAAGTAAATTTTCCTTTCAGCCCCCAGATTCTATTTCACGAATTCGATTGTCGAGTAGCTCAGACTGTGACCGCTGTACCGAAAATAAACGCACATTCTAAACAATTCGATAATCGAATTCGTGAAATAGAATCTGGGCTCTGGTCCATGTACAGGCTGTCAAACGTAGAAGAGTATGAAGCTTTGAATATCTCAGCAATTTAACTTCGTATCCAGATAGATTCATATTTTTTGAGAGGACTTCAAGAACATTTATTCTTATATATAAAGGACTACATTTTGAGTGCTTCACACTGGGAAGAGTTCCAGATCTAAATGAGTAATTTGATAATTCACAGAGAGGCTCTGAGGTACAGATAGTGTTATCTGTTGAGGAAGAACTTTATCTGTTGGGTTTTACCAAAAACGCGAAGTATGTATACTAGTATACGAAGACATCAATTAACAGGCCTATCGAACAGCCATGCTGCAGACTTTCAATATTTAAGCACATTGCATTCACAGATCTAATGCCAGATAGCTGTTTCGGCCCACCATGGGTCTCTTCAGTGAAACTCAGCCATCTTCATCTGATCATCTGTACCAGAATTTAGTATGTTGTATTGTAAGATTCTATCTATTGCGAATCCAGCTGAGTGCCACTGAGGAGACATATGGCGGGCAGAAACAGCCGTCTGGCATTGGATTTGTGGATGCAGTGATTTCAAACATGAAATTTCTGATTTTTGGAATTGCAATTGTATCAAGAATCAGAAATGCTTTATTTTCATAAAACATAAATTTTATTGACAAGAGACTGGGAATGATTCTCGATGACAACACGGCCAACTGTAACAGCCTGGCTGTTCGATAGGCCCGTTGATTGAGATCCTCATCTGCTCAGTATATGCAGTCGGTTTTTAGTCGAATCCAACAGGTAGTTTTCTTTCCTAATAGATGAATCATCTGTACCTCAATTCAGTATTCAGCCTTGCAGGAGGCAGTCAGTTTGAAAATCACTGTATGGCAAGTCCAGCAGAGTTCCACTGAAGAGATCTATGGTGAGTTGGAACAGTAGTCTGGCATTGACTTTGTGAGTGCAATGTTTTTGAAAATCAAAATTCTTGGAAATTATTTTTTAGCTTTCTTCTTCTCTAAATCGAAAAATAGAAATTACAACTATGAAAGTAAAATAGAAAAAAATTCCAAATACTCTATTGAAAGGTATGTGCATACAGGGTGATTCAAAAGTACTTTGACAAACTTCAGGAGGTGATTCCTCACAATATTCTAATATGAATTGTCCAAATAAATAAATGTCCGGAAACGCTTCGTTTCCAAGATACAGGATGTTGAAGTTTTATTTTTATTTTCGTTTTTTTCAAATAACTTTTGAAATACTGAACTTAATTAAACAAACTTGGTAATAGGAGGTTTTTGAGGTGTCGAATTCGAACCTGATGTTTTTTTTGCTCTTACTCGTAGGGGGCACCACCTACACGTAGGGGGCACCACCTACACGTCTTTTTCTTTTTTAAAGATTCATAACTTTTTTGGGAGTACTTCTAGCACATTTTTCAGTAAAAAAATCGATTCCTCTATCATATCTACGTAAATAAGCTACGCTTGTTACTAGTCGCTGTAAGCAACCGTTTTCTAAATATTTGGACTTGAAAATTTCAAGTCGATTATTCGATAATCGATGCATGTTGAAGTTATTACGAATATTCTGCTTTTTTCAAAGTATGCTTTGGAAATGAATTTGACGTTTAACTCGTTTGAAGAGGTCATTACTGTTGGGTATGTTCCTTCATGACATCCTTGAGCAAAATAGTTATTTTTGTATCAAGGGTGCATAATCAGTATTTGTTTTAATGAAATTTGCAAGAAATGTCAACATTTCATTTCAGGAAATTTTGAATATGTAGAATAAACTAAAATAAACGAAACTAAATTTTATTCAAATAAATTGTTGGAAGTATCCACCTTCAGCGAAGATACAGGCAGTCAGTCGTCTAGTCATTGAATCTCGTATCCGCTCAAAAATTATTGGTGTGTGTCTTATTGTTTCACAGGCGTCTACTATTCGGTTTCTTAGATCTTCCTCGTTCACTACTGGAGTCCTATAATCTAGTGACTTCAAATGTCCCCAAAAATAAAAATCTATCGGGTTCAGATCTGAGGACCTTGGTGCCCACGCCTGGTTTGGTTCTTCTACACCCCTACCGATCCATCGATTTGGATAAACTGTGTTAAGGAATTCCCTGGCTACAACGCTAAAATGGACCGGAGCCCCATCATGCATAAACCACATGCGGATACGAATTTCTAATAAAAAAAGCAAAATATTCGTAATAACTTCAACATGCATCGATTATCAAATAATCGACTTGGAGTTTTCAAGTCCAAATATTTAGAAAACGGTTGCTTACAGCGACTAGTAACGAGGATAGCTTATTTACGTAGATATGATAGAGGAATCGATTTTTTTACTGAAAAATAGAAGTACGCCCAAAAAAGTCATGAATCTTTAAAAAAGAAAAAGACGTGTAGGTGGCGCCCCCTACGAGTAAGAGCAATAAGAACATCAGGTTCGAATTCGACACCTCAAAAACCTCCTATTACCAAGTTTCGGTAAATTAACTTCAATATTTCAAAAGTTATTTGGAAAAAACGAAAATAAAAATAAAACTTCAACATCCTGTATCTTGGAAACGAAGCGTTTCCGGACATTTATTTATTTGGACAATTCAAATTAGAATATTGTGAGGAATCACCTCCAGAAGTTTGTCAAAGTACTTTTGAATCACCCTGTATAATTCAAAGATATTAGATTCATTAACTGAAAGGAAGGAAATGCAGAATATAGAAATATTCCGAGATATTTAACTCTGAAAATCTGGTGTACCGAATACCGAACCTGAAACTCAATTGTTTGTCAGACACCTCTCAACATTTCAAGTGCTCTGGAAAAATTTTAGTTAACCATAAAAGATGGATTATGCAATACAAATGGCTGCCTCATAGACCAGAGAACATTTATTTCATCATGTATTTTTTTTAATCTATATTTTCTCTTTGCTGAACACTGAAGAGCCTTGAGCTGGCAAGGGTTCACTATTCATCTGGAGTACCAAGGCGCTCTGGGGCGTCCTACTGATTGTTACAAAAGTGCATTTGCTATTACAACTGTATGAAAACCCACATTGCTACCAGGTCAGTTGGTGTATTCAATCCATTTATCCCACCTACCAGGATTGGTATCTAGACAACTAACATTAAGGCTGATTCAGTGTACACAAGGCATAATTTAGTAGATAATGCATAACTCAAATCACATCTACTAACTGTTAACTGACCCTTCCGATACTTCTTTTATCATTTAGGTAAATTGAATAAATCTTATTTGGGTGACCAAATTGAATTTTTTCAACTGGGAAATGAAATTTTCGGTTATAAGTGATACATTAGGCACTACATTATGCATAATGGGTTCACTAAATCTACCTTCATTGACAACTTCCCAAAATCAAAAGTTTGGTCTATGAAACAGCCATAACTTTCTTCAAGTTAATGTTGCAAAGTCCACCTGTTTAGTGGTATTGAAAATCATCCTAGTTGAAGCAACGCAGATTACCATAAGGAGGGAAGTCTTCAGGATGCAACTGAATATAATGCCTATATACAGCATCGCGGTCTGCTAAATATTTAGTTCTATAATTATCCATCAGTTGTCCAGCATAAGCTGCTACGAGTGAGACACCAATGTGATTTTGAATACCTGGAAGAATTTGTATGATATTATGTAATATTTTTCCATCATTTCCCAATATTTACCGCTCATCACAGGTCTTTTAGTCGCATAGTTTGCTACTATCACACCAAAAAACCCAACAATTCCCCAAGTAACTGGTGCGAATATTTTACTGAGCAGAGGCTGTTCTCTACAGCCATCGTTTTCCAGTGCTTCTAAAGGAGTTCTCGGTAGAGTGGGCCCAGTAGCCATGATCGTAATAATTATAATTATAATTTTGAATACGAAAGTGCCAAAGATTTCTTATTTCCTTGTCATTTGTCAAGAATGGAAGAATGTCAAGTGACTTAAGGTGGCCACAGACTAGCATACATGTGCGTTATACATGTATGTCATACATGCTTGCGCGTTGATGTTTGCCAGTGTGTGGTGAAAAAATCGCAAACATGTACGTCGCACAAGTTTTCCAGTTCGACCGGAATTCATGTATGCACAAGTTTGAGCGTGCAAACATGACTGTCGGTGTGTGGCCAAGTATGAAGCTTATTGCGCATACATGTCCAGTTCAGTGTCTCACGGATTTTTTGGTTTGATCAGTTACTGTAATAAACTCTGTCCAGAAATAATCATGTCATCAGATTTAAGACATTTTTCTAAAGCGTTTATGACTGATTTATAGCTATATAAAAGTTTTCCGTGTTTATGGGAAACGAAGAGTCGTGATTATGAAGACAGAAACAAAAAAGATAGCGCTTAAATGGTTTTGTTGAAAAAACTCCAGGAAATTGAACCAAATGCTACAAAAAAAAACTGTAACGGCTTAAATGAATAGCATACGCGGCAACTCCTGCAATACTCATTTGCCGTTAAATGAATATCCTCATCCAGCCACTTATTGTCCAGTACAACATGAAGTACACCTAAGTTTACAAAGACCTACAGATACACAAGTTCCAATGACTCCAACACCACAACAGCAACTATACCAAAATTTTGAAACTAGTTCACCTACGTCTCAGTATAATTCTAATATTTAAACGTTTCATGGAACTTATCAACCAAGTGAGGACAATAATTAATAGAAATCAAATATAGCCTTGCAGGTCTCTGGTATTATTTTTACCAACGACTGAGGAGAAATTAGCGTTGAAAACTTTAAATCTCCATAATTCCTTCCAGTGGCTTAATAGCGAAGTGTGGCTGTTAATCGCTCATGAGGTGATATAGCAGCCCCCAAGATCGTGTCCTGTTTTTCAATAATTGGAGACACTAAGTTTAATAGTGTGATGTAACTATCTTCAGCCATTCTGAGGTAATTCCGCCAATCATCAGGCTCTAGGTGTAACTCTTCTAGGAGATTAATATGAGTATACTTTGAACGTTTCAAAAGCCATTCTTTCACCCATTTTGTTTTTTTGTTGGCTGTTGAACTAGTTTCCTTTTCTTTTTGATCAATAAAGCAGCGTACGTCGCTGGTAACAGAAAGAAGGTGTCATCACCGCTCATCGTGCACTTCCAAACTGACATGGTTTGATAAACTTGTGTGTAAGTGTATATATAAACTCTGTTGTCGTTCAAGTACGTCACACATGTGTGACATACATGTATGACGCACATGTATGTTAGTCTGTGGCCACCTTTAAGAAGGTGTTTTCTGGCGCTCATGTATTTAAAACGTATTCGTCTCCCCATCTTTCTCTCACTATCTGGCTGTCCGTAAGTGAGAGAGAAGGAGACAGACGAATACGTTTTAAATACATGAGCGCCAGAAAACACCTTTAACCGATGTGAAGTTGGCTGCTGAATTTTCCGAAAATACCCGATCGATCAAACCAGTGGCGTAGCTTCCTCCTCTTTTTGGTAATTGTTATGGATATAAATAAATCGATTATTTCCTTCTAAATTAAATAGTCTACTGTTGAGTTCTATCAAATTGATTGCAAAGAGAAAAAATCGGATTAAATTTCTACACACTACATGAAACATGAAAAATGGAGTGTATTTCAAATCATGACGAAGTGTATTTCATTTGTTATTTTCACTAAGTGAACGGAGCTCATTTGTGGAACTTCTTTTTAGGTTTTTAGAAAAATAAGATAAATAGTCGAGCATTATCTTTTAATGTGCTTCGTTGGAGGTTTTCATTTTTTTGGTTGGGTATAGAATAAAAAAATTGAAATTTAAACAATACCACATTTCTTGTCGATTGAACCACTGATTGGGAGAAGAAAATTGAGGTGGAACTGTTGCTGGGAATCTAGAGAATGCAACTTCATGAAAAGGGGGTGTAATAAGAAAAAAAAAAGGATTTCATTATCAATTCAAAATGAAACTAGGGGGGACTTGTAGATAAAGACCAATAGAATGCAGCTCCCTAAAAATAATTTCTTGTGGAATTGGTGAGTAGGCTGTACATCGAAAAAACACGAATTTTCACCATTATTATTATTATGGCCACCGACTGTCAAAATGAAACTAAGCGGGATTTGTAGATGAAGACCAATAGAATGCAGCTCCCTAAGAAGAATTTCTTGCGAAAATGGTGGGTAGGCTGTACATCGAAAAAACACGAATTTTTACCATTATTATTATTATGGCTACCGACTGTCAAAATGAAACTAGGCGGGATTTATGGATAAAGACCAATAGAATGCAGCTTCCTAAAAAGAATTTATTGCGGAATTGGTGGGTAGGCTGTACATCGAAAAAAACACGAATTTTTACCATTATTATTATGGCCACCGACTGTCAAAATGAAACTAAGCGGGATTTGTAGATGAAGACGAATAGAATGCAGCTCCCTAAGAAGAATTACTTGCGAAAATGGTGGGTAGGCTGTACATCGAAAAAACACGAATTTTTACCATTATTATTATTATGGCCACCGACTGTCGAAATAATACTAGGCGGGATTTTTAGATAAATACCAATAGAATGCAGCTCCCTAAACAGAATTTCTTACGGAATTGGTGGGTAGGCTGTACATCGAAAAAACACGAATTTTTACCATTATAATTATTATGGCCACCGACTGTCAAAATGAAACTAAGCGGGATTTGTAGATGAAGACCAATAGAATGCAGCTCCCTAAGAAGAATTTCTTGCGAAAATGGTGGGTAGGCTGTACATCGAAAAAACACGAATTTTTACCATTATTATTATTATGGCCACCGACTGTCAAAATGAAACTAGGCGGGATTTATAGATAAAGACCAATAGAATGCAGCTCCCTAAAAAGAATTCCTTGCGGAATTGGTGGGTAGGGTGTACATCGAACTATTATATTCACTTTTGAGGCTTCACAAATCAGACTATTTCTCGTATTGCTACGTTGAACTTGTCTTTCACTGTGTTCTCCAAGATAATCTGAAGATGAGACTGTATCATTTCAGTTTACATACCCAAATAGCACAAGAACGTCCAATGGATGTCCACTGGATGTACGTTATGGACTACACGTTCATCCACTGGACGTCCAGATAAGATACATAAAACATCCAATGAACGCTCTATCGACATCCAGGGACCAGGACTTTGGACATCCAATGGGGGTCCCTAATGAACGTCCACTGAACGTACATTGTATGCAATGGATATCCATCGGACGTACATCTTAAGTACAATGGATATCCATTGAACATACAATGTACGTTCAGTGGACGTTCATTATGGACCCCCAATGGATGTCCAAAGTCCTGGTCCCTGGATGTCAATAGAACGTTCATTGGATGTTTCATGTATCTTATCTGGACGTCCAGTGGATGAACGTATAGTCCATAACGTACATCCAGTGGACATCCATTGGACGTTCTCGTGCTATTTGGGTTCCAAGTTTCAGGTCTCATTTTATATGTATAGATTAACAAAAAAACCATTGTAGTGATTCAAATATGAAAGCTAGCTATATAGTACCATTGACTTTTTTGTAGAACTAATAGAGAC
The DNA here is from genome assembly GCA_032362365.1 of Zygogramma bicolorata. Taxonomy (NCBI): domain Eukaryota; kingdom Metazoa; phylum Arthropoda; class Insecta; order Coleoptera; family Chrysomelidae; genus Zygogramma; species Zygogramma bicolorata. The sequence continues at coordinate 687,183 of JAVJAQ010004475.1, read as the reverse complement.
CAACATTTTGGGTGAACATTATGTTCGTCTATACCGAACCGTTTAGTCAGCGCATACAGGTGAATCATCACATCCGAATTGATTTACATATACATCTCAATGAGTGAATGAATGAAACAAAGTTAGAAACAAACCTCTTTTAAATATAAGTCAACCCATTCGAGATAACGATGTTTCTTACATACAAACTTAACAATACTGACTAGGTATATTCATAAATTTAACATTTATATTTTCAGTTCTAAATCAAACAAGAGTTCTTTTCTACACAAACAACTTTTATTATACTAAAAATGAAAGAATAAATTCTGGGGAAGAAATTCAACAAAAACTCAATCTTTCCTAAAAATTGATAAATTATTTCATGTCAATACATGTATGGAAAAATTTATTTTCTCTTCTTTGCTCTTCTGAGCCATCTCATGATAGCATCTCCAATAACTTTCTTGTTCTCAGTGATGTTAGGTAATTTAGCAGCTTCTGCAAGAAAGTTTAAGTTCACACTGAAAGCAATCTGAGATGGTGAAAAAATTTATAGATTTCAGGTTGATTATAACTGACAATCATTTGTGGACATTTTAAATACGACATAGTTTCATTTTGTTGCATGGCCATGACTATAGTACTATTGATTTCAAAATGATAACGGGACTCGCACTATCTGTCGAAGAGATATTTTTTGAACCGAATTATTCATCAGTAGTATAACAGTCGCATTTGTGTTAGGGTTAGAACTAATTCTACAGTGATCAGAATATAAAGCTAAACTGGTTGAAGGACTATCATACTTTGGTGACTGCAATAAAGAATCAGTGCAGTTGTTGAATAGTGGAACTGTTCCACCACTGATTTTCTTTATTTATTGCAACTCGGACCCTTTTGTAATATTCAAGTTCGTATTTCTAGGTTGATCAGACGAACGATTAATATTTTTTTAAGATGTACACTGAAAAGTATGGTATAACCTCACGTTCACTGAAAATAGTCACTTACCTTCAATATAGCTTATTCCTGCTTTCTGATACAGATGGGAATACACAAAACTCAACAATCGTACAAAATGAAAGCTCCCAGCGTCCAATACAGATACAATACACTACCCACTACCGACACGAAGTGCTTTTGGCGCTATTCTGCTATTCTCAATTGAGGGCGAAAGGTGAAACGATTGGCGCGTAATTTGAATATATTCGATTCATATTCAGAATCAATCAGTGATTTTCTCTCAAAACCGCAGATATGTAAATTTTACATAATGAATGAAATTATTACTGTTCTTGTGAGAAATCAGAAATAATTGTGTAAAATTCTTGCAACAGTTCCAAATTTCCAAATAACGTCCACATCTAGACGTCCAATAAATGTACAATTCTGGATATCCAAATCGAATTCCATACGTGTACGTCCAATGGATGTACAGTTTCACATTTCCAAACAGTGTCCACCTCTGGACGTCCATTGCATGAACATTTTTGGATATTCAAGTTCACGTCCGAAAGTGTACGTCCAATGGATGTACAGTTTTACATTTCCTAACAATGTCCACCTCTGGGCGTCCATTGAATTGTGATAACAACCGTTTCTTAGCTCATTTCGTTTTAGTTCGCAATCATGGAAGGTGTAAATAAAAAAATCGAGTTTTCAGAGAAAATCGCGAAATTTATTTTACTCTTCGATCCGAGTTGTTCGTTTAACTCTCTTATCGAGTACAAACCAGATCATCCAATTTTCGATTGTGAAAATATTAAAAAAAAGTCATCTTTAAAATTCCCTAGTCAAGTGTATAGGCATATTCATCTAAATAAAACAGAGTTTGAAAAAATAATTGCAATTGTCGCGAATGGGCATATATAGTAAAAAAAGGAAAAATGAAAAAATTGAAATTCTGAAGGATATTCATGCCGACTCGGAGGAAATGAAATATTAATAATAAATATATATATATATATATATAAATAATAAAATAATAATAAAATTATAAATAATGTCGTAGTTGCAAATGCTTGCGAAAGTTTGGGCTTAAGTTCTAGAAACATAAATAATAGAAAACGAGCGTATTATTGTCTAAACAAATATTTTAAAAGTGACGAAAAGCCCATTGAAGTATAGAATCAGACACTGCCTGGTCTAAATGATGATGTCGACAAAATAAATAGTTGCCCATTGATTTCTGATGAAAACCACCATGTTGCTTAATGTTCGACTCCCGTATAGATACTGACTCAATTCCTTGCAAGAAAGCAAGATTTCAAGTTAGTACAATAAAGAAAAAAATCGTGGAGGTAAATGACATTTATTCAAATGATGAACAGTTCAATTCGAATGATATCACTGACTCAATAATTCTGAAAGAGATCATGAAACTGGCTGATGGAACGGCGACGGGACCGAATATGAAATATTCCTAATTTTTTTTTTCGAATTCACGCACATTCAGAATGTCATTTCGTAGAAATTTGTATTCCTTTTCTCTATTATTACGTTATGCTACGTTGTTGTAATGAGCTCAATATAATCCCAAATTGTATGTATATTTCTTGTGCCTACCATTTCTGATGTTTTAATCAACTGAGGTTTTTGATGAATGAAGCCAGTCTGAATTGGAGTTGTAGATTTTTTACATGTCGCTGTGAACAGGTACTGAAAAACAAATCATTGTGCGGAATTTAAGTGTAACCAAATAAACATTATGGCAGATTATAAAGGTATTGCACCATTAGATTAGATATGAGTGTAAATGTATCTGAAAAGTGGAATTTTTGGATGAGAATGTTCAAAAATTATCTGAAAGCAACAGAAATAAATGAGAAAAAAGAAGATCTACAGTGTATATTGGCGATGAAGGACTGCACATTTATAATACTTTCAAGTTTGTGAAAGAAGAGGAAGACGAAATTGAACCCTTGATAAAAAAGTTTCAAGAGTATTTTCAGCCGAAAAAGAAACTTACATAATATGAAAGGTACGAATTCAATAATAGCAAGCAATTGGAGGGTGAAACAGTGCAACAATATGTAACTGATCTTGAAAATAGGGCGAAAACTTGCGAGTTGGGGGACATGAAAAGATCAATTTTATGAACAGTAATTGAAATTCTTTATTGGAAAAATATTCGAAGGCATAGGTTGCGAAACCTTCTGTAACACATTCTACTAGAAAAATTCCATTTCCATTATTAGACGATTTTCGGAGGTGCCTTGCAAACATGGAGAAGGAAATTCCGTAGTTTCAATGAAAAAACACAATGGATCTCTTCGAATTTGTCTGGACCGTAGAGATTCAAATAAGAATCTTATACGGGAATATTTTCCTCTGGCACTTCTGATGAAATTGCATCCAAGCTAGATTGAGCAATAGTTATTTGTATTACAAGGGAGCAAAGTGGTACTTTTCCTCCCGAAGATGAAGTTCAAGGGAGGAAAAGTTACTGTACTCCCATGTAATTCATATGATATTTCCGCCTACCTCAAATAATAAGTCATTTTCAAATAATTCATTTATTCAACAAACAAAATTTTAAGTTGTGGTAGAGTAATTATTGATATTCATGGTGAACGTACAGTTTTCAGGATTTGTTATTTGTATACCACTGGAAGTGAAAAGTGGAGCAGTTTTCGTGTTATTTTCACTAACATACATCTGGTGTCCCCCGGAAGTACTTGTAGTTGGTTGATTACATTCGATTTCATTAACTCCCATTATCTGAATTGAAATTTTTGCTTTTTTGCAAGAGATTGCTCCACATACTCTTCAGCGATATTTGAAGACTTCCAACCTCCGTGTTGCTTTAAAGCAAGTATGTCTCCTCCAGAATTTGCAAGCAAACTTGCCAAAGTTCTTCTGAAACTACCCCCGGTATAATTTGTGGCATTAGGCAGTTTCAAATATTCTGCAATTTTTGTAGGAATTTTAGCTATAGTATTTTTTCCAACCATTTGGTTGATACACTTTCCTGCTCTATAACAGACAAATAAACGTGTCTGATTTATTTTCGGGCGTAGCGATATATATTTTCTGTAAATGTCAATATAAGTAGGGCCATTCCCCGGTGAAGCATTGATCACAAACGTTCTCTGTCTATTTGTTTTAGAATCTGGTATATTTACTATTAAAATTGAACCTTTAAATATCTGTAGGGGCCATTTTAAGGGGCTCGTCACACCTGCATGCTCCTGAGATTCCAAAAATGAGTGGAACCTAAAAACCAAGAAAAACAGAATAGAAAAAAGCTTACGCTGCTGGGATTCGAACCTACACCTCTTAGTATCAGATGAAGAGTGAATCAAAGTCAAAGTCAAAAGGATTTTATTGCCTATTTTCATATAATGTTAACTTATTCACTAAACACAAAATTGTATATATACATGTACAATAAATATATAATGAATATATAAATAAAACACAAGCATAATACATTCACAGGTATATATTCCAGAAGGAAAGGACACCCGGAGTGGGAAGTAAGCTACATCTGCTTGAGAAAGGATCGCCCCTCACTCTCACAGACCGCTATCCCTAGCAAGTTCGTCAGGCCTGACTATAAGTCGACATGCGAGACTGCCGCGCTGGTGGTAACGCTACTCTGGCATTTAGCTTCAAAGCCTTAAGACAATTGAGAGATTCACTGCATGGGTTTCCTGCCTCCATGGCTTACACCCAGATTGCGATGCATTTACCTTTCGGTTTAAAACATTTAATTTGTAAATAGTTGTAATCTGGATTGAATGATTATTGAAGTAGTTTGGCAGAAAATATGCAAAAACTGCCTTCAAGTAATTCAAGTTGGAATTCTTTCAATTCCATTTCGTCGATTGGTGGGAATTTCGATGCTAATATACCTAAAAGGTATATTTATTCGCATTCCGCATGAAAGCCATGAAGGCTCTTTTGGCTAGATGATCCTGTGCTCCGGACATACTCGTGATGAGGTCGTCCAGAGCACGTCCCAGTTCGTCAAGATTTATCATCCCTAGATGAAGAGTGAATCAGACACTAACAAATTGCGCTACGAAGGCTCTCTGAATTCATGTTGGGAATTGCGGACATAGCGTATTGTTGTCGCTCTATTATTATATTTGCCGTTCACTCTTCATTTTCCTAATATATTTACTTGAGAATATCTTACCTTCATTAGTAAATACTTTTCATTGGGAGCTTCTAGTAAAAATGTATTTATCTCCTCTCTTGAGAAGGTTTTTGCCTTATTTGGTTTATATCCCTGGTTTTATCTTTTCAATTAATTTTGGGTATTCAATATCCACATTTTCTTTCAACTGAAGCATGGTACGTAGCTTCGAATACTTGGACCACAATGTAGAGGCTTTTAATGTATTTGCTGATATCGAGAAGTACCTCGAAATAACATTTTCTGAGTATGTACGACAGTGCTGCTCCACGGCCAAAAATTATTGTACGAAAATGACAGATGAAAATGTATGCTTTTCGCCAGAATTGTATAGTATCAATGGTCGCCAACACTGTCATCGGAATAATTGACAAGTGACAGCTTCCCGCATGATGCAAAGATGGAATAAAGCGTTTTGCGCATGCGCAGACATGCCATCGTATGTGAAATGTAAATATTTTGAAGTGATTATTACAAATATATTGATTGGATTACTTCCATTATTTCCATTAATATTGATTGAAAATTCTTAGTTGAAGTTGGTAATTCAAATGCATGATAACTGGTTATTTACCGCTCTATTCTCTCATTTCAGGCTTCAATTCGTTCGAACTATCAACTACCATTCATAAATATTTATTTAAAATTCGTCTTGTCTCACTGTGCATTCATTTTTATTTTGGCGTCAGCAATTTTCGACAGATTTGACTGATCTGAAAATGAAGTTGTGCTCTGTGATCGAAATCTATGACTTCTATGAGTTTTATGACAGACGGACACGCGGGACACGCCTGTCATAATGGGACGGAAGACAGAGATTATTCGAATATCGAAGTGATTGAAATTTGTAAATATGTAACCGTGGCATCGTTCGAATCAATGACTCAATGCAAAACCAAATGGAGTGAAAATGTATGCTTTTCGTCAATGTGGTATGCATGTACGAAATAATATTGAATTGTATAGCAATCCGTACAATTGTATAGCCAGGAGCAGCCCTGATGTACGAATATGCTTTTCCTCGGCCCATCGCTTGAAATGTAAATACTGTTTTTCGTATTTTTCTCTAGATTAGATTTGGAATATCCGGTGGTGTATTATTTATGTCTTCAAATTCGCTTGAATCACTCATTTTTCTGATATTATTTTATACTTTCTAGAGATAAGGTATTATAGTTTGACACACTTCGAAACTCTATCGAACTGTCAATCGACCATAGAATCCTATGCAATTTCTGTCCTAAATTCAAAAACCGGATGAATCTATGAATTGAAGTCGGATCATTAGTGTAAGAATCGTTAAATTTAAATTACAATTTACTGAATTCTAATATTTTGCAAAATACAGGGTGTTCTATAAATAAACAGTAAAAAGTATAGTAACATAATATTTTAGTTTAGTATAAGTTATTTCATTGGTGACGTATCAAACGTCACTTTTACTTTTTCTCCCTAGAGGGGATAAGTACTACTTTGCTCCCTAAAATGAGGCTAGGACATGAATACTTTGGATAGAGGTAGGCGGAAAAATATTTTACTACTCTGGATGCGATGTCTGGGTTCTGGCAAATGGCACTAGATCCTCAGAGTTCAGATCTTTGCACTTTTGTCATTCCCTTCGGGAGATATAAGTTTTCAAGACTACCCTACGGGATTAATTTAGAGACATTTTTAGTTTACAGTAGAAATTTATATAGGTGATGTACTTGTGAAAGAAACAGGAAGGAACATAATGAAAGTCTTGAGAGTAGGTATTGATAATGGCAGAATTACCTAATAAAAAAAATGCAAATTTGCAGTAACTGAAATTTATTATTTGGGTCAAAAAATAACACAAAATGGTTTTGGTCCAGATGATTCCAAGATCAGGGCCATCACAGATATGCCTGCACCAAAAAATAAAATTGAATTGTAGCGTTTTTTAGACACGATAACGTATGTGGTAAAATTCGTGGACGATCTTTCAGAGATTACATCTTGCACGGAAAAAAAAATTTAATAGTAGCAAGTAAAATTTACATATCACCAAGTAAATATTTGCATACTATATGGGACAAGTTCACGCTTTATTAGCCACAAGAAAAATTAGATTCCTGAATTCGATCACTTGCTGTTATTGATGTAATCTGATGAACAAAAGGTAACCTAACAATATTAAAAGCTTTATTAGAAGCAGACCTTTATTTTTAATTGGCCCCAATGTACTTTCTATTTGCAGTGGATGCTCAGTTTGATAACTACTAGTAACAAGTGGATTTACCATTAATGAAAAATGATTTACTCTCAAATAACTCATATACTCAAATCTAAAAAACAAGATACTAGTAGCTATTATACAGTATTCTACTGTAGCAACACTTTAAGATCACTATAGTAATTTTGGTTCACTTGGCCTTATCAAATGATTCACTTCTGGGTGGTTTATATTGTCTCACCTTCAATGTAGCTTTATTCCATCTCTCTGTACTGTACAATCTGTTCAAAAATCATGACTGATTGTACAGGCAGGGAAATAACTTTTTCTATTGAGATCATAACAAATTCAAGTTATGTATAACACCAAGTACGATTACAACGTTCTGAAAATTGAAGAAATTATGGGGGGAAGTAAAAATATGTGAATTCTCATAAGAATTTTAATGACAACAAAACTTACTCCATAGACTAGATATACCTAAATCACTTTCTTATACTTCAACGACAACATTTCTTGAATGAAAAAAACAAACCAAATTAAAACTATTTCTACTTCAAAAAACAGTGATGTAACATATATCAACAAAACACCGGCGTTAACTCTATATATTTTTTATAATTCCGGCACAATAAATAAACCACATCCACGGTACACACCACCCCAATGTAAATTTTGGAATGACGCCGGTTTGTCTTTGCCGATGGCCGCGGGTAAAAACGCATAATTAAACGCGATTGTTCCCGAGTTGGTCAAAAATCAACAAGTAGGTGAACACGTTACATTTCCGTAGGGACACCAACTTCTACTGCAAATAAATTGTTCTATTATGCATGTAACATGAGCTTCTGTAGTGATGATATACTTTTCAGAAACCGCAGGTTAATAAATATGAAAATTCACTTTTCAACGGCTAGTGAAATGTTGACCTGGCATTATACAAAGTGAATTATCTAGTGTTCGAACTACTCGCTGTAGGTACTCAATATTATAGCTACAAGTTCATGCGTTCAGAATACTTATTTTTCTGGAGACAAAATGCTTTTTTATTTAATTCAGGTATTTATTTTCTTAGCACAATATAGAAAAAGCCAGGAGAAAGTTTTACTTGGACCATTTTTTTCCGTGTGTCTAAGAGAATTACTCAAAAAAAAATTGTTTGGTCTTGGGGTGAAACTCATGAAAGTACTTTCAGGAATTTCAAAGAAATACTGAATAAAATACCCTTTTTACAATTTTATAATCAAAATGAACAAATTGTTGCATCAGCTAATTCATTTTAAAATGAAGTGGGGGCGGTGCTGTTACAAAAAATTACCTTGCTTATATGATTCCAAACCTTTTTCGGAAACACAACACCAACCTTTTGTCCAGATTTTCAATAAACCATTGCATGATCGTCCCCCTACACTTTAAAGGATGTTTTATATATACTTCGGTTGAATTTGAACGCTACTGATGAAAACATCGCCGAACTTAAGGAAAACACAGCAAGTGATTCAGAACTGATAACATTATTGGGATATGTCAGACATGGCTGGCCAGAAAAAATTGAAAAGGTGGGTTGTAAGGTTAGATTTGATAATCAATTCAAATATGAAATAACTCTTAAAGGTCGTGGATTTGGCCAAGAAATAAGCAGATAACTACGCAGAGAATAACTTTAATTTGCTTAAATTAAAACGTACAAGAAGCACTCGACATTCTACATCGGCATCTTGGTTACAACTACTAGAAGAAAAGTTGTTTAGTGACATATAAAAGTAACTAGCCTATAACAGGATTGCCAATATACTAACACCTGCCCTCAATCCTGGAAACTCAAAACAAAATTTTATTTTACAGGAATAACATGCAATTTATGCCTAAAATATTCAAATTTATTTTGGGTTAGAGCTTTAGTTAAGAAATCAGCACATTGCTCATTAGTGGGACAATATATGAGTTTAATTATACCATCATTTACACAGTTTCTTACAAAATGGTATTTAACATCTATGTGCTTTGATCTTTTGGTCTCAAATGTTTTTGCTATTTTTATACAAGACTGATTGTCCTCATGAACTAAAATAGTATATATTTCAATTAAAATACTATCTAAGAGTTGTTTTACAAATAAACATTCTGTAACACACGTTGCCAGTGCAACATACTCTGATTCACAGCTAGATAATGTTACAACTGATTGTTTCTTTGACTTCCAAAGGATAGTATTATTATTTAATTGCAGTATAAAACCACTGATACTTTTTCGATCATAAGTATTACTTGCAAAGTCCGAATCTACAAATGCATTCAACATTAATTTTGAATTTTCTGTTTTTGAAAAGTTTAAACCAAAATTTTTTGTATTTTTCAAGTATCTGAGTGTGTTTTTTAAATGTTTCCAATGAACTAATCCATAGCTATTTTGGAATTGGCTGAAATAAGTAACTGAATAGCATAAATCTGGTCTACTACCAAGCATAATATACATAAGACTCCCAATAAGCTCTTTATAAGGTAATTTCGGTTGCAAATCAATATCTTTTTCAGGTTCTAAATTCAACTTAGGTAACATTGGCAATGATAATTCTTTGCAATCTAACATTCCAAAATTGCTTAAAACTTTATTAATCAGATTTGTTTGTGAAATAAAAAGACCATTAGGATATTTGGTAATTTCTAAACCTAAAAATATAAAATTATTGGTTTTTGACATAACCTTCATTTCAAATTCTAGTGCAAGTTGTTCTTGGACAAAATTCAAATCTTTAACATTATTAGAAATTAGAATTAAATCATCTACCCATATTAATAAATATGTTTTAGATTTTATGTACAAACAAGGATCAACTTCACTTCGTTTGAAATTGATTTTGCATAAATATGTATTTAGTCTTTCATACCAAAGTTTTGGACTCTGTCGAAGCCCATACAAAGCCTTTTTTAGCTTACAGACCTGATCGGTAGGCCCTTCTACACCTTCAGGTATATACATATAAACAGGTTCTTCCAATACCCCGTTTAAGAATGCTGATTTGACATCTAGCTGACTAATATGATAGTCACCTTCCACAGATAATGCCAATAATATACGAAGGGTTACCATTCTGGCTACTGGTGTGTAGACATCTTCAAATGAAATATTTTCCTGTTGAAAACCTCTTGCTACGAGTCTCGCTTTCTTGATGGTAACACCCTGAACATCTTTCAAAGTAAAAACCCATCTAGAATCTACTATATTAGTGTGTAATGGAGTAGGTACTATTTCCCAGGTTTCATTTCTTTCTAGATTTGAAATTTCTTCATTGATTGCTCTTCTCCAGTCAGCATCTTCAATAGCATGTTCATAATTTGATGGTAACTCAGACGGTAAACAACCTGTAGATAAGGCTGCCATAAAATTCATTTCATAGTCTTGATATTTTAATGGCATTCTACGTTCTCTTTTGTAACGTCTAGATCCATCTTCATTTTCTTCACTGTTTTCTGTTTCTTCTCCAGTATTGTTATGTTGTTCTTCTTCCTTTTCCTCTGTAATATTTTCCTCGTGACTTCCATCAAATACTACTGGTGATGGTTTGTGTGGATCATTCTCTCTTTCTTCATTAAAAATAACATTTCTCGCTACTACAATTTTATTTTTATTTTCATCCCACATTCGAAAACCATTAGGTGCGTAACCAACCATTTTCATTTTGATACTTCGTTCATTTAGTTTGCCTTTCTGGTCCTCCTTTGGTATATGAACGTAACCTGTAGATCCAAAAACTCGGACATTTTCTATATTAATTTTATGTCCATTATATACTTCTATAGGTAATTGGCCCTTTTTCAATGTTGAGGTTGGTAGGCGATTTAGCAGGTAAACAGCACATCTAACTGCTTCTCCCCAGAACAATTTTGACATTCCAGAATCTAGTAATAAACAACGGCTTACATTCATAATGGAACGATTTAGTCTTTCACTGACACCGTTCTGTTCTGGTGTTCTTGGCACAGTGTATTGTATCTGAATTCCTTTACTTTTACAGTACTCCTTGAAATCTTTCGATGAGTATTCGCCACCATTATCACAGCGGAATTTGCAAATATTTGTGGCAAATTTTGCAGATACAATTGCTACATATTCCTTGAATTTTTCAAGAACTTCACTTTTATTTCTCAACAAGAAAATATATGTAAAATGTGAGTAGTTATCAATAAACGTCACATAATATCTCATTCCATCATATGTGAGTGGAGTGAAAGGTCCTGCTACATCTGAGGATATGACTTCAAGAATCCTTGTAGGTTTCTTTTCCTCTGATAAATCCTTCAAAAATGGTAAACGAGTTTGTTTGCTCTTCATGCATACATCACACATCTTCTTTGATGGAAAATGAGAAGAGTGCCCCATTCTTCTATGAAGTAAATCCATATCATTTGTGACAATATTAGCATTGGCAATCATATCCCTTACAGTAAATTCAATAACATATAAATTGCCTTTGATGCCACCTTGTGCTAATAATCGTCCGTTTTTGTCAGCAATTTTAACTTTGCTATTTTCGAAAACTACAGTTAAACCTTCCTGTTGTAATCGTTTAACAGATAACAAGTTATATTCAAGTTCATTACACAGCAAGACATCCTTGATTCTTATATTAACCTTGTTTTCATTTCGAACATAGAGATTGCCAATCTTGGTTGCGTTTATTTGTGTCCCCTGCTTTGCTACATTTATTTTGTAATCAACAGACTGTTGTTCTAGCAAATATTTTCCATATCTTTCACTAATTAAATGATTTGTTGCCCCCGAGTCAACAATAAAAGGCAAAACATGCAAATTGTCAATATTTCTGACAATGACAGAGCTCAAATTGACAGCCATCAATTCTTCTTCTTCTTTTATTTCAGTGCTGCCATCTTGGTGATTTGAAATTGACTGCCTAGCAACCTCGACTACAAAAGCTACTTCTTCTTCTTCTTTTTCAGCAACTTGCGCGTTCGAATTTCTCAGGTTAGGTTTTCTGTCTCTGTCTTTTAACTGCGGACAGTCGATTTTCAAATGTCCCGGTTTTCCGCATTTATAGCACTTGAATGGAAAATAATGTCCACTGCGATTATGTCCACGTCCTCTGCCTCTGGTTCCGCGTCCTTGAAAGTACTTGCCACTGGTTAATGCAATAGGATCACTAGGGGATGCATTCACACTTGCATTATTTTGACGCATTTCTTCTTGAAGAAGTTTGTTTTTCACGAACTGAAAATCCATTGCACTAGGGTCTTGACTAAAGATAACATCTATTGTGGTTGTTATAGCCTGGTATGATTCAGGCATTGCTGCCAATAATTGTGAAATCACTTCATCATCTTGAATGCTTCCACCACTACCTTTCAACTCTTGAATTGTTTTTTCAAAGTCCAATATAAAGTCTCCTAGTGGTCCACTTTGATAACACATGCCTCTTAATTTTCGCTGCAAGTTTACCTGCATCGATAAGCCTCTCTTAGTATAAGTTTTCTTCAGAGTTTCAAAAATATCCCGTGCTGTTTTCTGATCTTTAATCGTATCCAACACATTGTCTGCCAGCCATTGCACCATTATATTCCTGGCCTTCACGTCTTTCTTCCGAAAGTCGTCACTTTCCCTTGTAGTTTGATCTACTTCTTTCAAAACTTCAAGTACATTGTTTTGTTCCAGCATAAGCTTCAGCCGATATTCCCAGTTTGAGAAGCCTGTTCCGTCGAATGGTTTCAAGTGCGCCACCTGTGGTGTCAACGCCGGTTCCAAATTTCTATACCAAATCACACCAATCACTGTAATTTCCAGAATTCCAGACCTTAGATTACTCTGGGCCCATAACCTCTTAAAGGTCGTGGATTTGGCCAAGAAATAAGCAGATAACTACGCAGAGAATAACTTTAATTTGCTTAAATTAAAACGTACAAGAAGCACTCGACATTCTACATCGGCATCTTGGTTACAACTACTAGAAGAAAAGTTGTTTAGTGACATATAAAAGTAACTAGCCTATAACAGGATTGCCAATATACTAACAATAACTGAGGCAGATGGACTTCTGTATAAAAGTAAAAAAATGATAATTCCCTCAAAAATGCTTTCTAGACTCCATTATGAGCATATGGGTGAAGTAAAACCAAGAACAAAGCAAGGGGTATATTTTTCTGGCCAGGCATGTCGAAAGAAATTGAAACTTTCATTCAGAACTGTCAACTTGTGCTAAATTCAGGAAGAATAAACCGAGAGACATTTCTCACGAAATGCCAAATTTACCATGGGAAAGAGTGGCTTGTGATCCATTCTTCTTCAACAACGAGACATATTTGCTAGTAGTTGATTATCCTTCAAAATATATTGAACTAGCAAAATGCTGCCAGCTCAGATCGTCCACTGAAATAATTATAAACTCAAAGGAATTTTTGCTAGGCATGGTATTCCGAAAATTTTGATCAGTGATGGAGGTCCGCAATTTACAAGTTTGCCTTTCAAACAATTTTCGAATGAGTGATAATTCACACACATTAGATCAAGACCTTCCTATCCTCAATCAAATGGTTTAGTTGAGAGACAAATTCAAACATTAGGAAATATGTTGAGAAAAGCTCAGTACATGGTACTGCTAAACTCCCAATGTCAAAGCACGAGTCAAAGCATCTTAAAGACATCCTACCGAGAGAAATTTCTGAATTTGAACCCCGTCCGAATGATTATAAAAAAGTTGAACAATTGTTAGAAAAATAGCAATTAATTCAAGAAAACTATTATGACAAACAATCAAAAACAGATAGTCACAACTTTCGCAAAGGTGATAATGTTTTGGTGAAAAAAACAATTTCGGATACAGTATGACACAAAGCCACAATTGAATCAAAAAATATGAAGAAACCTAGATCATACGATGCAGAAATGGCGAAAGGTAATATTCTGAATATAAATAAGAGGTTCATTAAGGTTTTCAACAGCTCAAAGGAATGCGAAGAAATTGTTAGTCCGCAACAGAACATAACTGGTAAGGATTGGAATGGGAAATCTTTGGATTGTGAAGGAAAAACAGATGATACTGATTCTGATGATATTATATTTCTTCCTAACTGTACTAGATCTGGTAGAGAAATTAGAGCTCCATGCAGATTGAACTATTCTTAACTATTATGTGAGTGAATACTTATAAAAGAAATAAAAAAGTGAATACTTAGGTGAATATAAAAATTTAATATTCCTGGATTAGCTCTTAGTTTCATCGCTATATAATGAAATGTGAGGAATTAAAAAAAAAGTGAGCGAAATGTAATGCGCTCAATATAATCCCTGATTGTATGTGAGCCACCATGTATATTTCTTGTGCCTGCCATTTATGATGTTTTTATCAACTGGGGTTTTTGATGAATAAAGCCAGACTACTATGAGATCTATTTCTATATTCTGACTTGAGAACCGTATTCAAACATAAGAAATAATATCTGAAAGCAAGTCTTTGTGGAATTATTATTATGAACAAGGTCGCCAGGATGCATTTTCTTTGATATCACGGCAACGTTTCATTTGAATATGAGATTTTCTTTTAGCGTCATGTGCGAGGGCGAGAGTCCTGTCTGAAAATCATCTTAAATCATTTGAAGGATGCTGAGAGTAGGAAAATTAATCGTGAAATTTCGATATTGCTTGTGATTACATATAGTTATAGCATTGTTTATAGAGAAATAGTTGGCCAAACTTATGGAATTATCTTTGGAAAGGGTAGATGACACTAGTGATTCAGTTTCCAGTCTTTCCTTTTTTTTTTATTTCGGACGTCGAAGCTTGAATCACACATTTTCCTGCTCATTTATACATAATGCCAAAATATGGCAATCAATTCAAAAAGATAAGTGGATTTTTTTTCAATGTCAGATATATCATTAATTTTTTGAAGATTAATTTAATTAATAAACATTCATTTCCTCCATAAAATTTTATCGTCAACTCTATTTTATATTAATATATATATATATATATATATGTATATATATATATATATATATATAGTGAAAGAGTTTACCAATAGGTAAAGTAAAGATACAAGTATCAAAAAATATTTGAATGCTCCAATGTTTCCCAATTCGAATAGGATGCAAAGTGTCAACCAACGGACAGCTGTTTCGGCCTTTGGGCCTCATCAGCGTTGGGCAGACAATCCATGATCATAAACAATATGGGAAATCTCAGGGCATTCAAAGGGATAGTCTCATGAAGAGTAAGCGAAATGTATGTGAAGCCACCTATTCTTATTCGAATTGGGAAACATTGGAGCATTCAAATATTTTTTGATACTGTATCTTTACTTTACCTATTGGTAACAAAACTCTTTCACTATTCATACCCCATTACCCACACAGCACGCTATATCCTCAGGATATCCCAGATTGATCCTGGATATCCAATAATGGGATAACCCTCCTAGAATATCCCTAGGTTATCCTCAGGCTTTTTATTAGTCGTCATTATTACCCAGGTTGAGCCAGGGATATCCTTTGTGTATATCCTGAGTATATATAATATGGTTACATATTATCCCAATGAGATCCAGTTTTCCACATCCCTGGGATAACGTTCAAATATATCCCACGGCCGTTCCTCTGGGCCAATGGTGGGATAAACATTTTGTTCGCCGAAAAAAAATCAGATGGAAATTTGAGTATTGAAAAATTGTACTTCAAAAATCAATAAAACTCCACACCGGCCTCATTAAGACGAAGATATTGGTTATTGAAAAAATTCTATTAATTTTTGGAAAATGTAATTACCTGAAGTGAGACAGTCGTGTTTATTTCAACGAGCGATATCAAATATGTACGTCTGAATAAAACTGATTAATCTTATTGTCTTTCAGAGTGACATGATCTGCTGATTATTTTTGAAGAATAATTTTTTGCAGAGTACATTCAATTTTATTGTTCAATAAACTTTCATCTATTTGTTGCTATATTTTCATTTGTGAAGACATCAGCTTTGAGAATACAGCATACTCTCTTCCGATTGTCTCTGAATGACAAGTTCTCATTCAGCAGCCAATCAAGAAACAGTATTATAACACCAGGTGCTGTTTGAACGCTGTGTTATCCTTCTGCATGCGATGGTGTGCCGTGGTCCGTGGTCACAGAAAACATTTCGTTTTTCGTGGTTAGGTTGTAGCTGGGGGGGAAAAAAAGAGAGAAAGGGAAAAACAAAAATCGATCAGTCCCAGCACCATATCCTTCTAGACATCTTAGTTGTAGCTGATTCCGCTGATTCGTTTGTTGTGGTGTTTCAAGTTTTAAGACATCTTGTTGCAGTCTGTGGTTATTGTTGTGTGTTGTGTATTGTTTTTAGAAAATAACTACTTAGGGTAAAGAATACAGGTCAGTCATTGTTATTGCTTGAATAATTAAACGTTATCATACCTACTGTCCTTTATTTGTTATAAGTATATCTTTGAATGTGAGTACGAATTATAAAAATGTCGAGAGCAATAAGAAAGAAAAGCAGAGCATCTTACTTTCGGTTCGCAAAGAATGATATGGGTAGAATACTTGCTCTCAATCAAAATTATGGGAATGATAATGAGGACACCATATCTTTGAGACAAACCGATACAGATACATTATCATCTCATATTGATTCAGATTGCTCCATCTCAAATGATTCTCATAGTGATCCTGAAAGAGATTCAGTTATCAATGAACCTAATGAAAATTTGTTGGGTCAAACTAATACTCATCAGATTTCCAGTCAAATCCCAGATCGAAATCAGCCTTCAATGCAAGAAATCTCGAATTCCTAATTGTCTGAATGCCGCTACAATTCAATTTCATTTATATATATATATATATATATATATATATATATATATATATATATATATATATATATATTATATATATATATATATATCATTGTCTAAGGATGTATAGTCGGTCAACCGCAATGGTAAAAGCATTGGATGGTAGGGTCACTGGATCTAGTAAGCTTCGCTTACTCGGGTACGGACAATGGGCGAGGCCCTCGCGAAAATTGTTGTAAATTAGCCAATCCCAGATGATACCCAAAAATCGGCCAATCGCAATGTAGGATAATTTGTTTATACGAATTCGGAGAATATGAGAAGAAGAAGTGTTTGTGTTGGCGAGTTCTGAAATTCAACAGGAAATTCCATCAGTTCTGTCACTGATTCCTCTCTCTCTCTGTTTGTGACGAACGACAAACAGAGAGAGAGGCATCGGTGATAGAACTGACGGAAGTTACTGTTGAATTTCAGAACTCGCCTTTCGTGTATGCTTGTTGAGCAAAAATAATTAACGTGGTCTGTGTTGTTGAGTATCAAGTTTAACCGAGTTCAACTTACACAATATTCTTCATTCTGATTTGAAATGGAAATTTGTTCAGTTAAAAACTGTGAAAACAATGACAAAAGTCACAAGCTATTTTCCATTCCAAGTGACGAGTTATTTACTATTTTTTACTAGATTATCACCGAATATAGTTTTGTATAGAACGCGAATGAAAACAAACTTCACCTTGAATTAAATGGACCTTTTTCGATGTTTACCTGGGACTTGGGTAGAAGTTATTTCTTCAAATGGGAAATTCTGAGAAAGAATCACCAAATACACAAATTTACGAAGTGAGCATTCACTATAAGAAGTTCAACATTACTTACTATTCCATATGAACAATTATTATTCAAAAAGATGACCATTTCATCTTATTTGAAACTGTTGTATAAATCTGCTGTTAATCCCAGTAACTTGATAGAAATAGTCTTCATTTCCGAAGTATCAAACATACAAATTATTAAATCAGTTGTCAGCGTAGGTAACTCTAAAAGATAGGGCATCCTAGTTCATTCACATTTTTTTACCTGTGTTGAATTAGACTTTCATCTGTATATCTTTATAAAACAAACATTCTTGAAGTTTCAGAGATAATTTTTTAGAATATGCTATTATGGTATAGATCTACATTTCATTGCCAAATATTATTGTTTGACAAAGTAGGTACTTACTTCACTGCTTAAATTTTCAAATCAGGTTTATCATTTTCTTGAAAATTCCAGGAAAATCTTTAAAATTCAATCGAATTTAATGTCTAGCGACCTAAAATACGAACTGTACTAAAGAAGTCGTGGTATTGTTTCAACATTCCTCTAGCCACGTTACAAATATTACTTGCAGTATTGTCAATATGGCGTGCACATGCAAAATTATTGGAATTCAACTCGAAAAATCAAAAGGAAATTAAAATTAGTCAAATATCCATAGGAAACACCCAAAATTTTAGTCGAAAACCTTTGTGATTGTTTACATTTTACATCGAGCATCAAAATGTCAATGTCACGTCAATTTGAAAAATGACAGTTTGTCTTCTTCTTTTCTAAATTGTTTAAACAAATTAAAGTGCAATGCCATTGGTCAATTTTTGGGTAATCGTTCCGATTAGCTCCACCCAATGTCCGTACCCGTGTAAGCGAAGCTTACTAGATCCAGTTGCCAGAGCCATCTATAATTTTATACTAGAAACTCAGAAAAATATCCCGTAATGTGGCGCCTTCATCGGAAGGAATGCAAAACCACAGCATTTCTAACAATTTTTAGGTTTGCTGTGGCAAAACTTCAATTGAATAAAGCGCTGACACAGTAGATTCAGTATATGTACAGAACATATTGATGATAATATCATGTTGAGCTGAATTTAAGCCGAGATATAAGCCGTATTCGGGTTCACAACAAAAACTGTCCAGGAACGGTTCGAAATAGTTGGAACAAAGGTTGGACTATTGAGGCGTGAAGGGTTTGTCTCGAATATATTTACAATAAATAATTGGGTGGGTGATTATTTTGAACCGTCTTAGATGAGTATTACGAACCCGAATACGGCTATAATTTGCATACGGATGTTCCGAATATCAGACTTCATGAAAAATAATATCCAAGTATAGATATTGGTGTAGAGAATATGATTTTGAGGCCACTTATTCAATCATCTTTTAATTTGGCAGGGGTACATATCATTCGAGTGACAATGTATTAACATTTAGAATAGAATAAAACAGAGGTTGAGTTTGGTGATGGGAAAGATTTTCATCAACATTCATGCGGTAGATGATGAGTATTGTAATTTATTCAGATTCTACAAGAAATTGTTAATTTGAAGTCGAATATCAGGCATTTTTTAAAATTGAAGATGGCGGATGAGCTATGTGATTTATGGCCTAATTCCATTTAAATTTGGTATATAGGCGCCTTTTGTGCCAGAGATCATGATTTTACTAGGTTTTTTTTGGCTCGGTTTCCTGTCTGTCTGTTCGCGGTACAGATCTTGTGGAGTAAAATTTGACCAACATCTTATTGAAATTGCAGATGTTCGCATAGGTAATTCCGGGGAAAATGAAATATGAAATTTTTGTTACCTACAGAAAAAAACAAAATGGACGTGATTTGGATTATTGTCCGACTCTATTGAAATTTGGTTTGTTGGAGTTTTCGGAGCAGGAGAATATGAATAATTAGTCAAAATTAGTAAGATCAAGATGGTGGCTCCAAGATGGATGTGATTTTGTTTCGATTGAAAATTGATAGGTGGGGGTTTTAGGGGTCCGAGATTGTGAATTTTAAGACATTTCTCATTTTCAAGATGTCGAACGAGTTTTGCATTATGGGTAGTCGATTCAAAATTGGTATGTGGGGGCGAGAAAGAGGTCAGAGATTAGTAATTTTTTGTCAAAACTCAGAAATAAATTTTAAGGAAATTTTTTGTTGTTAGTGTGGTTCGTCCAACTTGCCACCTCAAAATCTTATTGGTCTGACCGCGCCTGTTCAAATTACAAAGCATGTACTCACCAGAAGAAAGCCTTCCTAGCATATTTATGATGCAGAACGGCATCTCACTTTACGAAGACGAATTTGTGTCTATCAAAATATACTTCTCGTTTCAGTCAAAATAAATCTTTAGTTTCAGACTTCTTCAAATTTTTTAAGATTTCTATTCCTGGATGTTTAATTGTTAATATGAATGCAATCCAAAGGAAACATTCTCAATTGAAAATGAAAGATTATTTCAGAATTAGAAATTTTTCATCATAATTTTTTTAATTCTAAAAAAAGGGAATATGTTATCTGTGTGTGTCGGAACAAAGAAAAGGTGATAAAATCAATGAAACTATATGAGAATATTATTTATTAATATATTTCAGAGGTAAGCCTAAGTTTGTACAAATGTGTGGTGAAAACAAAAACAACTAAGATTCTAAGTATGAGATAATAATAAATAATAATAATAACTTCATTCACACAATAAATCAATACATAAAACTGTTTCGATGAATACATAGTGTAAATGAATAATATAAATGAATAAGAATAATGGCCTCGCGAAGAAAAATATTACAATGATAACATGTCAACTATAAAATATAAAATCTAGGATATGACATAAAAATGTGAAAATGTCTAATGTAAATTTAAAATGTAAATAATTACAATACAATGAGCGATAAAAGGTACAATCCTGCAGTACAGTAATAATACAATTGGTCAGTTTGCAGATTCAAGGCATCGTTTCTGTGTATTTGTATGAAAATGAAATCAAAATATTGATTCTTATAACTAATTATGTTTTAAAATATTGAGTTTGACATTTTTTGTCCCTACTCTCGTTTTTATTCTACCTGAAATATCTTTACAGTATTTGAAAACTTGTGTTCGTAACAACAGATCAACAATATATTTTCTGTGTTCTTTACATTTTTCTTGTGCCTCAAACCATTCGGGAAGAGACTCAGAAAGTTGTTTAGTTGCCTTGACTCTAATATTCCTGATAATTTTTTTGGTGCAGTATTTTTTGATATACTGGTTATAACACAGCATTGTCCTATATGTGAATTGCCTCATAAAATTTGAGGGCGTTTTCAAACCACTTGGGTTTTGAATATTGTAATTTTTAAAAAAAGTCAATAATTCATCATCATCTGCCAAATCTTCCTCGCTTTGTAAAATAACTCTACATTCATGACACTGAAATTTGTTCAAACATTTTTTCACTAAGTAACCAGCAAAGTATACTACGGCACAGGATTCTAGTGTTGCGGAAAAATCATCTATTGTATCTGCAGGTGCATTCGACGTTTCTGATGCGTTACTTGAATTCGAAGATTCCTCCTCCTCCTCTTCTTCTTCATTGAATAACTTCAAGGTGGTCTCCAGAGAACTGTCCTCTGCTGTATTAAAAATGTTCTCATCCTCATCTAATGATCCTCCGGAATTCGCAGCTGTTGGTGGCCTCATTAAATTTGTAACTATATTCAACTTGAAGGCTGATCTGAATGACATGACAGTTGGATTTCTATTGTATCCTCCTTTTTGCCTAAATATTGAAAATTGATTTTCCAAGGGATCCTGTATGAGCCGTCCAGTAAATAAAAATTTTTGACCTTTTTCCCTTTCGTCACTAGCAAATGATTGCACAGCATTGATAGTCTGCATTATGCCATTAAAGCTGGGAGGTCTGGTTGGGTTCCCTTTGGAATTTACCATCTTCACATTCTTGAAAAAATCATATGCAGTGTTGAGTGCATTCAACACTTCTGGATTTTCTAAACTCAAAACCCGATTACATGGTTTCTTCGAATGATATCTGGTACTATTCAAAGCATCAAACATCTCGTCCACTGTCTTTACAAAGAATGCTGTGTTTTCCCCTGTTGGGGAATCCAGCTGTCCCGTACGCAATGCTGTTTTGATTGCTGAGTACACACTATGGCTAAGTAATTGTGCAGCCAATTTAACACTCATCTTCTGAAAATTGTTTGGATTCATATGAGTGTCCGTTAATTTAATTAATGCTTTGCCTGTGGAACTCTGTTTATCCAATTCATAAACTTTCTTAATATCTGAAAATCTGATAAACTTGCCATGCAGTACAAAATCATGGGCAACAAAATTGTTTCGGACACATTTCAATAAATGAGGGGCATCAAAAAAGGCATAATATTTTTGAGTACCCAAAAAAAAAATGGCTTTTGAACTGACACCCCTAACATATCATAAAACTGTTTGTTCCTTGTTGAAAGGTCACATGTCATTCCCATAGGTTCCAGTCCACACTCCTTCACTTTTATGAATGTTTCTGTCAAAATATCGCTTAAATTATTGGCACTCACACCATCATCAGAAACAAAATATGCAATAGGCAACTTCCAAGGTGAATAAATGCCTCTTACCATGACTGCCAATGCCTGATTTGCAGGTACAGCTTTTCTTCCAAATTTACCAAGATCTTGGAAACCCTCAATGATGTCTAGCTTTTTGTTGTATTCAAGATTCCTCTTGATGGCCATTTCATCAAACAATATGATGCATTTTCTTTGACAAGCCAACATGGTGTCAGCCTTCAGAGCCAACCGTGAAAAAATTTTCATATTGAATCCTGGTTTGCAGATGAAGTTTTTGACCCAGCTTTTCACAGTTGACACAGATGGTAATACTAGACCTTTCCTTCTGAGGTACCTGTAAGTCGAAGGTCCTTTATAATAAATGGAGAGTGCAGTTCTTTTTTCGGAAGGTAACCAAGAAGCTTTTTGTTTGTGTGTTAGTTGCATATTGACCAATGATTTGGAAAACTGGGAAATATCATTTCTTACAGGTTTACTGGCCGAGAGTTGAGCCTTCAATATTTTTTTTTTCGCATTTGAAAGCTGTGTTCGAAGATTATTATTTTGCTTTCTGGAATCTTTCAGTTGTTTTTTCAAAGATTTAATTTGTTCCTGATCTGAAGGCAATCTTCTTTTGCGATATGATGTAACTGGAAAATTTTGAATTTCTGCCAACCATTCATCTGTAGATTCACTTGAAAATGATTCTTCGAAGACTGGCCCACTTGCTGATGGCTGAGCTTGCTGCTGGTTCGAGCCCATAGGAGCACCATATGTTTTCCTAACTGTTCTGTGATGAAATATCAGATTTTCCTTCTCGTCATCATCTTCCGAGTCATCTTGTGAGTAATATTTGATTGGGACAGCATCTGATGGCAACCGTTTGCCTTGAAGAAATCGTGGGTCGAAATGCCTGCTGCACAAAAATTTGTTTTTGAGTGATGTTGGGCTCGTACCAGGCAATGTGATGTTGCCTGAAAAAGAAAAAATACTAGTTGGTAACTCGATAACAACTTGTACGTTTTTATTTTTTGCAATCTTTTGTTTAGTTCCACCTATCTCGGTATCAGTCTGTGTGTGTAATCAAATCTTGCAACTTAAATTTGACCCACTTGCTGGTTCACGATTGAGGTCAACCTTTGCTGCATATGTACATTGGATGACAAATATCCAAAATCGAATACATTTTATGCACTGGCATCTTTCTTCAGACATCATAAAGTTTTGTATAGTATTACCCACATATATAAAATAAGTTGCAACAATTATGGGTAATTACCGACCGATAATTACTTTAATATTCAGCAAAGCGGCGGTGGTGACAGGCTTGGTTGAAGAACTTGAGCAAGACAATCAAACTGCGCTGAAGCTTTGCGATATCAAAACTGTGTCTTACATGAAATATTGTTGAAAAAATTAGGGATTACAAGTCTTTAGCTTCATAAAATAAGAATCCACCTGACAAATTGCCACTAATCATTAATGTTCAATGGTACTCTGTCGAACTTCAAAAACAGATTTCCAAAAGGGTCTGTCTTGACGAGAAGGATCATATATCATTATTCATTTGCAAAACTTTCACATGAAGATACCTGCATTTTCAAAATAAAATAAAGGTGGACTCATGCAGCTTCAATTATCAAGGAACAATAAAAAAGTGGCAAATAACACTTATCAATGATGACTCAACTTTCTTACTTCGATTGTTAAATTGTAAAATATGCCTCCAATGTGCAGATTATGACAAATTATATGATCATGACGAAATTTTTCTTCGAATAATTTGTTTGTAGGGAAGTTCTTTCTGTTCGCTGAATGTGAGCAGTGATTTCAATCTTCAACTCTCCAAAACGAAGCTAGGGAATATGAAAATGAATAAAAAATGTTACTTGAAAGCAAATGTAAGGTTGGAGTCGATTCCCTTTCCCAAGCTTTGATATCTGTTAAACTCAGGTACATGAATATGAATGTATTCTTCTTCATTACTTTCTACTTGATAATTGTTAATCGCTACTTGATAACTGACACTGCATGAATCCACCTTAAGCCTCTTGCAGGAAGTTACTTTCATCAACACACTTCGAAATTGATATATTTTGGGAGCTGTTGAGGTTTCTTACCTGAGTGGATTATCCATTGTTTACATCTTGCGGAATCTTTGACTGGAAAGCGAAAAAAACTCAAACTAGGGTCATTTCTAGTTGACAGTCCACAGTTGTTGTAGGAACATTTATTGCCAGACATCTGGAAATAAAGATGAAATATGAAAGGAAACAACCAATTAGGTAAATTTGCTGATAAAATTTCCACCAGTTAAGTGCACATTCATTATATTAGGCATTCCAGATCAGGTTATGTCTGGGGGGCAAATACCAGTTTTAACCAATCACACACTTATAAACAAGAAAACAAACGAAAGTTCCTGGGGGGCAGATGCCGCCGTATTGGTTCATTTCGATTTATTTGACATTTTTGACAAGTAGGTATCTGGAATGCCTAATATTTTGAAATATAAAAGTACTTTTTGCAAAATACCAACTTGAAAATCAGGTCACTCGTTTAATAAGGGTACTGACCAAAAAATGAAATTGAATATGTTATCAACTGTACTCAACATCTTCAGAAAAAGATTAAAAATCTTGCAACATAACCTGTTATTAAATCTGATCATAATGTATATGACTTTGATAAATAACTGATATTTCTGCAACTGAATATTTGTTGAATCATTCATTTTGGAAATACATATGGAGGGATCTCATAACATGAAATTTCAAATAAAATAATTGAATATATCTTTACCTTTTTTCGATGTTTTTTGTCACAATTCACACACAATTGTCTTATAAAAGTACAAATAATACACTACACACAATAATGAACTAATAACCACTGGGAGCACAAATAACAATAACACCAGAAACCACAATTATTCGCAACAACTTCTTACTGAATTGTTATGCAAATGGCAAATGACTGGGGTAAGCACGAGTAAAGTTGAATACAGGTAGATCCGATATCCGACGTCCAATACCCCGTACCCCGTATCATCGGACTAATATTAAAATGTGAAGGACGGGTACGAAGACGAAACATGAAATTACCTAATCAATGGCCGCGTCTAATGTCAAATTTTGTGTGGAGGCTTTAAACACTGTAAGCTGTTAGACGCGGCTATTTACGACACTCTCTATCTCATTCTTTTATCTCTTTTTTGGAAATCAACGTGGTGGCGCCATCTACTAATGATTTCCATCGTCCTCCAATGATAATTCCATAAGGTTGACTGACTATACATCCTTAGACAATCCTCAACAGGATATATATATATATATATATATATATATATATATATATATCCAGTTGAGGGCCTAATGGAAACCAGAAGACATTCTCAGGATGAATTAGTATATTGCCTAAGGAAATATTGAGGATGATCCTGAGATTGACCTATGTACATCCTCAGGATATAGAAAGACCACTGAAGGTTATCCTGGGGATGTAGAAAAAAGTCTCATTTCTACATCCTCAGGATATCTTTAATACAAAGTGCACATATCCTGGGAATATCCTCAAATCCTAGACATATATCCTCAGTTTATCCCACGGATAGCATTGTGCTGTCTGGGTAGAGGTGTATGTGGACTCGGAAATTATTTTTCGGAGATTCTCCAGAACGGTTTTCATCTTTCTGCGAGCGCAGTTTTCGGTTTTTAAAGTATGGTGAATTATCGTCGCCGATGTAAAATAAAAAAAAATGGTGGCTTCACTTTGCATCCTATTCGAATTGGGAAACAATGAAGCATTCGAATATTTTATATATATATATATATATATATATATATATATATATATATATATATATATATATATATATATATATATGTGCTGTCTGGAACTTCCGGATAAACCGCGTCTGGAATTGTTCTTCTGTCGACGTTTCGGCTCCCACTTCGACGCCATTCTCAAGACTTGACAGTAAAATGAGGAAAACCAGTCAGTTGCACTATTCCTCCATAGTGAATAATTAGAGTTTTAGTTGAATGTACCCCAATGCGGAATCTACCCCACGTTACCGTTTTCCATATTATTGCCTGTTTACAGAAACTTCTAACTTTCAAGTTTGAATACTGATTCACATGCTACTTTCCATAATATAAAGATATTAAGTTTCAATTACGGATGAAACATTAGATAAGTAATAAGAAAAGTTTTCATTAAATAAAATGAAGTAAATCATACCTTAGGTACCTACTTCTGAAGTTGCAAATATTTTCACATAACTTTGAGAAAAACGCAGTATTCAACACTGAACTAACACACACATGATCAACGATAGATTCGTCACAGAAAACTAGTTCCGTTTTGCGCCAGTTTCAAAAATGACCGTATCTTGGAAGAAATAGCTTATTAACGTGTGTTATGATACAATTATGCTTGAAGGAGCGTTTATAATGTGAAACCTGTAAGCATCAAGATAAAGATTATACAACAGCAGTTTGATCGGATGTAGCAGTCAAGGACAAAGGAAAGCTCTTTTTTCTGTTCGAACTTTCGAGGACTTCACCACCATTCGGGTATGTTCGGTAAGTGTGGGCATAACGAAATTTGGGTGTTATGACATTTGGGTGTTACGCACTTTGGGTGTTATGCACTGTGGGTGTTACGAAATGTGGGTAGAACGAGATGCTCCCGAATATAGCGGAAAGGAACGTTCAAACAATTAAACAGATTTTCGAGAAAGTCCTTGAAGATAATAAAATAAATGTTTCTTCATTCTCCATCATTCCTTATATGAGCACGAATCTAATATCCAGAAATATTGATTATGATGCTTGCAACAAATTTATTTCTAATAGAATGTTGCGACTTGCGACAGCAAAATTATCACAATAGAAGTTGTAAAATATTAGAACCGCTCGAAGTGAATACTAAAGTGTATGTACAACTTAAACCGATATTAACATGGTCTCGTGGTATCATAATTGATGTAGTCAGAAATAGAACCTAAAGGGTGAAGATGGAAAATGGTGCTATTATTATTCGAAATAGAAAATTCATCAAAAAAAACGTACAATGTCAAACTCACTTCAAGAACCATTCTACAACCTCGTAATGAGAAGGAAAAGGTGTTTATAGAGACAGAAAGTGAAATCGGGAGTTCCAATGAAAATGAACTAAGAAATGAAGAGGATAGAGGTGTATCTGTATCAAATACATAATATCAATATATAGGTACAGATTCAGGCTCTCCGAAGGTTGGGCTCAACCTGTAATGCTTTTGATTTTCATCTTGAAGAGAAGGATGTTGTGTAATATTTGGATTACCTTTTAGAACTGTTGCTAGGATAGGACATTGTTATTTGGTCATCAAGATTGATGTAGACACTTCAGTAACGATTAAAAAAGTGTCTTTGTATTCAATAAGTTTTAATGCCCTGTAAGTATAACTACTAACAGGCTCCATCTGGAATATTCTGTCAAATTGGTAGTTCTGATTATAGATATTCTTGGTGGTTTCAGATGAACGCTACTCTCGAGACTCAAGATTATACCGGCATACAGGAATGTGGCGGGGAAATCTTCGATTCGTTGCGTTCACTCATGAAACACAATTTCCAGAGTCAATGATCATTTACCCAGCGGTTTGGGGTATGGCCATTGGCTGCTGTTACTAGCTCGTCATCCCACTACGTTGATTTTGACGAAGTTAATTAGGTATCTGAGAAGCACTTCATTTGTGATTTCCTCTAAACACTTTACAAAACCACTACACGTTTTCACTATACAATAGTTTTTTCACGCGTGTTCATGAGAGCAAATATCTTTATTTTATTGGCCAATTATATCACTGAGTGTGGAATTTGTGATAAATACAGATCACATAATATCAAAGAACCAATGATTGTACAAGAACCACACTTTCATATTGTTTGTTACTCAGTTTTGGTAGACTTCTTTCCGAAGTGGATTGAACTCGTGGCGTTGAATTCAGGAGATTTCAGTTCCGTGTTACAATCGCAATGAAAATTCATTCATGGAATAATAAGTAGCAGACAATGGTCCCTACCATTAGATTGACTAAGGCACTATAAAAGATGAGTATTATCATCCGCCATTTTGTGTCCTGTCAAAACAAGGGAAGCATATGTTAAGGCACACTTTTGAGTACTTAGAATCAGTGACACTACACGAAGTGATTCCAAATTGTGATTTATATCTGTGGTATGATTCTAGAATTATAAAATTTGAAATTGCGAATTAGGAAACTTTTTATCGAATATATAACAAATTATGAAATTTTTTTGTTAGGAAATTGAGCATTACCAAATCTTTTTGCAAAATTACCAACTATAAAATGTTTGATTGAAGATTGCTGGAATCTGTTTCATAATTTTAGGAATTTCTCTGAGAAATGTATCGCATTCATGGGTTTCTAAATATCTGAAAATTACTTACCTTCAAACTTTGTAGTCTGTAACTTTTCAGTATGTACTTGTGTATTTTTTGTGTGACTTTTCTTCAGCAAAATGTATATGAAAGTTCGAAATAAATTTGTATTTTATTGTAATGCATGTCTTCTGCATGATGAATCTGATGATCTGATTTGTTAAATTCAAAATTGAGGTTAGAAGTTATGATTGCGTCGGAAATTCAAAGAAAACTTCCATTCTGGAATGAGCTGAGGTATTTTTAGCTTGAGTTGAATTCAGTTTTATTCTAATGAGGGATTTGATCCAGAATTTTGGCTGAATTCATGCAATTTTATGCTATAAAACACTTGCAATTCCGGAAATATGTCACTGATTTTACTTTACATTATATTGATATTTAAGCAGAAATATGTTTACTTACTGCGTACGGGCGAAGAGAAAACACGATGTTGTATCACTCAGAGGCACTTTGATATTATTTTCACCATTTTTTCGGATGATAATAACTTTTTTTCTGGTGAAGGTCCCAATGTTTACATATGCTTCTTCACATCGCCAGGACACAAAATGGAGGACGATAATACCTATACTTTTAGTGCTCTAGTTTGACTGTACTATCAATATTTCAATTCCACTGTAACAGTCTGGATTATTGACAGATGAAAAAAAAAGAAGAAAAACAAAAACACGAAAAACAGAAATTAATCATTTTTCTTTCGTTGAAGATCAACGACACTTGTGAACCTGACAGAGAACTTCACTTCTGAGAACCCACAAAATCTCCACCCGAAGTTCAAACCAACACTCTAGAAAATACTCGACCAGACACCTATACCTCTGAGAATAAACTTACTTATATGCTAGTCGATAATCTCGTCCGAGAAAACCTTAGAAACATTCTTCCTGACTAGCGTTAAGAATATTTTTTTGGATACAATTAGGAACCAGACACTCGATCATCCGCTGTTTTTCCTTTCGATAAAAAAGTAAAATTCTGACATTTGTAAGTAAGGTTGCCACAATATTCACTTGTCATCGTCAATTATTTTCTATTCACTTCAAGGATTTTCAATATGTTAAAACCACAAGATATTAATATAATATCGATAATTTCAATTAACTGCTGCTTATTCTATGAAATCACCACATTTTTGGATAACCAAACCTGGAATGTGGTTTCACCAAGTGGAATCCCATGCAATTGCATCTTGCTCAAACTTTGTTCTCGTGCGATATGGCCACCATATCCACTCTTGTTGTGAAAACTATTATCGTTTCAATAGATCGTAGGACTTGCGATTAAGTTTTCATCAGAGTTCCTAGCAAGCATTCGAAATTTTCCCAACCATATGAAGGATCTTACAAAGTTGAAAAACTTTCAGATAAACTCATTCAGTTCACAAAGAATGGAAATATACACACGGTTGATATCTACCGAACCAAACCGGCATATATATTACAAGAATATCCGGACGTAAAAATCAGAGATAGTCGAAAAAAAGTTAGTTTCGCAATTAATCAATTCACTTGTTCACTTCCGTTCGTTACAATTTTTTTCTGAGGGGAGTATTGTTGTGTCCTTAGCAATAATTTGACAATATTCTCAATATTTCGATTTCACTGTAACATTCTGAATTATCGAAGGATTTAAAAAAAGATAAAGACGAAAAACGGAAATTATTTATTTCCCTTTTTTTTTGATTACCGAGAAAATTGGTTAATTCTCGTTGAAGATCAACAATGTCCCATTCAGTTGGTTTGATTGCAAGAATTCGGTGAGGAATTGCAATTTCATATTATTACGTTCTGTCCTCAATATTGTAACGAAATGTGCATGCTAGCGCCGGCCCTGCCGCCTATCGATGCGAATTAGTGCGATATTCCAGGAACGATAATACTCGCGTGATCGCGGCTCATCCAGAGGATTCGACTGTGAAGATTTGTCTAGATCAGTGCTTTTCAAACTTTTTGAATACACGACCCCTTTCAAGGATAAAAATTTCTGGCGACCCCCTTGGGCCATAGAAAGACAAAAAATTGTAATGTAATTAAAAGACTTCATTCAATTTGTGACTTTCTCTATTTAGGTACCTATATATTCATCTGCAAGAAGCCGCGAGAGCTTGGAAAGTAAGTACGAGGTAAGGCTGATTTGGAAGCCCGCTTGTGCGGGCCTAACTTTGAGGCGACGTTGCCACAACGCGTTCTAGTTGCGGGCGAAAGGGGCGGGGCGTTCACAACACCCGCCGTCGCCACCGCTGCTACCTTCTTTTATATCGACTCACTCAACTCTCAATTAAGACTGAGCGTCACCGATCAGTACGGACATGTTTGTTTTCCTTTTTCACTTCCTCCGCGCTTTTTGAAATGGATAAGTTTCTCAAAAGATCGCAGCCTTCAACAACTGGTACGAGTGCCAGTAGTGGGGGTGAATCACACCCGAAAAAAATAGACAATATGACGTTAATTACTTGTAAACAGTTCTAAATAGTAAACCTCAATGTGTTATTTGCTGAGATGTTTTGTCACGTGAGAGTATGAAACCGTCAAAGCTTATGCGACATCTCACAACCAGGCATCAAAAGGAAGCTGATAAGCCGTTGGATTTCTTCGAACGAAAGACAAGACAAGAGTTCCAGAACTTGAAGCTGAATTGTTAATGTTCTCACAAGATGCTAAATCTGAATATGCTTGTCACTTTTCTGACCCTGTTTGGCTCCTGAAATTATCATTTCTGGCAGATTTTTTCAATCATCTCAATAATTTGAACAAGAATCTCCAAGATAGAGATGACAATATTATGACAGGGAAAGAAAAAGTGAAAGCATTTCATGCAAAACTCCATTTATGGTCAACCTCTCTGCAAAACGATATATTGGATTAATTTCCATGTTTTCAGAAAACTGTTGAAGATAATGCAACAAATCAATCGCTTGTGGTCGGAGCTCACATTCCCTGCATGGAAGAGAGCATACATAATCTGCAAGAAAAACTATAAATATATTTTCCAGACTTGCACTCTGAAGCTGACAATGGTCGCGGTTGGATTCTGAACCCTTTCTTTTTCAGGTCAATAGAACTGTTGACGTGCTTTGGATAAAAAGGAAAAAAGAATATCCTGAGCTGGTAAGGGAAGCTCTTAAATTATTAGTGCCATTCGCAACTTCATACTTATGTGAACTGACGTTCTCTTCAATGGTGGACATCAAAACTAAAAAAGGAATAGGAATAAAACGATTTGATTGTGAATATTTCAAAAATAGCACCACGATTTGACATTTTTTCGAAAAATAAACAAGCTCATCCTTCTCACTGAAATTGTGTTTTACTGTAGGTAGTGAATCATGTAGAACCTTAATGAATTTTCTTTTGCCGGCGACCCCTCGAGTAAGGCTAAGCGACCCCCCTGGGGGTCGCGACCCACATATTGAAAAACACTGGTCTAGATGATTCTCCGCTGTATGAGCGAGCATATATAAGCGGGAGTGCGGACGCCGACAGCAGAATTATTAGTACAGAGAGTTTAGTGGCGAACATTGGAAAGTTATCAGAGCGATTTAAGTGATTGTGTTGTATTGTATTGTGATAGCGAGTTAAAATAGAAGGAGTTTAGTGTTGTTTGGTGTTTCAATCGACGAACCCAGAGGAATATTGTAACAGTGGTATCAGAATTGAGATTTTCCAAGGATAAATCGTAACAGTGGTGTCGGAAGTGGAATTTTTGCTGGTAAATAAAAACAATTTATGGTTAATACGAGAAGTACATCTCACGATACGATGGAGGATATGTTGAAATTTATGCAAAACCAATTTGCGGATTGGGAAAGACGACGACTGGAAGATGAAAAGCGGCGGCTGGAGGAAAAAGAATTAGAGGAAAAGCGACGACTGGAAGATGAAAAGCGACGGCTGGAGGAAAAAGAAATTGAAAAGAAAGAACGAGAAGAAGTACTCCGGAAAATTCTCGAAAATGAAAAGAAAGAGCGAGAAGTTGAAAAGAAAGAACGAGAAGAAGGACTCCAGAAAATTCTCGAAAATGAAAAGAAAGAACGAGAAGAAGGACTCCAGAAAATTCTCGAAAATGAAAAGAAAGAACGAGAAGATGAAAAGAAAGTTCGAGAAGAAGCACTCCAGAAAATTCTCGAAAATGAAAAGAAAGAACGGGAAGAAGCTCTCCAGAGGATTCTAGAACAA
Source organism: Zygogramma bicolorata (assembly GCA_032362365.1). Lineage (NCBI taxonomy): Eukaryota > Metazoa > Arthropoda > Insecta > Coleoptera > Chrysomelidae > Zygogramma > Zygogramma bicolorata. The sequence continues at coordinate 654,084 of JAVJAQ010004475.1, read as the reverse complement.
CAGAGAAAAGAACGAGAAGACCTCCAGAAAATTCTAGAACAACAAAAGAATGAATTAGAGCAAATAGAAAAACAACAAAAAGAAGACTTCCAGAAAGTTCTAGAAAATCAGGAAAAGTTCTTCGAGCATGTTTCACATGAAACCAAAGTTCAAATGGAAGAACTGAAAGAAGGCCTAAAGGTAGAACTGAAAGAAGACCTAAAGGTAGAACTGAAGGAAGATGTCAATAAGAAAGTGGATGTAGTGCGGGAGGAGATGAGAAATGAGATGAGAAATGAAATGAGAGGTCTAGAAAAACAGATAGCTCTTCTCAAGAACCGAGATCGCCGAGACAGTGTTGCCACGTCAGGAATTTCCGTGAAACCACCGACTTTTGATGGTCAGTCGTCTTGGTCCATGTACCGTCGACAATTTGAGGCTGCGGCAGAAACTAATGGATGGGGCGACGAAGAAAAAGCTACGGCACTAATAGTAGCTTTGAGAGGGCCAGCTTTGGGTATATTACAAACGATACCCATAGAACAGCAGAAGCAATATGACGACCTGATTTCTGCACTAGAGTTGAGGTATGGCGATCAACACCGAGAACAGCTGTACCGGGCCCAAATGAAGACTCGCACCCAAAAATCTGGTGAGAGTCTGCAAGAATTTGAGGCAGATGTTCGACGCCTAATCCAGCTGGCGTACCCAGATGCACCCGGAGATTTCAAGGAGCAGTTGGCTGTGCAGATATTTATTGACGGACTTAGAGACCCAGAAATCCAAAGAACTCTGCGACTTACAAGTTTCAAAAGGAGTAGCGATGCCTTGGTACGTTCGCTAGAAGTGGAGGCGGCCTTCAACACCTCGAGGCCGAAAGTGCGAGCGGTAACAATTGACGATCCCGAACATAGATCTGGCGCTACGAGTGGTTCATTTGAGAAATTTCTGGAGGAGATCAAATCGTTGATAAGTGGAATGAGCACCCAGAAGAAGAGAACGTGCTACCGATGTGGAAAACCAGGACATCTTATCAAAGACTGTAGGGTGAGAATGCCATCAAGACCTAGCTCACCTGCAAGGGTTCCATCTCGTACGCAATCACCTGTGAGGACAAGGTCATCCAGCGAGTCCTCAAATTGGCGGCAGGAAAACGAGAATTAGCCAGCATATCGGGGCGCATGCTGGCTAGTAATAACAGAGCCCCCAGGGTCATCAATGTTAACAGGCTGAAAAGAACATCTGAGAGCCTTACCATTCCAGGAAAATTGAATAAAATCGACGTTATATGCACCATAGACACCGGTGCTGCAGTTTCCTTGGTACGCAGCGACATTCTTCGGCCTGGAAGCGTGAAGCCTATTTCTTCCAACGTCGTGCTTCGGACAGTCACTGGTGAAAACGCACCTATTCGAGGAGAGGCTGAAATTACATTGGTTCTTGGGCGACTCACCATCACAGATACAGTATACGTCGCAGATATAGAAGATGAATTCATACTCGGAATGGACTTGATCAGTGACTATGGATTTTCATTCGACAATGAGGAGAAGATTATGAGGTTCGGAGGAGAAGAATTTGTCCTTACAACTCCAGCAGAAAGGGCAATGCCTGTGAAACTGCGTTTAATGAAAACTGCGAGAATTCCTGGATTTTCGGAGAAAGTAGTTTGTGCTGCAGTTGAAGAAGACCCTGGGTGCTGCGTTGGAGTAGTCCAGCCATGTGATGAATCCCCCAGCAATTTGGTGTTTGCACGAGCCTTAGTTAAAACGAACAAAACTATTCCTGTGAGGGTTGCCAACGTGTTTCCTGGAGAAATAACTGTTAAGGCAGGCGATGTCATTGGAACATGTGAACCTGTTACTTGGGTAGCGAACTGTAATTCAAATGAACGTCAAGAAATAAAGGCGGACTCTGAGAGTGTTATATCAACTCTGGAAAAATCATGTCAACACCTATCAACAGAGGAACTGAAAGCTGCCAAGAAGTTCATCAGGAGTGAAAGTGACATTTTTGATTCGACAACAACAGGAAGAACTAATTTAGTCAAACACAGAATCGATACTGGCCAAGCTCATCCGATTCGGCAACCACCAAGAAGAATTCCATTCGCCAAGCAACAGGAGGTGGAAGAGCTTGTCGACAAGATGATGAAGGACGGTGTGATTGAAGAGTCATCGAGCCCTTGGTCTGCACCTGTTGTGTTGGTTTCCAAGAAGGATGGATCTACGAGATTCTGTGTCGATTACAGGAAATTAAATGATGTCACCAAGAAGGACAGCTACCCTCTGCCAAGAATAGATGACACATTAACAACTTTGGCAGGTTCCCGTTGGTTCTCAACATTAGATCTGAAGAGCGGATACTGGCAAGTAGGCATACATGAAGACGACAAGGAGAAGACTGCATTCTCGACTGGGAGTGGACTTTACCAGTTCACTGTTATGCCGTTTGGATTGTGCAATGCTCCAGCAACGTTTGAGAGACTAATGGAGCTGGTCCTTCGGGGGCTCACTTGGAAAACTTGTCTTGTATACCTCGACGACGTTTTGGTCATGGGAAAGACATTCGAAGAACATCTGCACAACCTGCAAGAAGTCTTTCAACGATTCAGGGACGCCAACCTCAAATTGAATCTTCAGAAATGTTCATTGTTCCAGAAAGAAGTGGATTTTCTAGGTCACACAGTTTCATCAGACGGCATCCGAACAGACCAAAAGAAGATACAGGCGATAAGAGACTGGCCGAGGCCAAGAGACAAACATGAAGTGAGGAGTTTCCTAGGTCTCTGCACCTACTACCGTCGTTTCGTAGAAGGATTTGCTGATATTGCGGCACCCCTACATAAGTTGACAGAAGATCGAGTCAAATTCGTCTGGTCCAACGAAAGTGAACGAGCATTTGGGAAACTGAAAGTTGCTCTATGTTCCAGCCCCATTTTGAGTTTCCCACGTCAACGAGGCCTGTTTGTTTTGGACACAGATGCCAGTAATAATGGTATTGGAGCCGTACTATCACAAGAGCAAGATGGTCAGGAAAAAGTAATCGAGTTCTACAGCAAAGTACTCACGAAGCCAGAAAGAAATTATTGCGTAACGAGAAAAGAGCTACTGGCGATAATCAAGGCTGTAGACCACTTCCACAAATATCTGTACGGAAGAGAGTTCCTAATCAGAACAGATCATGCAGCTCTGAAGTGGTTACTCGAAATGAAGACTCCTGAAGGACAAGTAGCAAGGTGGATTGAGAAGTTGAACCAGTATCACTTCAGGATAAAACATCGACCAGGACGATTGCATAACAACGCAGATGCCCTATCAAGAAGACCTTGTTCGGATACTTGTAAACACTGTGAGCGAATTGAACGTCGCGAAGGAATCAACCAAGTGAGATTGATAGTAGACGACAATTGGACGACAGCAAAAATGCGAGAAGACCAGGAGAATGATCCAAACGTTGCAGAATTTTTGAAATGGAAAGAAAATGGAGCGGAAAGACCCACCTGGAAGGACATCTCAGATCGATCACCAACGTTCAAGGCACTGTGGGCACAATGGGATTCCTTGATTGTGGAGAATGGCCTGCTGAAGAGGGCTTGGGAGTCAGCCGATGGCAAGAAAGTGAGTTCCCAACTGGTTGTGCCCATGTCGAGAATAGAGGATGTTTTGTTAGAGATTCATGGTGGTACATCAGGTGGACATCTAGGAGTTAACAAGACCTTGGATAAAATACGGCAAAGGTTCTACTGGGTCCAATGTCGAGAAGATGTCGAGAGATGGTGCCGAAGATGCCCAAAATGCGAAGCAAGCAAAGGTCCTAGAACAAGATCAAGGGGCGAGATGAAACAATACAATGTTGGTGCTCCCTTCGAACGAATCGCCATCGATGTAGCTGGACCGTTCCCGATGACGAATGATGGCAACAAATACATCCTCGTTGCCATGGATTATTTCAGTAAATGGGTTGAAGCTTACGCCTTGCCTAATCAAGAAGCATCCACCGTTGCAAGAGCCCTGGTGGACAACATGTTTACAAGGTTTGGAGTGCCAATGGAGCTACATTCCGATCAAGGAAGAAATTTCGAGTCGAATTTATTCAGGAAGGTTTGTGAATTGATGGGAATTAGCAAGACCAGAACAACTGCCCTCCACCCACAGTCTGATGGCATGGTAGAGAGGTTCAACAGGACTATGGAAGAACACCTTTCCAAAGTAGTAGAAGAGCATCAAAAAGACTGGGATCGACACCTTCAACTATTCTTGATGGCTTACCGGGCAGCTGTGCACGATTCCACAAAGCTCACCCCATCCAGTATCATCTTCGGAAGAGATCTTCGTTTGCCCTGTGACTTGGTGTTCGGATCCCCAAGTTCTGAGGAAAAAGAGGTACAGGATTATGCCGATGAACTGCGAGACAGCCTGATAAGGATTCACGAAATTGCGAGAAGAAGATTGAAGATTACTAGTGACAGGATGAAGGCTCGATACGATCTCAAGGCAAATACTGGTGGATTCAAAGAAGGAGATCGAGTGTGGCTGTACAACCCTCGTCGTAGAAAAGTAATTTCTCCCAAACTAACACCATGCTGGGAAGGACCCTATTCGATAGTCAAGAGAATAAATGACGTGGTGTACAGGATTCAACGTAGCCCCAGAGCAAAAATGAAGGTCGTTCACCTAGAAAGACTCAAACGTTACAATGGCGATAATGACGTATTGTTTGATCGGAACGATCAAAATTAAGAGGGGGATAATGTAACGAAATGTGCTAGCGCCGGCCCTGCCACCTATCGATGCGAATTAGTGCGATATTCCAGGAACGATAATACTCGCGTGATCGCGGCTCATCCAGAGGATTCGACTGTGAAGATTTGTCTAGATGATTCTCCGCTGTATGAGCGAGCATATATAAGCGGGAGTGCGGACGCCGACAGCAGAATTATTAGTACAGAGAGTTTAGTGGCGAACATTGGAAAGTTATCAGAGCGATTTAAGTGATTGTGTCGTATTGTATTGTGATAGCGAGTTAAAATAGAAGGAGTTTAGTGTTGTTTGGTGTTTCAATCGACGAACCCAGAGGAATATTGTAACAATATCCTAGAAGAAACGTTCTCGCAGAGAAGGGCTGTTGGAATTTGTGACGACGTTCATTCAGGACCATAATAACGTAAACACCCGCCCTAACTTCTCCTACGATCCGATTTAAACGTGGTAGATTTTGGTCAATTATGTTTATTTGAGGAAATTGAATATGGCATTTCGGTGGTGCGGTTAACAAATAAAGAATTGAAAAACCTGTCAAAAGTTAGGAGGTAAGTCAAATTCGGAATTATCAATTTCGAAATGCCACATACATTTTTCATTTTTCAAGAGAATTTTGCGTAGGAAAAAATATATGCAATCATTTAGAGTGAGCCATCGAACCCAATCGATTGGCTCTGAAAAAGTATTCCATATCGTAAATAAGATATTCGTGCGAGGTTATCTGTGAATAGTCATTTTGAAATTGATATTCACGAACGCAACCATTGTATTCTAAAAGTCCAGATCTTTTGGGTATTGAAATGTGAAATAAATGCTTATGGTGGCTGTTCAACTATTTGTTTATTGGGAAACAGGAATAGTTTTTACCTGGAAATTTCATAACAGATTCCTTTGATATTTCTCACAAAATTTTGGAAACAGTTTTTAATGAATGCATTTTTTTATAATGTTCCTAAAATTATATCTAACCCAAATATCTATCCACACATCCCATGAAATCATGAGCAACTGAGTTTATATTCATATCAAGTTTCGATAAGGTGGCTTCTACACATTGGAAACACGCGTTCAAAGCATCTGATAAAACTTTTTCAACCCTTCCATGAAATTCAGATATAATGACGTCGTATCTATTCAGTTCATCCCTCGTACAGTCTGCAATGTTAGGGTCAGATCTGGTGTTAGAAGAATTTATATCTGCAGGTATTGAAAACAGTATAGCTCTGGTAATTTTCTTCAAATCTCTCCGCAGTGTAATTGGTCCTTCCTGATTCGTACACTTTTCTAAATCGTTGAATTTACTACAGTTCATAATAGTCGTTGGAAACAAGCAATCATCGATATCGACCCCAATTCTCAAAGCCTCAATACTAGACTCCTGAATGAACTGTCTCAGCTGCTCATAAGATTCAGTTATGGAATTTTTTGCTGTAGAAACCATATGTCTTGAGTCCTCCTCGTATCTAGCAATATTCAAATTTTCAATATCCATGATTTGCTCAATTTTTTCTACAGATCTGAGAACTGCATGATTACATTCACTGATGAATGGTGCAGCGGTCATGTATCCCACCTGGAAAATGATTCGGAATATTAGGCTATTCACAATATAGGTGCCAAGGAAGTGGCATCATAGTATCTATCGCTCATGATGAGAGACATTTTTTCAAACCAAAGAATCTAGCAAAGAGTTTCGAATATCAAAGGAGATTTTAATACACATCTATAGATTATTGTATTTTTTTTGTTTCATTTTTCCATAAAATGTATACCTAACGACAGGACAGGAAGTCACTGTTTTGTTAAATCTTATTGACATGGAAGGAATATAAATATTCAATACATTTAAACTGACAAATGAACAAAAAGACAATTACAAAATTGTCCTGCAAGCGTTAGACACATACTTCATACCCAAGAGAAATGTTGTTCATTAGAGTTTCTTATTCTATAACCAGAAGCAAGAAGAGAGTGGAAGCTTCGATCATTTTCTCACTGATTTGAAAAAGTCCGTTAAAAATTGTGAGTTTTCAGAGTCTGACACAACGATACGTGAGATAATAGTTCTGGGCATTCGAAATGAGGCCCTACAACAAAAAATGTTGCACATGTATAATCTTGATTTAATTATAGCGACAGAGGTATGCCGCGCAAATGAAATAGCAAAAGCACAAATTGAAGTTGTTCAAGGTGGACCAGAAAATCGAGTTGATGTTATCAAGAAGCATACAAAAAAGTCAACTAAGAGATGATTTCCAAAGCTGTGGCACACACCATGGGTATCGACAGACTGTAAAAACTCAGTTGATGAATTTCTAGTATCAAGTATAACAATAAATGAAATAAAAAACCAAGGAATGGTTAGATTCATTGATTAATGTAGCGTTAAGTTTAAGATCAACACAGGATCTCCAGTCAACATTTTACCTGTTAAAATTCAGAAGAGTTTGAAAGGTAAAGCTGATTTAAGTAGGTGCAATGTAACACTAGAGGCTTATGGTGGATTCAAAATTTCGCCTATTGTGGAGCTATAGAGTTAGACTGTTATTTTGAGAATGAAATTCGGATTGAGTTTATTGCAGTTGAAGGTGATTTCTAACCCATTTTTGTCAGCATGTATTATGCTGAATTCTGTTCATTTTAAAGTTGATTCTATATTCTACTTGAATGGAAAGAATTTATAAAGCAAAACTAAGATGTTTTTACTGGGCTGGGTGAATTTTCAAAGAAATCTAATTTGAAATTTGATGCACAACCAGTTGAGAGGCCACCTCGTAGAGCCCCTTTGACTATGAAAAGCAGGCTTGAAATTCACTTAGATGATCTTCAAAACAAAAGAATAATATAAAACTTTAATGAGCCTACTCAGTGGCTAAGTAACCTGGTTATTGTTGAAAAAGTGACGAAATTTTAAGGTTATGTCTAGACCCACGTGATCTAAATCTGGCATTGGAACGAGAGTTTTGTATAATTATTCCAACATAAGATGATTACTAGATTTTAAAGAGGGATTTCAGCAAGTAGTACAGTGACCATCAAATTATAACTTCCATATGACAACGTCTGCAATCACTTTATGGGAAATTATGCGACTATTGAGTGCTCTCGAAGTTTGACCGATATATATATATTTGTGGAAAATCTAAACAAGAAATTCTATAGACTCTATAAGATTTTTGTTTATCTATGATTGGAGTTTTCGTCATATTATGTAATTTTGCAACTGTTGTGATATTTTAGTTGGAGATTTAAATATTATCATTCTGGAAAACATTTATCAATTTTGGTGTTAATTCTTGAATCTATTGTAGGGATCCAAAAGTATTGTTCTATTTTCATATGATGGTGTTGTTCTGAACTGATGGCTGGTATTGGAGTGGTATCGGTCCTTTTACTATAGAACTATTTATCGAATGTTCTGAATACGAATTTTTGGATGGAATATTTCTTAGTTCTATTGAACTTTAGTTTCGTGTACTCAGATGAGTTTTCCTATCTATACTATTCTTTAGTGAATTAACCAATTTTATACGAATGGTAGGAAAGATAGATGAAAAATCTGTCACTAGATATTGGTTTCATGTACCATTCCGTGATGAGAATGATATTTTGTTCAGATCTTATCAGTTTCATATCTAGAAATGAAATGCTCTTATCAATAATACAGACCATAGAATGAAGTGTGATTTTGGATGGTGAAGTTAATATTACGAAAAGATTATTTTATTTTTCCAAATTGATAATAATAACCATTCTATGAATGAAAGAACTGATCTAAACAATCTCAGTGAAATTTCTACTTATTTATTGGAGAATTTGAAGGATAAAATGAAATCATCCCTTATTCAGAGTTGTCCTCCCTGATTGATAAATGACAAATCAAAGATATACCACTGTCATCCATTCCACACCGTCACTTCATCTTGATGTTTTTCATTCCATATTTTGCCGATTTCATCATCATTCTCATGTTAGTAACTGTTCCATCATATCATTACCCATACATTATTGTATATTATTTCATATGTTAGGTATTCTGAAAATATATCAAATAGTGCAGAAAGCTTGACAAATATCAAAGAGCACTCTTAATCAAAATAACTTCCAACAAATATTCACTGAAAAATGAGAAGGGCAAGGGGAAAGAAAACTTAGAGCGAATATGTATAGATTGAAACTTCTCCTAGAGATCAATTACCTTAACACCAAACTGATATTTTTGCACTCGATGCGCGTTTTGCTAACAAGGTTAGCTTCTTCAGGAGAAGAAAATTGATTCTAAATCTAAAGACTAGGGTTAGTTGTTTATATAACTGAAGTTTTTCGGTACAATATGGACTTGTTACTGCTACTGATTCTAATTAATATAAAAACAGCGAATAAACAACTAACCCTAGTCTTTAGATTTAGTATCAATTTTCTTCTTCTGAAGATGCTAACCTCATTAGCGAAACGCGCATCGAGTGCAAAAATATCTGTTTGGTGGTAGGGTAATTAATCTCTAAGAGAAAATTCAACTTTTACACCAAACGTTCCAAACTCATGGTTCATACAAATATTTATACCTAATAAATGATATTTGCATGGCAACTTTGATGTAAATGTATTCATATTTCGCAAAAAATAACGACTTACAGTAAGAAAGTTATTTTAAACTACTTTATTATACAGTGGCTTCATTCAATGTCTACCCCCCTGTTGTTTTTTGTACGGTCAATTGAATATAAAAATAAAAAGAAACTTGGTATAATGAAATGTGTGCATGAATACTATATTTTGGATTATTTCTCTCAATGCAAATAATCGATGAAAAAGTTGAAGGCTAGACTGCTACAGAGTTTTACAGTGATTAAATAAATGCACTAGAACTTTTACCGATTAAACTGATCAAAATAAACCGGGCGTTTGGCTTTCTTTTCAGGTACTATCTCGAGTACTATACTGTACCTCTGTTCGATTCTGATGTTTTTTAGGTTTTTTGGAAATAATGTAAACATATATCCCTCCGTCATCAAGCTCAATCGACCAAAATGCATGCATTTCCATAATTTTCAAAATTTTGCTTTCGAGCAAAAGCTTTCTTGTTTGATAATTTGAGATAAAATCCCCCATACACTCAAGACATTTGCTGAGCATAATTTCGAAAATCATGGAAGTGCAGCACACATTCCAACTGATTGCAACTGATATAAGATATAACCCCCGATTAAAATTGACAAGTGAATATTTCAAGATGGCGATTGTGTGCCATCTGGAAAAAAAATCAAATGGAAAGGAAAGATACATTTTTTGAGGCTCCTGACGAATACTGCACAATCCTAGAATATAAAGTCAATATCTTCACATACTACAAAGGGGCGAAACATTTAATAATTGCCTGAATACACCGACCTCTAACTTCATAATTTTAGAAGATAAGTTCAATTCAGAAGAGGCCCAAAATGATTGCCTTGAATTTCTTGACATAAGAACAGCCTGTGCTACCTCAAGTTCACGGCTTTAATTAATACACTGGTATAACACAAAATCACTTATATTAATATTCATTGTATACAATTTAATAACTAAACAATTTAATAATTCCAGACAATGCTCTTCACTGTATGATTGTATCCTAATAACTAACTCCAAAAATCCAGATACCCAAAAACGTTGATTCATCGTATTCATCGTATACATCATTCTATCCCTTCCATTCTCTTCAATTTGAGTGGTGGCAGTTCCTCAGTTGCTGTTGGCTCCTCCTGATCCGGTTCTGCTGCTTCCGGGGTTTGTGATACTGGTGGTGATGGTGTTGTTTCTGGGGTGGGAGTGAGTGCCTCTTCTGCAATTATATCTATTGCAGTACTCTTCCTAATGGAGCCTTGCTTCACAACTGACTCGGGAAGCTTCTTTACATAACTCACATGTCTTTTCAAAATCTGATCATCTTTTCTCGTAACAGTTTACCTCATTTCCTTCTTTTTGCATACCTGTGCATTCTCCCTTGTCAAAACGTGTAGCGAGCTTATGTGGGATATTCATATTACGTATCCCCTTGTTTGACGTCTGTTTCTTCTGCATGCCCGTTTCTATCTTCCCTCTCTTTTCCTTTGTGTTCATTCATAATATCGTGATCTCTTGCCTCTTCATCTTTTCGTTCATTGATTAGGTCGGCAATTGAAGGTATTTTTTCACGAATATTTCTTAGAAAAGCAATTCTGAAGGGGATTTTCCTGTCGTGCCGTGTGGTGTAACATTGTACATCATCGTAAACTTCTGTAGTTCAAAGCGATAGTTTATTTTTTTTGCATGGCAGATTTGTAGCCTCTTCAGGATTGCTCTTCATATTCTCGATTTCATTCATTCATTCATTTGCTTGGGGCCAATATGGTGGTGTCTGTATCAGATCAATATTATGCTGGCAACAAAATTCTTTGAATTCCCTACTAGCAAATTGTGGTCCATTGTCAGCTCCAATAGATTTTGGAATGCCAAAACGGGAGAATATTTCCATCATTTGTCGATAATGAAAAGAAAGCTGTGCCTTTTCATCGGTGGAGATCTGTAGGGTAACGTAACCAACAAACAATCACGACAGGCCTTAACAAATTTTTCAATTTGCTCGTCCATGAGGGGCCACCATACTTCAGCTCTTGGTCTTCTTTTCATAGCTGTTTCTCCTGGGTGACTTTCGTGAGCTAATTTATAAGACTTCGGTGTGCAGCGTCTCTGTAATTATAAGCCTACCACCACAAAGTGAAACTGGTCCCATGGCTGTTAATTCTGCTCTGAATGGAAAGTAGATGCTTCCGTCTATGGTTTCCCATGAACCTTGATTCAATTTATCAATGGCTTCTGTGATTTGTTTGTCTTTGTTTACACTCGGAGATGATTTGAGAGATATTTATAGCTTTGGGAGAACTTTTTTTCATGGTAAACACATGGTGTTCCGTTTCCTTATTAACAGATGGTTCCTCGTCCAGTTTACAATCTCGATATAGGATCTGCGACGTTGAGTTTTCCTGACTGATAAATAACATTGAATTCGAATGACTGGAGACGTAGGACCCACCTTTCAATGCGAGCTGGTGGTTTGCAAGTGGATTGTGGTCCGTATCTTATTCAAATTCTAATCCGGACAGGTAGTAGTAATAGCGTTCCACAGCCCATACCAATGCTAAACTCTTTTCTCGATTTGAGAGTAGCGACGTTCTACTGTAGAGAGACTTTTGCTAGCGAATGATATCACTTGAGGGTTTTCTTCCTCGTCGAGTTACAATAAGATGGCTCCCAAAGCTACCGGACTAGCATCGGCTAAGAGGCGGGTTCGTCTTTTCGGTTCAAAATATGATACAGTTGTAAGCTAAGGTTTCTTTGAGGTTGTTGAAGTGTTGTTAGCGTTCACTTGTCCACAAAAACATCTCGTTTTTTTGTCAGTTGCCTGAGATAATTGATTATTGGATAATTTGTGTCCCAAAACATTGATTTCTTTGACTTTTCTAACGCATTTTGTTTCATTTAATGGTGCGTTATTTTTTCTTGATATATCCATAACTTTATTCAGGCACAGCTCATGCTCCTTTTCAGATTTTCCATACACAATTATGTCATCCAAATAGTTCAAACAATTCTTGCAAGGACTCAACATTTCTTCGAAAACTCGTTGAGATATCTCTAGTGCTGAGTTGACGCCAAACATCAAGCACTTGTATAGGAAAAAACCTTATGCGTTATGAATGTGGGTATAAGACGACTATCTTCGTGGAGTTCCAGTTGATGGTAGGCATTGATCAAATCTAGTTTGGAGAAATATCTAGAATTCCGAAGTTTATTCATAAATGAGTCTAATGTTGGAATGGGGCTAGTTTTCTCTCAAAATTGCCTCATTTGCTCAGTTTTGAAGCATTCAAAATGTCTAATGCCGTCGATATGGGTTGTTTCCAGTAATTCCAAGTCTGCATTATCGTTTTCTTCAAAATTTACGTAAGATCCCATTTGCCTATTTGGAATTTCGTATCGTGATCTATCGGTAGGGAAAGGGCACTTTCCCCGTGGTGTTTTGCACATCCCTTATAAATGGCCTTGGGAGCCACTCTTGTGGCACCTGGATTGTTTAGCGGGACAATCCTTCGAACATGCATTGTGTTGGAATTTCCCACATCTTGTGCATTGATTTCCATCATGTTTGTTGCGAAGTTGAATCTCATTCACACCCAATGACGACGTACTTGGCCCAGCATTATATTGGTCCATTACTTTGGATTGGGTCCCAATTTGTTCATGGATTTGACATAGATCTATAACTTCGTCTAGGAATATTTCTTTCTCTAGGAGCTTTCTTTTTCAGATCGAATGGTGCCTGTTTGTCAATTATTTATCCTTCATATTGATTTCAGCTGCTTCTTGGGCTGAATTGCCAAATGTACAATTGGCAGCTTGATTCCGAATTTTCAAAAGAAATTTATTGGAACTCTCTGACTCGTCTGTCTTGATACTTCTGAAAATGTGTTGCTCAAATGTCGAATTTTGTTTGGGGGAGATGTATTCCGATAACTTGTCAAGAAGAGTATTGAAATCGTCGTTTTCTCATCAGCATCGTAGCCCACAATGGCTCCTGCGAGGTTGTAGGCAACCTCTTGTAACTGTATCCCGCCTGAATGTAATAGTTTATTCTTCCTTTTTGTTGCATCTGTAATATTTTCAGCCCTAAGATATAACTCGAAAGATCGCAGCCACTTTTCCCATTCACCCCTAATCAATGCCTTGTTCATATTGTCACTAGGGAAAGGCCTCATTCCGCTCTCTGATATCTCGAACCTGTGATCGGAATATAAAAAAAGAATATATAGTGTTATACCTAGCAATGCCAGGTATCTAGCTAGTTTTTTTTTAGAAGATAGAATCAATGCATGAAGCCACGAATTTCACCGGCAAAGCTCGTAAAAAATTATAGCTTCGAAACGATGGATTCCAGTCACGGAGAAAGTAACAGATCAAAATTATCAGTTAAGCTGGCGACAAATTTTTTTTTAAGAAAGACCACTTGTGTCTCAAGTGGGTGCTACATTGTTGCTTCAAACACGGGGCCTCAGACAGAGTTATCGGATAAAATAAGTATATCAAGTTACTGAGCTTGTACTAAGGGCACTATAACCCAAACAATACTTGGGAAAGGTTTTGCGAACGTCAGGATACGTTTGGGATAGCTGGGCCGCGAGAATCGAAAACAGTTTTAGAGTCCATCTTGAAAAAGGCGGGGTTATGGGCTTATTAATTATGATTTCGACTAATTGAAGTTGACCTCGAGGGAAAGATAGCCTCCCGAAAATTGATCGAGGGAGGTAACAAAAATTTCGGACAGAGAAGCGCGTCTTAGGAGAGTTAGTCGTCGGCGAGGTTTTTCTCGCGAAGGAAAGCGAGTTGACTTTTGGGGTAAAAGTCGCGACGCCGCGTACCGAGCGAATTAGAACGGAAACGACGCGCGGTCGATTATTTTATTCGAGAGATAATAATTATAGCTCGATTTATAGGGGTTCGTAAGGGAAATAAAGAAATGTTAGCTTGAGCGTATTTCTAGCGGATTTATAATGGAAAATTCTGAATAATAATTTTGACTACGTGGCCGGAAAAGCGACTGAATTTTCTCCGTGAAGTGAGGTTTTCCACGACATTGAATAACGGATTACTACGACTACCTGAGAACGCAAACCTTTGGTTTTGATTCTTTTGAATTACACGCCAGTATCAAAATGGCATAGGCTGGTCGACCTGAGTATTACAATCACTCTCCGTATTCGCTAGCATAGTCGGCGAAGGCACGCAAAAATAGATGTTGTTGTCAGGTTGTAAAAACTATTAGTACCTTCAGTACACTGTTTAGTTTTTGTCTTGTAAACCATAACTTTGTTTTTCTTTCGTTTTTGTTTATCATCCACCGTTTTACCATTTCTTTTTGTTGTTTTTTCATTTTTTTTTCAATAATATTTTATTCACAAAGTCAAGTTTTCTTTCAAAAACTCTAACTCCGTAACCTCCTAGAACAGAACTGCGAACTCTCAAGTTCTAATTTCAATCTACTCAAGACCTTTTCTTCGTGCGAAGGGCCGAATTCATGCCTCTTTCGGAAATAGCCTTGACATCCAAAATTTGACATGGAATTACCCTCCTCGTCTGGTGACAGCAACTGCCATTTATGAATTCATAAAGCCAACTGCCAAAAGAATAAAGAAACATATAGGGTACAGAGTTCAGAATAAAATATCGTGAGACACACACAAGTCCACAGATATTACAATAGATTCAAGCAACATCTGAATCGTTCATTAGTTCTCATGAATGAAAAATATCCATATCAAAATATATCAATATTTCCATTCGAGTTATTAACTGAAACTTTAACCCTTGTAATACTGAGTAATTTCAATATCCTTATTCATTACTGTTTATGGTTTATTGAATATAACTGATCCTGAGAACCTAATGCTCAAACATACATATAGGAAAATATTAACAAAATGAAATATCCCATCTACTTTGAAGCTGATAATGCTGTATGTCATGGTTTTTCCATTTGATATTTTATAAAAGAATTTGGAAATACCCAGCATGATCATATTCAAAAGAATCATTGGATATTAACACGCAATTGAAAATTATCGCCATAAGCACGAAAAAAAAATATCAATTTGGGTTACAAAATTATTCCACTTAACTCGAAGCTATATTCACGAGATGTATGCAGCCTTTCGGTTCAACACCGCCTTCTTATGGCACACAACCTTCCTTTATGGCTCACAGCCCTTCTGCACTGCCGCAACAATATGGGTACAGTGTTAGTTATATAAGATTACATACAAATTATTCGAGCGATAATAAGTCTGAATATTTTACTCACGTGTTCGTATTACCGAATATAAAAAATGTGTCCGAAAATCCTCGACGCCAGTTGTGCTACCTCAGATTCACGGCTTTGATTAATACACTGGTATAACACAAGAACACTTCTATTATTTCACTGTAATCAATACAATAACTGAACAATTCACTCAATCTAGACAACGCTCTTCACTGTATGACTATCCTAATAACTAACTCCCAAAAATCCCGATACCTAAAAACGTTGATTTATCGTATATATCATTCTATGTGTCATCAGATTCCTCTGCTTGAGTCTCTTCACGTAAGAGCTCTCCACACAGCTTATCCCATATTTCACGCAGAACATTTTCGAACAGAGGAACGTTGATATTGCAATGTTTCAAACAAATATTTGAGACAAGCATTAGGGAAAAATACAAGTACTTCATGAAAAAATTCGCTTCAAGAGTCTTTCGCTAATTTTCGATAAATGAACTGTCGCAAGGAATCCGCGAGTTATAAAAACAAAGGAAAATTGAACGTAACTCACTGATAGACTACTTAGGTGCGAAATGAATCAAATATCGAAACCATTGGAATAAGCCAAAAAAGAATCCCCTCTCCCATTAACTGAAATCCAAATTTATGTATTAGGAACGGATGTTGTGAATCACGCCTCCGCCGAAGGTATGATTCATTTAGAATCATAAAAATTGAAAAAATGCCGTCAAGGAGACCCCTTTTACGAAACCAGATGTATGTGAAAAACCAAGTCGACAGGGGCCGAGTAGACCGGGCGACGGAGACAGATTTTTTGGACCAATAATTGTTTTATCCTGCTATTGGAATAGGAAATACTTGAATCGGAAACAAATCATAATCTGAAAAAAAATTAGGCGCTGAGTGGTACTTCATGGCTAACCCAGAATTTGTTCTCTATACTTCCAAAGAGAATGCCTCATAATTTTTCGTTATTCTCACGATAATTTCGGTTGTAATTGGCTTACTGGGGAAAGTTGGTTTTTATTAATTATTTTCTCATCATTAAAGTCAACTTTTTTCGGTAGAGGATAAAGAAAGCCGCCTTCTCCCAGAAGAGATTTATGGGTCTTTGTTCTCCCCCTCCCCGACAAGTAATGCAGCTTAGTCATTGCCAATAATAAAGATGCCGCTTTTCTATGGAAAGCTAGAGCCGAGAAGAGAAAGGGATCATTCGAATAAAAATATAAAAATCAAACTGTTGGTATCAGTTATCAAAAATCAATTCAATAGATCATTGATCAAAAAAGATCAGATAGTAAGATAATAAGATCAAAATAGTTGTGAAAGAACATTCAGACATTTAACAGTCCTAAAAGTCAAGAAATTATTACCGATAATTTTCATAGAACAATGGTAAGTAATCAAGAAGTGTAATTATTAACTTCACTCCCAGATTAGTGTTGAGATCTAAGAAATACTTTATTCATTCAAATGAAACAGAAAGATCCGGAGAGCATAAGGTGGTCAAGTAATAAATAAATAATCATTCGGTAGTGATAAAGTAAACAGTGCTGGAAGATTTCGAGATTGATCATGCGTAAGTTATTAGTTTACTCAAATGTGATGACTCTTTTAATGAACCTGAAAATGGTATTGTGATTAGGGTGATTTTCAACTAATTGAGTTGAATACACCATAAGACTTCGATTCGTGAGTAAGACTTGGTTTTAACGAACTGCGTATGTATGATTGGTAGCCTCATGCATTTATCCTTTTTGACTTTATAGGTGCTTTTATGTCCGCTGTAAAAAATTTTATTCAGTTTTCGCCCATGTTATTATTCCCAGCAAAATGTTACTACCCAAAAATCTATCTTGTCTAGTCTGAGTATTCTAACATCCAAGGACCGCTCTCCTTCTCGCCAACCAACTATTACCCGGGCAACGACAATTTCTGCAAATATTTATTATTTTCTGTCGTATATCCAATATTGAAGAACTTCTAGTTCCGTACAGCTTTTCAAGAAAAAGTCCAAAGTTGAGCGGACTGGCCATCCGTAGCCAATCCAACGACCAGGGAAAGTATTATCCAAATACTTTCTTACTTGTCTGGAGTGATGTGGGGGTGCTCCATCTTGTTGGAATACAATATCCATATCTAATTCAATGAGTATAAGTCCTACAATGTGGTCTCCCACTATTCCTGTCCAAACTTTAATATTTTCTGGATATTGAATATGAGTTTCCCAAACAACGTGGGGGTCGATGTCACTTCAATAACGGCAATATAGTCCACTCCTTATAGGTTTTGAATGCGGTAAAATTTCTAGTGAACTGAATTTTTTTCATACACCCTCATTAAGGCATTATAATGAGGATGTGGAAAATCGACATCGATATCGTGTCAGCTAAAAAAGTCCTGAAGGTCGAAAGGTCACGAAAATCAGTTTTCCGAGAATATCTCGCCACCTATTACTCGAAGGTCAATAGGGGTTATCATAAAAATTGTTCGTCGTTAAATTATCTGAAAAAAATCTCATGCATTTTTCTCTTAAATGAACCGTTTTCGTGGTAGAGCACCGAGAAAGCGACTAGAATGACTAGACTTTAAAACTAATCAGTCTCTCGACACTGCAAAAAATATTAGACCTAATCAGCAAATTATAAAATTCTCAGACAATGTTAAATGCCTGGGAGTTATTATTGATGAAACATTCAAATTTTCCTATCACATTGATTGATTACCTTGCTAAGAAACTAATTCTGAACAAAAATGCAAATATTTCTATCGCAAAAACATTTTATTAAGCTAACTTCTAACTCTAGAGCTAGATATGGTATCGTTATATGGGGTGGCCCTAGTAGTGCCCATAATATTTTTACCATACAGAAGAGAGCCATTCGAATATTAATCAAATTGCCTCACAATGAATCTTGCAAGAGTCACTTCAAGCCTCTGGGATTCCTCACTATACCTGCTTCATACATTTATGAATGCATCAAATTTCTTTCCAATAATAAAAATTACTTTGACATGCACAAAATAACTCATACATATAATACCAGACATACGGAAAATTTCAATATACCATATCATCACCTCTCCTCACTAGAAAGTTACCCTAACCCTATATTCATGTATAAAATTATACAACCATTTGCCACTGAATATCAAGTCTGAGCAGCATTTTCAAACAATAAAAAAACACACATCATGAGTAAAAAATGCTACTTGCATTTTACCTTGAAGGTTGTGAGGAACGAGTGCATCGTCATAATGTAGTCGCTTTCGCAGCGCTCCACTCCGAAAATAATTCATTTTAGGAAAAAATTCAAGGGGGAATACCTATTTTGTAGATAATTCCACGGCGAACGATTTATATGATAACCTCTATTGATATTCGAGTAATATATGACAGATATTCGCGGAAAACTGATTTTTGTGACCATATGGTCTTTATAACTTTTTAGCTGACACGATATCAATGTCGATTTTCCACATCTATTTTACAACGCAGTGATTAAGGTGTATACGAAAATTCAGATCTCTAGGAATTTTTCCGCAGATTGGGGTTTGAAATTCCTACGACTGGATTATTTGTGTTTTTGAACATTGCCTTCGGGAAAAAATGTACATTCGTCCATGAAACAAATATTGTGGAGATAGGTAGCATGCCATGCAACGGAATTTAGTTTAAATTTCAGTTTATATACCCTACAGAGTCGAAGTTGCGAACGTGTATAGACAGTTTCAATAATAAGAAGTTTGTTGGGTTTCTTCAAGGAGCAAAATTGGAGTAGAAAGTGAGAGCAGGAGATCGGCTTGTTTGTTTTCATCAAAGTCATACGAATAGTATCCACCGGATAATAGATGACGAAAACGATAGTACTGACTTCGATGCTTTCTAACCCGACAACTGCATAACTCATTGTTTCGAGCCAGGTAACAATTGAATAACGTGTCCGGCCATCTATTATTCGTCGCATTTTTCCCTGAATCCGGAACTGAACGGACTCCCACGGCTCACTAATAGAATCGTTAGAAAACCGCTTTGAACAATAGTTTATCATACTTCAGGCTGTCAAAGATCGTCTAGTAAGGATGGCCGGCTGTCTCAATGCATGGATCTCTGCATTCATCTTTGTGTTGGGAGATGTTTCTTCTTCTTTGCTCATCCGTCGAAGAGATCGCATCTCGATTTTGAGAGAATATATTGGTTATTTTTCTGCTGAGTTTGATATGTTCCGTTTTGCCACAACACCGGCACCGGTTAATTCAATGAGACGTTTCACCTGATTCGACCAATTGAATTTATTGTCACTTTCACTAAGCCGTAACTGTTGATTGAAATGTAGTTTTGGATATGGGGTACCCTCCATCGATAATAATTTAGTCAACCAGTTCAGCGTCATTTTGAAAACATAACATGCATAACTCACCCAGCCCGTTTCCATTCTCATAGCAGAATCTGGGATAGATGTAAGGACAATAATTTTTCAAAAAATAACATGCGAACTCTTTGTGATTTATCAAGGGACCTCAGTTCCCACACGAGTATACATTTGGAAAAAACACTGAGAGCTGATGATTCAAATAGCTTTATTCCTAGCTACCACGTTTCTAACTCAGTTTGCGCCATGATTGGAAATATAGCACCAACAGCTTGCTTGGCTCTATTAGTTATGGTATTGGCCATTCCCCTAAACAGGGATGAGGAGATGAAGTTAACACCCAAGTAGACATATTCGTTAGTTGGGTAGAATATTTTTGAATTGAAATAGAATTTTTATTTTCTTTGCTATCTTCCACTCCTGTGAAATAACATTATTTCAGTCTTCCCTACTTGATTCGTTAATAAACTTGGTTAGTGTAATCTTCAAGTATTCTCAGTCCGCCAGGATTACGAGGTCGTCAGCGTACAATAATAATAATCATATTTTATGTTCACCATCTATATCGAGACTACAATAAAAGTTTTTTATTGAAAAATTAGTTTCAAGATTCCCCTGTATCGATCTCAAATTGAACTTCTCATTCATTGAGCTTTCATTTAATATTATATCCTAAACAATTGAGAAATCCATGTCACGCCTTGAGTAATTTGACTTATATACAATTGATTTGCTGTTCATTTCAAATTCAATTCAATGAAATTTTTATTCTATACCCATATACTCAAATTTGTCAGAAATCTGAGTACGCATTTGCATCAAACCAGTGATCATTGTTTACATGCAGTGAATCTTGGATTAGAATTCAGTTCAGACATCCACGTGAGAGTCAGTAAACATCTATTAAGCGTGAAAGCATCCATTCTTGTCAGTGACATACATACGGGATCAGCCTGAAACACTTTACGCCATTGCTTTTTCCCAAAGTTAAAATTATCATCGAAACTTTTTCTTTTTTCTGAGCAAGAAGTCTCTCATTATTTTTTCGTTCAACATGCAGTTTTGAAATATAAGATATATTCATTTGCATTTCGTTAGTCCACTTACCAGAAAAAAACAAAGTATGTATCTTCGATGGAACTGATAGAACACGCATACTACGTTTCACAAACATATTTATAGGGTTATACCAAAGTTGGCAGATTTTTTTCTCAAATCTTCAGCGTCATGTACTTCGAAAGTCAAGATTTTCGGGCCAAGATATGTTTGAATGACATTTCATACTCAAAATTGACTCAAAAATACCCCCTTCAATATTAGCATTCTGTTAAGAAACATCCTGTATATTCAGCACCAATCTTTAGGAATATATTTATCAGGCTACGGCCGGTGTGAGTGAAATATTTCGAAAAAACTCACCTGATATACGAAGCAGGTGAATGAGAAAATATTCATCTTCATCCTATCTCGACTCTGTAGCACTGTAGTCAGAACAAAATGATTAAAATTTTTCGGAAAACAAATACATTATCTGTATTTACATAGTTTATCCCTGAGGTTATTGAACAAAGGAACGTATAATTGCACCTGGTGAGAAAACTCCTTTTCAATTGTCTCAATTCTGACGCTATGCATTCTCAACATCTCAAATCGAAATTAATTCAATAAATTTGAGAATTGATCGGAATGAAGGGTGGTGATAAGACATTCATTTCGAACATTTGATTTGTCGGTCAATTCAATGAAACAAAAAATATGTATTTTATAAATATGACTATTTTCGTGAAAAGGGAGTTTTGCCCACAGATAGTCATATAATCGGGCAGTGCTCAGAGGTTCATCGTTGTTCAATACAAAGATTCGGATACGATTAAGTACGCTGCAGCAAATGTAGTTACATTTGCTGCAGCGTACTAATCATATCCGAATCTTCTGGAGGAGAATGTAGGTTGACATTTGAGTACTTTTCCAACATTTCTGTTAGAGATAAAGGTATTACAAAAATCTTGGGAAATCATAAATCAACAATGACTCCGTACGCCTTTTGTCTACACTACACATTTTGTATGGTTGAGTATACCTTCTCTGTCCAAACTTTCTTTCCTGGAGATGAGGTCTGAACGATTTGAAATGAGCTGACTGGTTTTCCTAAAACTCGTGAAAGAAAGGTACCAAAACAAATCAAAATTCAGCTAATGGTAACCACTTGGTTATGGAGGTCGTGGGTGTCGTTAGCTTATGAGTGAAGGTGTGCCCAAATTTTTTATATTGAAGATGA
Organism: Zygogramma bicolorata; assembly: GCA_032362365.1. NCBI lineage: Eukaryota > Metazoa > Arthropoda > Insecta > Coleoptera > Chrysomelidae > Zygogramma > Zygogramma bicolorata. Next base: position 631,852 of record JAVJAQ010004475.1, on the reverse strand, counting down.
GGAATAAGTTAATGTTGAGCGTTACAATACTTTTTTATTCCACTGAAGACAACGTAAAAACAAGACTGACCAAAAAATGAGGATATTGTGCTGTTTCCCAGTGAAACAAGTGACTTGAGCCTTGAGTGTATGATGTGTGAATAGGAGTTAAATTGGAACGATTGTTGTAGTATGTTCCCCAGGAGTATAAATGGCCAGTCTGGTCTGTCCCTGTCATCGAAAATGCTTTTCTTCTGGTCGATTTACTTTCGAATATTGTATTACAAATGAGATGTTTGAAGGTAGAGTTCCAAACAACTAAACGAAATTGACATCGGTGTGTTACTATGAAAATTTTTTCTTATAAATGAAGAGGAATCTATAGTAGTCTAGGATACAATAAATCGAACTGTTCAAATCTCAACGAATATCTTCTTCATTACATCTCATAATTTTGGATTGATAATCCATCACAATCTGGAAAAAGAATTAATCAATGTGTGAATACATAGAAGTGTAAAAGGTATTTATTTTCAGAAACGTTGACATATTTTTATGAATATAAGTGTATTTTTTCAGTCAAGCAAATTTTACTACTACAAGAAGTTGCTGACTGATGGGACGTACAAAGAATGATTTCAAGTAGTTTTTAATAGAAAGCTGGTGAAGAAGAGAATCGCCCTGTTGTTGCATTGAAGAAGTCTTATATCAGTATGAAAATTCAGATTCATAGGGTGTTCTGAGTCCTTTAATTTATACCCAGAATCCAGCTACCAAGTGGAATCCTGGTTAACCCTTTCATGGGCGCGGGCAAAATGAGTTCGACAAGTATTTTTTCTTCAAACAAACATTCGCAATCCCTTTTTGATACTACCCATAAAATTTTGACAAAAATTGACCCTTTCATTTTTATCCTTCGTGGGAAGTATTTATCCCAACGCCCACATAGATTGGTATATTTTTTTATGAATTTGTTTTGAAAAACAGAAAATATCCATTAAACAAATTTATATCTGCGTGAAATATTATCAATAGCATTATTTTAAAAGAAATCTATCATTTTCCGTGAAAGTTGTTGAAATACGGCTGGATTCACAAGGGTACTTGACAGGAAGAACACACATAACTTGTTCGTTTTTTATTCGTTTTCGTGCTGCAGAGCCTGCACCTTCTATATTTTGCTTGTTGATTAGGAAGGTCTTCACCTACGTCAGATAAATGAACAGCATGCTCATTCGACAGGAAAAATACTGGTTCAATCCGGCATTTCCTAGAAGAAAAACCGTCTATGAGTTGTCTCGCCAAATTGATCCTGAATGACAACAGACCTCTTCTTCTTTTTTGTTTGTATTCAAGAGAATATAGGGATTGACAATGGCCATATCTATGATATAATCAAATTTGTCGACGCCACTCATTATACGATTGAATTCGGCTATCACCTTAGGACATTAAACAGCCTCCCTAGCGCCAGTCTTGTTCCTTCGCAACACAGTCTCTGTATCTTTTGGAGAGAAGTAATTTGTAATAACATGAACGATTTTACTATCCATCCATTTGACAGCCGACAATTTTCCTTTTGTTGCAAACATGCAATCCCCGCGTTGAAGATTGGTTTCATTTTTATATACTTATATCCGGTAAATTATTGCGGTTTGTTCGCACTGAACCGAGGGCAAATATTTCATCCTGTAACTATTTCTCCATTAGACCAACTGAGGTGAAGAGATCAACAAAAGAAACTGGACAGTTCTTATTCTTTAGCGAGGCAGTGACATCTATCACAACTCTCTCTCCTAAACCATAATCATCCTTATCTGGTTTGAGCGATTTAAATCAAACTTCCATATATACCCCGTAACAGAGTCAGTTAAACAACCAGACTTTGTAGCCTATTTTGACGGTCTAAATGAGCATGTATTATTTTAGAGAAGTTCATCCTTTGATAATCATTGATTCATCCACAGCTAAAAAGACAGAATGTTTGTATGGTTTGGTAAACGAATCATTGAGCATATCTATAAGTGGCCTTACCTTTTGCATATCCTGGCTCGCACAATTATCATTTATATGGATATCAGTTTTTTGTATCTTTTAGATGGCATGACTTGCGCCATAGGAGAAACTGACAGATGGATCACTAGACCAATAGCTTTCTATATGCGGTAATTGGTGTATTCCCATCATCACCATGATTCCTATGAGGGCTCTGATTTTTTTTTTCGAAGTAATCTCCCAGTTTTTAGATGGACCGGGTGTTACACTGCTCTTCCTAGTAAGATTTTGTGACGCATATAACTTGGTTTGGTGGACAGTGAGCTCTAAAATATCTTCATTGAATATATACTTGACAGAAATAGTCAATTTCCTTGGCATGTTGAGGAAGTAGTATTATGGCTTAGGATTTTTGTAAAATTCTATATTCAGACATCGCAGTTCCTTTCCGTTTTGTGTCCAGGTGAAGGGTTCTTTATCATTATGAATATCTTCGCTGGCATGAGTTTCGTCCCGCATTGGTATGTATTCTGGGGATTCCGACCCAAAAAAATCGTTCGTATCATGATCAAGAGGAATAACTGTCCTTTGCAAGCATCCATTATCATCAATCGTTCCCTTATTCTGAAATACAATTTTTTTCTTCAATAAGATTTTTTTCGGTTTCAGAACTTTCCTCAAAGTACGTTTTTGAATCTATACCGGCTCATATTTATTTTTATTCAAAGAATAGAATAAACACCAACCAAGAAAGTAATGAGTGTTACCACTACCACTAACATCATTCCACATTATGTTCAGATTTGTAGATGATACACCATAGATATGGTGCCAAAACCTAACATATACGTATTTCTTATTATAATGATGAATAAAATTGCGACCAACCAATTGAGTTTATTATTTCCCCTTCTGCGTGAAAATAATATGAGTTTGGAAAAGGAGCTTGAGGACCTTTATCTAGAAACCTTGCTGCTTTTTTGAAATTGAGGTAAAATTTACAATTTTCGTTCGAACACTCCAAAAAATTTTCAAAATTCAAGTGTGCATACGTAGTCATGGGATTCAATTTGAGAGAGTCAAATTTAGATCACATGGTGAGTAAAACAGTTTGTAAGTAAACCCTTTCAACCTGTTCTCATCGCATAGAAAAATTTCTGACACAAGAATTTTTCCTGCGGAATGTAGCGAGCATTCATGAGTTTTCTGCCTGCATTCCGGTCTTTCCCATTCAAAACAAGAATTTCTTGATTACAAGCAGCCGTGTTTCTTTTATTGTTTTATCTGTTTTACCGGTAATTCCAATGAGATAACGACGGATTTGCTAGTTACAAGTTCTAGTTCTTTCTCCTCAAGAATTTTTCAATTTTAAATTAATCTTTGTGGAGAGTTGCCAAATAAATGACTTCCGTAGATATTTTGTCATCTCGACACTATGGCTAATGATTTCATACGTGTCGAACGTTTGAAAAATTCCGAAATTCTGAAGGGCGCGATTGATTGAATTTTGACAACAAAGAAAATAGAAATCAGTCGCAAAATCTTCTGGTTGATTAATAATTTTTGATAGCATTTCGAATTTCTTGAATTTTCGTGAGCGTAAGAATTTGCATGTGAGAATACATATTGTAATGAAGTATATTTGTATTATTTTTCGTAGAATATGAAAGATCAACAAGCATGTGAATCTTTAAAAAAAACCTTTGATCAGCTTTCAGTATAGATCTTAAGGTCAAATAAAACAAAGCCAATGAAAAAAAAAAACTTTAACAGTTACAGACGAAACCAAAAATCGTTAACTTTAACCACATAATATCTACTCGATAAGAAAATTATTTTTGCCAGGCGAGGGAGTTGGCGCTGTGGTTCCGCGTCCCCCTCTTGATCTAGAGATCTCGGGTTCGCTTCACCAACGGGGCAGAGATTTTTCTCCAGAAGAATTTCTCTGTCGTGTTGGCCACGCTTCATGGTTGATGGGTCCTCGAATAACCATGCTGCTCCTGAGGTATGGCGTAGGGAGTTAGAAACAAGCCTACTTGCTGAAGTACTTCGAGAGAAGTCGATGGCGTTCGGTATGTAATTCCATAAATCACATCTACTACTTACTACTAATTGTTGTCTAGCATTCTAAATAGAAAACAGCCATTGAAGCGACATTAAGGTGTCAGTAGTAGACACACTACGCTTGAAATAGCGGAAACCTCACTATTATTCTTGCTGACTTAGTCCCCGAACCAGAAGAGGGCAATATCAGTCTTGGAAATGATTTCGGCCATCGTATTGGTAGATACAGCTTATCCAATCCATCTTGGCACAGAACACAGAACTAATAACAATAACGTATATGCCCAGCAATCTCTGTGAAGTATACTAAGATGAAAAAACACCTATTAGATGTGTGCACTGTGTTAAAATTTATTCGAAGGTGTTTTTTCAATCGGCATGGTCTACCCTACCAGTGTGATACTGGAAAAGTATCTAAGTTTTTTCCAAGATGAATTGGATAAGCTGTACGTCTGGAGAATCTGTTTTAGGTTTTTGCAATTTGAACCCCAACGGAACTGTGTAGAAAAGGGTATGAAAGTTAAAAAAAGGAAGTCGCGATTGACGCGAACGAACCCATAAGTTGGTCGGTTGGATTCCCTAAGAATCCTGGGAAAATTCTGGAGTGAATTGAAATACGAAGTATTTCAAATCAATGTAACGCGAAGCGATTCCGTTTTAATTATTCGCGTTTTATTCGTTCTAGTTTTTGCTTAGGAATCCTTTCGAGTTCATACTAGCTTCAGGATTTCACCATAAGTGTACTACAGTTTGGTAAAAGTGGCTTGTGTTATTTTTGGATTTCAGGGGAGTTACACCTTCGATTACTGGGTGAGCGTATCTAGAAAGTTACTATTATATATGTCATATGTGTGAGCTATTTTATCAAGCCATTGAAAACATCATATAGCTACGAATCGGGTGCCCTTTTTCATTACTAGGTTAGAGAGAGGGTTATATACGTTATAAATAAGGCAGGAATGATTGAGTGGACCTCTTAAGAATTCCTCATATAGTTTGATTTCATTTTCCATATCAATAAGCTATCAGAATTGAGGCAAGACATCTCATCATCATCTCAATGAATTTGGAGACGAATAATCATGTAATTCTTTTCAAGTCTTGTTTCATATTAATTGTTCTTCATTGATATTGTTCGAAGTATTGTGTAGATCTAGGCTAGATAACATAGTATATGAGGAACAGAAAGAGTATTTCGTTCAGATCCTAACAATCCTGTCAATTTTCGAAATTTATTTTCTTATAAATTTTTCCACGTATCTATTTATTTTTTTTTCTCAAATTGCCCATGGTTATAAATATTCAATAAATCAAAACTAAGCGAAAAATGTCGACATTGCTCTGTTTAGGTCTAAGCTTCAATAATTTTTTTGTTTTGTTGTTGTTGTTGTATTTATCAATAAATTTGGTTTGTGGAATCTCTGCTGATATTATTTCAACCTTCAAAAGACCATGTATAAAAGCCGTGGCCGAGTCCACCCTCTAAGGACATAGTTGGTGACAACCAAGCCGACCGCTGTCTGAATGATAAATAATTAAAAAAATTCAACAGTTCATCATGCCAACCACTACCTTCAAATCCGTGTGATCAGAACAGATCCCAACTTACTATTTGATCTGTTGGCAGAAAATATTGGGATACCCCATTCAATAAAAGAACTATTTCTTTCTGCTGAACGATTCCATTTACAGGGGAAGTGCATTTTACTTGGGGGGATATAATTATTATTATATATCACAAGTAGTTGAAGGGATCGTCTCAGACCGTGGTTTAGTACAGTGGTTTTCGAGTGGTGGGGTTTATTTTATTCGAGGGGGTGAAAACAAGGAGGTCCAGAAAGGAAAATAATTTTTTTTTAGTTCGTTAAGTTACAGTAAGAGATAATCAGGATTATCAATGTAGGACAGATTCAGGAGAAGATAGGAAAGAAAATCCTAGAAATGATCTGATTTGTGCCTATAACTATATAATTTTACCTGTTTAGCACGGAGTCTAGGAAACAACTTCCAGTTCGGTAATCATTCCGGTTATTGACAAGACTCCTACAGGAAATGTATCAGGGGTTGCACTCATACTGAACCCCGGATCTACACCTGTTAAAGTGGCAACCCACTATTCGCTAGGGATGATCGCAGCAACCCTAGATGATTTTTCAAAAAAGGAAGTTGTAAGGTATTTTGAGAAACTAGAGTTGCGTGCTCGACTGGATTACTATAGTTATTCAAATTCAAGCTCGTGGGTAACACCCATAATTATTTTAAATCGGATATGCGGTTGGATACAATTGATTTCAGTGATCTCAAGAATAAATTCCCTAAAAAATTCACACCATTCAAATCACAAGGCGAAAATCAGTGGAATTTGAGTAAATGTTCCCAACGACATGACGAACACGTATCTTCATTTTGTACTAGGTTGAGAACTTTGAGTTCTAACTTACTCAAGGAAGACTCAGTGGGAGCTAACGCTGACGAGGAAGCTGGAATAAAAAAGAAAAACCGTGAACTTATTCTGAATCAATTCAAGGTGGATTAACAAAGGACCTTATGAAAGAAACTGGTGTTTTATTGTTGAGTGAGGAGAATTTGGATTTGGAGAAGGTTGAGGAATTGGTTGCATTACAAGAAACAACACTGATGATCCAAGGAAGATGTGCGAACTTGGGAATTTCGACAGTAGATAATCATAGTGAGTGCCAGGGCAGTGGTGGACATTTTGAACAGCGGTCTAGGGCCAAAACTGGGAAAAAAAATAAAAACGAATATTGAAGTTATAGAGGTTATGGAAGCAAAAATAATCTACATCTAGGAATAAATTGTTATTATGTGGACAACCAGGTCATTTTTCCAGACAATTTCGCAGAGTCCAACCAGAAAACAGTAATGGATTTATGTGTGCCACCAAGAAGATCACTGCGTAAGAAATTGTCTGAGAAAAATACCTAGACAAGCACCACAATCATTTTCTTTCTCAGGGTCACGGCAGGACAATCGAGACAAAACAAATTTAGACTTCTAAAGCCGAACTCTGACGGCCAGGATGGAGGGCAATGGCGAATTAGACGGCAAAATTAAAATTTTTATACAGGGGAATTGGGAAAATTGGTCGTTCTCAATCATAACAATAGGGAAAATAAACGGATTATAGTAATACCGGAGGTATTAACTATAACTTTAAGGTAACTCCAGGAGATATACCGGACATACCTCATATTACAAGAGTCTGAGTGAATGGAGTGTTGAGTCATTGCCCAGAGGATACAGGAGCAGAGAATGAAGTAAATTTGAGAGCGAATAATTATCACTTGACCAGTATCACAGGACATCTTTTGAGGACATGGGATACTACGAGTATGATGATAGGACCCGAGGATGGATATGTAACGCAATCATTTGTGAGGACGAAACATTAGGATTGGTTCAAGTCTTATTGGATAGGGATTTCCTTTATTCCAATCGAGCATGTATCTCCTACGAGCAAGTACCATCAGTCGCCATATGGGAGAAAGTCATCCCATTTCTGCCCAAAATGGACATGGATGGAAATATTGGATGCCAATTGCCGTCAAAGATAGGACATATTACCAGGAGAAGAAATTACAAAAATCCAGCAAGCAGACCAAGAACACAAAATGGAAATAATGTAAGGAGCATTGAAACTCAAGTTGTACCGAAGGCTGCGTTCTCCTCGCGAATTTTAGAAAGAAGGCCGATTGCCAACCAACATCTTTTCATCAACGGGAATCAGTGGATAACTGGGCTTGGCGGCTTCATAGAGTGAAAACCTTTTTCTTTTCGATAGTTACAGGAGACAAGATCAGCGGCTAGATCAATTGGGGACAAATGGTCATTAACCTATTAGAAATGTTGGAAAATAGAGAAACCCCCCAAAAAGGTGATGCAGAGGAGACTAAACCAATAACAGAGGTACCCTTAGCTGCACAAGTTATATGATGGAGAAGGTGGCGGATACAGAACGTGTCGAAAATAAAACTGAAGACATCAGCAAAATTTATGACGCTGATACAATCCTTAGGAGTCAGATAATGAAATTGCCAGAGAACCAGAGTTATCTGAGCTCAGAGATGCTGTCTGTACTTCCAAAACAAATTCAGGAGTGCTTCCATTGTACTTGAGACAGAGCGAGTCTGATATCCGTCCAGAAGAAAATCAGACATCAAAAGAGCCAGTAACAGAATCAGATCTAGTAGCAATGGAGGATCAGGTGATTCCCTCAAGAACATGAGTATATATATGAGGAAATTTTGAAGTACCTGTGAAAGGTTATATCTTAGTTTGTGAGCCCTTCGAAATAGGAAACCCACAAACACATGTATCTCGTACCGTTGACACGGAATGAAAAAGAAATCCTATTGAAAATTATAAATTTATCATGGAATGAAGTTACTCTGAAGAAAGGACAGAATCTTAGTTGGGCAATTGTGGGGTGAGGAATCAACCCAAACGAACACCTCTGATTGCAACATTTGGATTTCTCAACCGATGAACGGATAAGTAGTAAATTTGAGCTACATCATTTGGACGAAAAACGCAAGGCAGAACTGTTCAACTTGATTCAAAAGTACAAGCATCTATTTCGGGGCGAAGATAAAGAGTTGACTAGTACGACAAAGGTAAAGCACAGTTTGACTTTGGTACCAGGTGCACAGCCCATTTGTAAAGCTCCATGCCGCATACCTTATCGTCGAAAGGGAAAATAAAAAGATTATTGGAGATAAATGTTATAAGATCATCATGGTCTGCACCCGTAGTATTGATACCAAAATGTCTGCCTAATGGAGAAGAAAAAGTGAGAATGTGCATCGACTACCTAGGACTCAATAACTAAAAAGAAGTACTATCCGCTTCCTAACATATCGATTCAGGGATGCCATTTGGACTAGTGAACGCTCCTTCGACTTTCCAGCGGTTCGTGAGCATGACACTCACAGGGTTGACCCCAGAGACATGTATGTTCCACTTGGATGAGATCATCATCTGCAATACTGAAGGTGGAAATGACCACATTTTGAATTTGAAGTTATATTCTTGAAGTGATGTATATAATACAAACTGTTTCACCGACCGCTGAAATGGTTGCCGATTCTGAAAGATCCTAGTTCGAGGCTGACTAGTGGGCACTACACTATGCAAAGTATGACTTTGAAATAATCAATCGGCCCGGAAAACATCACGGAAATGCCAATGCTCTCAGTAGAATGAATAATGGAGAGGAGAACTTCGTAGATGTGAAGTACGTGAAAAGAAACATAAGATACCACGGTTCCAGAACTTGGCGTATCGGGAAGAGAATTTGTTCACTTCACCAGAGAACTGAGCGCTAGCTCACTGTGTGTCAAAAGATCTAGCTATGGGAGCGGGGTTCGCCAATATTTTCAAGGAGAAATGTTAGGTATTACCCTATATACTCACCTTCATATATTACCCTTTATATGTATTGTTCACATAATTCTAGTGCATAGTTTTTTTGAAGTATTGTTATATTCCACTTTCCCAATATGCTTACTAAACAATATTAGTTAGAACAATGAACTAGATTGAAAGCCAGTTGCTAGGTGCCTATCTCTTTTAGAACATTTTATGTTTCTTTTCAAAGCTTGCATTTAATCACGTGACTTCACTATCATTTAAATAAACTTGGTGAAGCCACGCGAGAGGCAGATATCAACTCGACATCATCGAATCAGTAACATTTTTTATAACCATGTCGGACTATCACCTCTGTCTCCCTCTCGAAAAGTCCGGGTGAAGTTGTGGAACGAGAACTTCGAAGAAAATTCGCTGTAAGAGGATACAGAGGTAGAATCCAAGAGAAGTCTTCCATTTCCTTCTGTTCACTTGCTCGCTGCACTACATAGGAAGCCATATCGAACTCCAAAATTCGAAGGTAGCCGAACTTCCAGTAATTCCGAACCTCAAGATGCCACTGGGATCCTAAGGAGTTGCTGAAAGTTCATCCCGATTCAAGTATATTCAGAGGGGACGATCAGCCTTTGTCTCACTGCGTTCAGCTACGAGAAGAAACTAGTCCAAAAACACAGCTGAAGAGTAGACTCGGACGTAGCGGCCTGAACATCGACTGCATCGATTGGAATTGGTAATACTTCTGAATTTGCAAGATTTCTTCTGCATTAAATCTGATCTATTTGCAATTTTTCATTTGATTTTTATATGAAATGTTTCATCTGATTTTTCTGCATTTTTTCTCACATCACTTATTTTTACTTTTATCATGTCTAATTAGCTATTAAAATGTCGTACGACGAGAACACACGCTTCCAATCAACAATTTCGATGACGTCATCAGTGATGAGTGATCGAAGCGAAGATAACACAGCAAGTTGTTGCCCAACAGTTTCAAAGCTATCATTTCTAGGCCGAGCGGTTGCGAAAATACCAACATCATGCTATTCTTCCATTAGAATGGCGCTAAATATGAAATCGTGTACGTATACTCAAAGCCGCTGTACTAACCCAAGTACAAGCTGTTGCATGAGGTGTTGGGCGGAGTGAAGGGGGTTGGGTATTTTCCATTCGAAGACAATGAAGAAATTACAAGTCCACACGAGGCGAAACCGAACTCTGTGTTCATTTTTGACGATGTCGCCAGCGACGGCCAGCAGAGAATTCGAGAACACTACTCTATGGGACGGTACAAGGACATCATTGCCGCCTACCTATGTCAGACGTACTCGAAAATATCCAAACAACTCATTTCAGATAACTGCAATTTGATCGTACTCTCCAAGCAGGACGTAATCAATATGAAACTTGTGTTCGACGAACACGTCTCACCTGACATGACCTTTGACCAATTCAAAACGAATATGTTCCGTATGCTGGGACGCTCCCTTTGGCACTCATCCGAGATAACTGCAATTTGATCGTACTCTTCAAGCAGGACGAAATCAATATGAACAAGTCTCACCTGACATGATCTTCGACCAATTCAAACGAATGTGTTCTATATGTTGGGACTCTCGTGATTACCAAAGATTTCAACCTGAATGAGGGACGTTACCGCAAGGGTTTCGACACATATATCCGATCCGTCCGATCGATGCCGTCGCTACTCGCACTTTGTGTTGTGTTGCAGTTCAAGACATTCAGTCCATATATCTCTACGTCACCCTATTCGTATGAAAATGAAATCTGTATGACTCAAGAATTGCATCCCTCGGAACTCCGAACAGGACAAATCTAACGAAAATTTTTTCAAACCCATTTCCCAACCGCTGCAAAATATTGCCCAATCCTCCAAGGCCATATTGGCTGCCAAAAAGATCAAGAAGAAAGCGACTACTACGAAGAAGGAATCTAAGAAAGAAGAAACCAAGAGGTGAGAAGAAGATTTCGACAATTCCGTAGCGTGGCTACCTTCGAATTTCACTTAGTAAAGGACGACCACCTGAATCGATATCCGCTCATAACTCGACCTTATCTGTACGAGCACCTCAAAAACGACAAAAAAATCGACAAAATATTCGGTCCCGTATACGATGCGAGTTCTTCTTCTTGGCTTCTGGGAACCGCACCCATCATCTTTGAAGCGGACGGCTCGATAAAAATCCATACTCAGTACATTTTCGAGGAAACGCCATTCTTGTACCAACTCATCTTCTACGACGACCCCGACCAACATCCAACAAGATGACTTTGATGCGTATCGAATACTGGAATTGACCAATGTTCACCGAGACGCTATAGAGGACGTTTGAGGGCTCCTTCAAGTAATGAAACATTATAAAAACCATATCTGTACATCATGGAGGCGGCGGCAATGAACTCATTACATTGACGTAAAACGACAAACCGATGGAAGACATCTATTGGGACGATCCGAATGAGCTGGAGGATCGCCTGAGGCTCCTGATGGCCTCCAAACAGGCAGGAAATCATCGCCATCATCAATGAGCTGAAGGAGGCCGATATGATATAATACGTTTACGAAACGTTCGTCCCTCATTCAAATCATGAGCGTCGACAAATTCGGCTATCTTTCCGGCGGCGCCGCGTATACGGCGGTGGCCCTGACCACGTCATCTATCCTACACATTCTGCCAACGTTCCTGCTCACTCCCGACTGCAACTTAGACATTGGGAATGTGAAAATTTGTAACTTGAAAGAACCGAAAGTCGACAACGAGGATACGTCGACTCTATTGCGTCTTAGGCTAGACCAATCAGAAAGATATCTGATCGTCGTACGATCGGATTTCGGATCTATCTGAATCCAGCCTTAGCTGAACGATGCGATGAACAGTCATGTTGCAACGGTATGATTCCATTCATCGCATAAGCCAACGTTGGTATATAGGAGGAAGGTAACGAAATATCATCAGACCGATCCCTCCATATTACCGGGGCGTCAATGAGGTTAGGAATAAATTCCACTATATACTAATATGCAAGTGGATTTCAGATTCTGGTATCTAGTTGGTAGATAACAACAGATAGCCAAAAAATACCTGCTTCCCTAATAAGATCTATGAATATTCGAGTATTGAAAATCTAACTTTATGGTGTTCAAGACTAAATGTCAGTTGAGAAACAGTCGATCTCGATATATGTGAGAATTGAAAACGAAAGCAAATGAAAAATTGATGAATGTGTATGGTTGGCAAAAATCCGAAAGGAATACCTTTGATTTAAAAAAAAGTGGGACTGTTCCCCATGCAGCAAGAAGACGTAGTTTGCCAGAGTATGATAATTATTCATATATGAAATGGGTTTACCAGTCGTCCAAGGATCTTTTCCCGAGGCCAAGAAAACGCTTCATCTTTGTATTATACTTTGAATGTTATCTACGTATTATAATGTATGGTGTTCAATTTATATAGGAATACAAATGAAATTAGGGATAAAATGCCTTTTCAAACATATCGCTTTGTAATCATGCAGCTGATTGTGATATAGTGATATAACTACTTTTCTTCGGGCTTGAAGGCCGTCGTTCTTTGGAATTTCTTCCTAACGTTTCGCTGGCGCGAGTGGCCAGCTGCTTCAGAGGCTTACTCATTTCCGATGACTAAACGTTTCGATTTCTTAAGGCGTATTTATATTCAGGCAGGTAGTCTGGAGTGTTAATTACTTCTGTCGGGTTCGGGGAATAATCATCATTATTAGTTGCCGCACTATACCTGCCGTGATTTCATTAGTGATTCTTGATTTCCTCAGAGTGGGATTCCAACTCTCTCTATTACCTCCCGTACCAGTCGGCTATGGTAATTTCAAACAGAATCCTGTGGTCCCCCTCACTCAGTGAGTGTTCCGCCACCGCCGATTTGTCGGTTTGCCCCAGCCTGCAGTTCCTTTCATGCTCTTTGAGCCTTGTTCCCATGGATCTTTTCGTGGTACCGATGAAAACCTTCCCACAGGTACACGGTATGCAATAAACCCCTGCTGGTGACAGTGGGTCTCTTTTGTCTTTAGTCGACCTGAGGCTTTGTTGGATCTTCTCGGTCTTCAGGTGTTCCAAAAAAAGGTTCAGAGCGTCCCTTCCATGTTTGCAGACAACGAAGGTGTCATCCACGTAACGTAGCCACAAGGTCGGCTTCAAATCAAAGGCGTCGATTGCCTTCTCTTCAAAACGTTCCATGAAGAAGTTGGCTATCACTGGGCTCAGTGGACTTCCCATCGCCACTCCTTCATATTGTTCGTAGAAGTTTTCCCTCCATTGAAAGTAGCTCCCCGTAAGGCATGCTCTAAAAAGTCCGACGATATCACTTGGGAACAGGCAGGCTTTCTCCCTCAGAGAGTCTTCCAGTGGGATGTTGGTAAACAACGGCCGCGAAAGCCTTAACCATTTTGTCGATTGTGATACAGGCTATTCATACACGATGAGTACCATGATTATTCGTGAATGAAATCATGTAGTGTATTTGAAAATAGCATTACTAAAGAAACTGCTGATGTAATTGTTTGAAAGTAACATCGAATTTTGCAGCAGTTTTGGGTATTAAGAGATGGAAATTACCCAAATTTATTATGACTAGTGCTTAAACGTTCCCATTGAAAAGTGGAGGTTGAACTTCTCATTACTCAAAACTACTGCATAAATTATATGTTAGTTGTCAGTTTGTGATATATTTAATTAAGATGCCTGGAAACCCTGGTGTGTTTACTTATACCTGTAGAAGTTTGGGATAAAAGTGGCGAAATCTGGATTGCTCGATTTTTGGTGGATGATTGAGCTTTTGGAGGTTTCCGTACAATATGTACAGATGTCGTCAACACGCTCTTATCAGTCTTGCCTGAAGCTAAATTTGCACTAATTGAAAATAATGTGCAGTCGGGCTTTTCCAATTTTATTTGATTGGCTAGCGAGAAGAGATCGCAACCTAAAGGATAATGGGTGGACAATGAGATACCAGTAACAACGTTTCGATATTTAAAAGCAATGAAATCAACAAATAAACACGATAAAAACATCGTAAACATCAAAATTTCAAACTGACATGACAATATGACAATTAACTTGACGACACTTATCATCAAATTTTAAAAATGGGAATAACACCATCTACCGAAAAAATAGGGGAAAGCTTCAAAAGCGTCGATTGTTTTTTTCGCCACAAAAATCTAAACAAAATCTAATCAGTTGAGTCACCAGGACTTCTAGGCATCTTATATTTAATGAATGATGACACTGCACAAACATAATCATTTGTTCTGAGAGGCTCTACTGGAGCTCAATAGCGTTCCCCAAGTGTTCAAACATCACGTTATACAGCACTTGTTTCCCGGCATGATAACTGATCAAAAAGTTTTTTATACAACACAGCTAAAACGAACAAGAACCCATGCAAGAAAAAACATCGACAACTTATCCAAATAGAAACACTTTGAAGTTAGTAAAATATTACTCTAAGAAACTCCTTACACTAATGAAAATTGAACAAACGACTCAAAATACTTAAAAAATGATTCTCTAAACTTCACAAAGACAAGATAGAGTACACAACGCAACGCAGGTATGCTGTGGGCTGCGACAACGCAACAAATCTTTTACTTCTACCACAAAAACACCAAGAGACCAGGGACAATCAGTAATCAGACACATAAAACATAATTTGTGCGTTCTGTGACAATTTCTTTGTTTATCTTTGGTTCTATGGGGTCAAGAATATACATCTTGTATGGGGTTATGCCATCTATAGAGATTTTTAATTTACCCAATTTACCCCAGAATTGCCAACTCGATATCCCCGAACCCTGACACTAGCCTCCCCTTCGCCCATAAACTCGTGACATTTCGTAACTTTCCTATATATGAACGTTGGTGGTACCAACGTTCATATATAGGAAAGTTACGAAATGTCACGAGTTTATAGGCGAAGGGGTACCTGAGACTAGGGGCAGAGTTTGGGGAAATCGAAGTTGGCAATTCTGGGGTAAATTGGGAAAATTAAAAATCTCTATAGGTGGCATAACCCCATAGAACCAAAGATGAACAGAAAAAGTGCAAAGAAATTGACACAGACCACACAAACATATATGTTCTATGTGGCTGATTCCTGATTGTCTCTGTCTCTTGGTGAACCTGACAATGACTCTGAGTTTGAGATTTCATCATCGAAGAGTAGCTCGACAGCCTCCATGTCCAAACAAATTGAAGAAGATGGAGTAGAATAGAAGTATTAGCAATTTTAAATTCTAACAATGACTTGCTTCTGTTCATTCAGTAAATAATATAATTCTTTAATTCTTTAGATTTATACTTTTGTACAGTTTCGGAAATATATCATATTGACTTGTATTGTATTATATTATATATATATATATATATATATATATATATATATATATATGTTTTATAATCGACATAACTATATATGAAACATATATATATATATATATATATATATATATATATATATATATATATATATATATATATATAATATAATACAATACAAGTCAATATGATGTATTTCCGAAACTGTACAAAAGTATAAATCTAAAGAATTAAAGAATTATATTATTTACTGAATGAACAGAAGCAAGTCATTGTTAGAATTTAAAATTGCTAATACTTCTATTCTACTCCATCTTCTTCAATTTGTTTGGACATGGAGGCTGTCGAGCTACTCTTCGATGATGAAATCTCAAACTCAGAGTCATTGTCAGGTTCACCAAGAGACAGAGACAATCAGGAATCAGCCACATAGAACATATATGTTTGTGTGGTCTGTGTCAATTTCTTTGCACTTTTTCTGTTCATCTTTGGTTCTATGGGGTTATGCCACCTATAGAGATTTTTAATTTTCCCAATTTACCCCAGAATTGCCAACTTCGATTTCCCCAAACTCTGCCCCTAGTCTCAGGTACCCCTTCGCCTATAAACTCGTGACATTTCGTAACTTTCCTATATATGAACGTTGGTACCACCAACGTTCATATATAGCAAAGTTACGAAATGTCACGAG
Organism: Zygogramma bicolorata; assembly: GCA_032362365.1. Classification (NCBI taxonomy): domain Eukaryota; kingdom Metazoa; phylum Arthropoda; class Insecta; order Coleoptera; family Chrysomelidae; genus Zygogramma; species Zygogramma bicolorata. The sequence continues at coordinate 615,365 of JAVJAQ010004475.1, read as the reverse complement.
TTTATGGGCGAAGGGGAGGCTAGTGTCAGGGTTCGGGGATATCGAGTTAGCAATTCTGGGGTAAATTGGGTAAATTAAAAATCTCTATAGATGGCATAACCCCATACAAGATGTATATTCTTGACCCCATAGAACCAAAGATAAACAAAGAAATTGTCACAGAACGCACAAATTATGTTTTATGTGTCTGATTACTGATTGTCCCTGGTCTCTTGGTGTTTTTGTGGTAGAAGTAAAAGATTTGTTGCGTTGTCGCAGCCCACAGCATACCTGCGTTGCGTTGTGTACTCTATCTTGTCTTTGTGAAGTTTAGAGAATCATTTTTTAAGTATTTTGAGTCGTTTGTTCAATTTTCATTAGTTTAAGGAGTTTCTTAGAGTAATATTTTACTAACTTCAAAGTGTTTCTATTTGGATAAGTTGTCGATGTTTTTTCTTGCATGGGTTCTTGTTCGTTTTAGCTGTGTTGTATAAAAAACTTTTTGATCAGTTATCATGCCGGGAAACAAGTGCTGTATAACGTGATGTTTGAACACTTGGGGAACGCTATTAAGCTCCAGTAGAGCCTCTCAGAACAAATGATTATGTTTGTGCAGTGTCATCATTCATTAAATATAAGATGCCTAGAAGTCCTGGTGACTCAACTGATTAGATTTTGTTTAGATTTTTGTGGCGAAAAAAACAATCGACGCTTTTGAAGCTTTCCCCTATTTTTTCGGTAGATGGTGTTATTCCCATTTTTCAAATTTGATGATAAGTGTCGTCAAGTTAATTGTATTGTATTATTTGTTGATTTCATTGCTTTTAAATATCGAAAGGTTGTTACTGGTATCTCATTGTCCACCCATTATCCTTTAGGTTGCGATCTCTTCTCTATATATATATATATATATATATATATATATATATATATATATATATATATATATATATATATATATATATATATGTTTCATATATAGTTATGTCGATTATAAAACATGACAGGATTCTGATTCAATATGCCAGAACAATTTTCCAAAGGAAAACTTTCATTGGAAAATTGATCATCTTGACCATGACACAAGCACTAACCGCTACACTAACTTCAAATTGAATTGAATGTGTTTTTGAGAAGATATGACTAGAAAATAACACTGTTTCTAACTTTCATAATGTAAACTATATTTACTCATATTGAACTTGTTATAAAACAGCTAAACAGCTTTAATTGAATGATAATACTTGAAAAAAATGAATTGAAGTATGTGAGAAAATTTAAATGAGAAATATATCCAAAAAAGTCATAAAGTGAATGAATCTTGATCTTGGTTATTGCGAGAGAAATTTCTCTATACCTTTCCACTGCTACATACTTGATTTTTTTTCATATATTGAATATATCAGAAACTGACAACTTATGATTTATGCAGCAGTTTTTAGTAGTGAAAAGTTCAGTCTTCACTTTTCAATAGGAACGTTCAAGCACTTATCCTTATAAATTTGGGTAATTCCCATCTCTTATTTCTCAAAACTGCTGCATACTCCGATGTTACATTCAAATAATTACATCAGTTTCTTTAGTAATGCTATTTTCAAATACACTACATGATTTCATTCACGAATAATCATGGTACTTATTTTGTATGAATGGACTATATCACAATTGGTTGCATGATTACAAAGCGATATCTTTGAAGAGGCATTTTGTTCATCAGTTCATTTGGATTCCTATATAAATTTAACACTATACATTAGAAGACGTAGGTAACGTTCAAAGTATAATACAAAGCTCAAACATTTTCTTAGCCTCGGAAAAAGATCCTTGAACGACTGGTAAACCCAAATACTTTCCATTTCATATAGGAGTGATTATCATACTCTGGCAAACTTTCTTGCTGCATGAGGAACAGTCCCACTTCTTTTAAAACACAGGTATTCCTTTCGGATTTTCACCAACCATACACAGTCATCAATTTTTCATTTGCTTTCGTTTTCAATTTTCACATATATCGAGATAATTGAATTATCTGTCAAACCAAACACAAATACGAAGAGTATATCCACACTTCTTCTCAACTGACATTCAGTATTGAACACCATAAAGTTAGATTTTCAATATACTCCAATATTCATAGATCTTATTAGGGAAGCAGGTATTTTTTTGCTATCTGTTATTATCTACCAATCAGATAGCAGAAACTGAAATCCACTTGTATATTAGTATATCGTGGAATTTCACCTTAACCTCATTGACGCCCCCGCAATATGTAGGGATCGATATAATGACATTTCGTAACCTTCCTCCTATATACCAACGTTGGGTGGTACCAACGCTAGGGGCAGGGTTCGGAAAAATCGAGTTTGACAATTCTGGGGTGAATTGGGTGAATTGAAAATCTCTATAGGTGGCATAACCCCATAGAACCAAAGATAAACAGAAAAAGTGCAAAAAAAAATGTCACAGAACACACAAACATATATGTTTTATGTGGCTGATTACTGATTGCCTCTGATCTCTTGGTGTCTCTATGGTGAAAGTAAAAGATTTGTCACAGCCCACAGCATACCTGCGTTGCGTTGTGTATTCTTACTTGTCTTTGTGGAGTTTAGGGAATATTTTAAGTCGTTTTTTCAATTTTCATTAGTGTAAGGAGTTTCTTAGAGTAATATTGTACTAACTTTGAAGTGTTTCTATCAGGATAAGTTATTGGTGTTTTTTCTTGGGTTCTTGTTCGTTTTAGTTGTGTTGTATAAAAAGCTTTTTGATCAGTTATTATGCCGGGAAACAAGGGCGGTATAAGGGGCTTGAACACTTGGGGAACGCGATTAGGCTCCAGAAGAGCCTTACTTTTCAAAACAAATGATTATGTTTGTGCAGTGTCATCATTTATTATATATATCAGAAACTGACAACTAACACATGATTTATGCAGCAGTTTTGAGTAATGAGAAGTTCAACCTTCACTATTCAATGGGAACGTTTAAGCACTAGTCACGATACAGTTGGGTAATTTGTAATTTCCATCTCTTATTACTCAAAACTGCTGCATAATACGATGTTACTATCAAATAATTACATCAGTTTATTCAGTAATGCTATTTTCAAATACACTACATGATTTCATTCACGAATAATCATGGGTTACTCATTTTGTATGAATGGACTATATCATAATTGGTTGCATATGATTACAAAGCGATATCTTTGAAAAGGCATTTTGTTCATAAGTTCATTTGGATTCCTCTATAAATTGAACACTATACATTAAAAGACGTAGATAACATTCAAAGCTCAAGCATTTCCTTGGCCTCGGAAAAAGATCCTTGAACGACTAGTAGACCCAAATACATTCCATACAGACCACATTGACGAAAAGCATACAGTTTCACTTCATTTGGTTTTGCATTACGTCATTGATTCGAACGAGGCCACGGTTACATATTTACAAATTCCAATCTCTTCGATATTCGAATAATATATCTATCTCTGTCTTCCGTCTCATTATGTTGTCCCGCGTGTTGGTCTGTCATAAAAGTCATAGATCACGATCACAGAGCACAAAGTACTTAATTTTCAGATCAGTTAAACGTCAAATCTGTCGAAAACCACTGGCCCTAAGAGAAAAATAAAACTACAGTAAGAAAAGACGAATTTGAAATGAATATTCATGAATGGTAAGTCTGAAATGAAATGAACAGACCAGTACGTAACCAGTTATTATGCATTTGAATTACCAATTTCAATTCAGAATTTTCAATTCATATAAATCCAAATAGTAATCCAATTGATATATGTGTAATAATCACTTCAAAATATTCATATTTCACATAAGATGGCGTGTCTGCGCATGCGCAAAGCGCTTCATTCCATCTTTGCATCATGCAGGAAGCTGTCACTTGTCAATTATTCTGATGACAGTGTTGGCGACCATTGATGCAATACAATTCCACAACGTTGGTATATAGGAGGAAGGTTACGAAATGTCATATCGATCCCTCCATATTGCGAGGCGTCAATAAGGTTAAGGTGAAATTCCACGAGCAAGTGGATTTCAGTTTCTGGTATCTGATTGGTAGATAACAACAGATAGCAAAAAAAAATACCTGCTTAATTCCCTAATAAGATCTATGAATATTCGAGTATATTGAAAATCTAACTTGTGTCTAACACTTATGGTGTTCAATACTGAATATCAGTTGAGCAAAAGTGTGGATATACTCTTCGTATTTGTGTTTGACAGATAATTCAACTCGATCTGACCTCGATATATGTGAAAATTAAAAAGAAAGCAAATGAAAAATTGATGACTGTGTATGGTTGGTGAAAATCCGAAAGTAATATCTGTGTTTAAAAAAAATGTTCCTCATGCAGCAAGAAAGTTTGCCGGAGTATGATAATTACTCCTATATGAAATGGAAAGTATTTGGGTTTACCAGTCGTTTAAGGATCTTTTTCCGAGGTCAAGAAAATGTTTGAGCTATGTATTATAACTATGTGCCCCTTTTGGCACAATTGTGCCACTTATCGCAAACCTGATTACACTTTGAACGTTATCTACGTCTTCTAATGTATAGTGTTAAATTTATATAGGAATCCAAATGATTTTATGAACAAAATGCCTCTTCAAAGATATAGCTTTGTAATCATGCAACCAATTGACTTAGGTTTTGGTCCTCTCCTGTTATTTCGCAATCATTTTCATAAAAGTGCTCCGAGCATATTCTAGAATAATTTGTCGGAATCCACGTATCGGGTTTATTAGAAATTGCTATCCACTCTTGCCTTACAGCAGGATTCTTCGGAAATGAGTGAAAACTCAAGGCTCTACTTGAGCTTAATAGCGTTCCCCAAGTGTTCAAACAGCCCGTTACACAGCACGTTTCCCGGCATAATAAATAATCAAAAAGTTTTTTATACAACACAATAGCTAAACGAATAAACACCCAAGAAAAAACACCAACAACTTATCCTTATAGAAACACTTTGTAGCTAGTAAAATATTACTCTAAGAAACTCATTACACTAATGAAAATTGAACAAACGACTTAAAATACTTAAAAAATGATTCCCTAAACTCCACAAAGACAAGACAGAATACACGACGCAACGTAGGTTCAGGTATGTATGCTGTGGCTGTGGGCTGTGACTGTGACAGGACAGCATATATGTGACAACGCAACAAATCTTTTACTTTTACAACAGAGTAACAAAGACACCAAGAGACAGAGACAATCAGGAATCAGCTACATGAAACATGTGTGTGTTCTGTGACAATTTCTTTGCACTTTTTCTGTTTATCTTTGGTTCTATGGGGTTATGCCACCTATAGAGATTTTTATTTACCCAATTTACCCCAGAATTGCCAACTTCGATTTCCCCAAACCCTGCCCCTAGCCTCAGGTACCCCTTCGCCAATAAACTCGTGACATTTCGTAACTTTCCTATATATGAACGTTGACAATTCCAGCGAAAAGCATACATTCTCATCCGTCATTTTCGTACAATTTTTTTTTGGCCTTGGAGCAGCACTGAGTCCCACTTCTTTTCAAACAAAGGTATTCCTTTCGTATTTTCACCAACCATACACATTCATCAATTTTTCATTTGCTTTCGTCTCCAATTTTCACATATATCGAGATCGAGTTGAATTATCTGTCAAACACAAATACGAAGAGTATGAATATATACCCTTTTTCTCAACTGACATTTAGTCTGGAACACAATAAAGTTAAATTTTCAATATACTCGAATATTCATAGATCTTAATTAGGGAAGCAGGTATTTTTTTGGCTATCTGTTGTTACCTACCAATCAGATATCAGAAACATGCATATTAGTATATAGTGGAATTTCACCTTAACCTCATTGACGCCTTGGTAATATGGAGGAATCGGTATGATGACATTTCGCAACCTTCCTCCCATATACCAACGTTGGGTACCAAGGATAGTAAACTATTTTTACAGAGGATGGCCCGATTCGCCAATTTCATTATGCTGTCATTGACGTCATCGCGATTCCGTGAACATAACCAAAAACAGATTCACAATACTAATGTTTTGTTTTATTATTGATAGTCATTTCAATTGTTATGAATTCATGTCATTAACTAGTATGAAATAAAAATACTCATTTATACCTATAGTGCGATTACACTGTGAAGGAAGCATTCTTTATGGAAAAGAAGAGATTTTTTCCCGAAAACTAACTGTCCCTTCAATACAGAACGCCTGAAATTGAACAACTCAAGTTGATTGATAATTTGAAATCCAACTGCGGTATAACAGCTGAGGATGGAAAGTTTCAAGTTTCAAGCATAGACAATTATTTAAAGTAAATAAAAATAAAGATGGCAAGCATATGGCATGGCATTGATGGCAATTGACAACAGTCGCTTCGTTAGAGTAGCTCAAACTTCATCATATTAGTTACACAATTCGTCACGAAATGTACATATAAACTACGGAAGGAATCGTGGTGACGTCAGTTGATAGGATAACATTGCAGTATAGGGAACTGGCCATCCTCTATAATAGTTTACTGTCCTTGGTTGGGTACCACATATTGGTACCACACCGACCACACCACCAAAATTTTGTGATGATAACTATGACATTTAACAGCTGATTTATGATGTCACTGATATATAACCAAACGAATAACCAGAGTCGCTTAAATGGGATATGTTCCGTAAATCGTTTCGGTTAACCTGGTTACAAATTTAGTGTCCCGTAAATCAAAAATTTAATAAATTTTATATTTACGGAACGCGGTTCTTGTCAAAATCGCTGTAACCGGTGAAACCGATATGTTTATACCTAATTAGAATAGGCGTGGTCTGTCAAAGTTGTCATTAAATCTGTAACCCAAACAACCGCTGAATTTTATCGGTTACAGTGGTAATTTGATCACAGGACACTTATATATGTACTTTGAGTTGGTCAAAGTTGGTCTGTCTGTGGTGTATTTCGCTGATATTTTGGATGTGGTTAGATGTGAGGACGTAGATAGGATATAAAATTATTTTTTGAACATACCAACATAAGTGTTACCACGACTAAGTCTGTTTTTGTTTTGTTATTATTGTGATAAATAAAATGATATTTAAAATGTTATGTAAAGTTGATTTGGATTATTTTTCCTGATAGTTGTAGGGATATAATGTTTCTTCTGTAAATTATTTTGGAATATTGCGATTAAAAATATATTTAGGTTTTCACATATTAAAGTTTTTCCTTATCCCAGTATGTACCTGACGGTCCCTCAGAAGTTCTATTTACGTTCTCTGTAAGCTTGCACATATTTATATACACATTCATGGTGATCCATTTCAATTTCAATGAGCAAGGAACGAAAATTATGAGAATATAAAAAAATTTAAGCAAATACCAGGTTTATAATTCTTGTTTTGTACACGAAAAACTCACAAGTAAATCTAATATAAGGCACAGAAAGACATTGTCTTTCTCTCTCTCTCTGTATTGGAATGGTCTTTGCTTCCGAGCAGGCGCAGTCGACCACTCTGAAGCAAAGACCATCCCAATATAAATAGAGCCACCATGCCCCCCCCCCCCGGGGTTGAGCGCCCAGGATGACGTGATGCCATATCCAGTTGCCTGGATACGAGACCTCGCCATCCTCCATTTTCCTTTCCACCCCCGCCCTCTCAGGAGCGGACCTCAACCTGCTGCTGGGCACTTCAGCAAGATTGATATCTAACCCGCTTCGGTTGGAAATCAGCCTTTAGGTGCTATTGCTTCCTCTCTATCTCTTAGATATAAATAGAGAGAAAGACATTTGATTTATATAGTGCCAAAGAACACAATCAATAATTAATTAAGGTCAAATGAATCAGGTAGGTAAAATTACTTCTTCTAATCTTCAATAAAGTCTTTTTCCTTTTATTATTATGATTCTGTATGACAAGAGACAAGCGTTCCGTATATCGAAAATTTCAGTAACCGCTGTCAACCGGCCAAAACCGCTGTCAACCGCTCTGGTTAACCGAAACGATTTACGGAACATATCCTTAGTGTGGTTAGTACCAATTTCGGTAAATACAAATTCAGTTTGGTTATCCGCTTAAAATTGCTTTTTGTGCCAGGAAAACATCACAACTTATTATTCGTCCTCGGGAGTGTCTTTCCTGATTGTTTACTATATAGTTTGTGGGATAGATATCTATACCTATATATATAATATGATTTCTATGGTTTGTGGTAATAGTGGCAATACCGTGTCTTGGCAACACTGCCCACTGTTATGGTAACAAGAACGAGTAGAAAGTAAACAAACTCTAAACAACCTCGAATTCTCAAGTTACCAATAATTTTTCTAGTATAATTACATGAAGTATATGTTTACGTCTAAAAAAACTATGTATGTAAGTGCTTGAGATGAATTGGGATGAAGATATAGATTTATTAGGAGGAAAAAAGGTATATTTTCTATGTGTTGAATATAATTCATGAATATAAAGGAAGGTTTCTTGAACGAATAAGCAGAACTCAATAGGCAATCCATAAAAGTTCAGCATATTGTATCTGAATGCCTCAAATCTCGGACGTAATGATCGGTTCATAGACCAAGCATTCATGTCTGGTTTATGCAGCAACATTCAATAACCATCCTGAGCTCAAGCCTAACCAAACTTTTACTTAATCTTTTAAATTTCTCAAAGAAAGTTCACACAATGCCAATAAGTGGAAGTGTTCATAGACGATACTTTTGCTTTTACCTTGAATTGAATTGATTAGCATTATGAGAACTTCTTAGAGTAAAAGACAATGTTTTGTCTATGAACCAGGCATAAGTGTTCAAAACATGCAATGCTTCAATGGATATGTTTTGTTATGACTACTCAAATGTGTTCATTGACTTGCTTGTGCTGTACTCTTAGTTATTAATCTCGGGCTCAGGCTTAGTTATCATATACCAGGCATCTTTCACTTTAGGGAAGTTTTCACAATACATCTACCAGCTAAAACCTGCACCTTCTGATACTTAAGTAATTTGATTAAAAATTATCCAAGTGACCAAGGTGTATTTTTTCGATGGAGAGATGTAATTTTTTGCTTTTTGAGCTATGCATTGAATTATGCACTATTCGTTCACTAAACCCGCTTTTAATGAAATGAAAAGTGTGGTTTGACCAGACCTTCCATGGATTTGTAATAGGAAAACTTCCTTAGTGAAAGATGCTCAAAAGGGAAACTGTGGTCTATGAATAGAGCATAAGCAATGATTTTTTTTATGATGATTCATAGAAGTTCCTATGCCAAAATATTTTTATCTACAATATAAATGATGATGACGTTCGGAAAAAGTTCGAGCTCTCACTTTAGGAAGTAGGTGTACACAATTTGAGAAATATTTAGGATATATAGAAAATATTTAGAAAATAAAGGAAATATTTAGGAAATATAGGAAATATTTAGGGGATTTAGGAAATAATGGTTGAGAAATAATGGGAAATATATAAATGGGAAATATGAGAAATGAAAGGAAATTTTTGAGAATCGATGATGCGTTTGCGCAACTTTGGCTTGCTGCCTTTCATAGTTTATCTATGAGCTTCCTGCAAAGAGGTTGTGACAGTGTATAAAGAGTGATTAATTTTTATGTGGAAAGTTTGCAGAAAAATTAGGTATATCAATTTTTTCATTTCATAAGATTGATTGAATGATATTTGAATATATATTATATAGAGCTCAATTTAGATCCTGTGGCTGTAACCTCTTGGTGTTTCCATTCTTCTATTAACTATTTATCATTCAAGCGATTATGGAAAAATTTTATATTTAAAGAACTCAATTACGTAAGAATCAAGTATTCAGCAATAACTGATGAATAAAATCTAGACAGGTTCGAACTTGTTTTCGGGACCACCTAATTTGCAGTTAATCCATTTTTTCGTGCCAGGATTTTTTCTGGTCAATTTTTTTTTGTCATTTGTTGAAAGAAAAAACTCAGCTGGCAAAAGAATATAACCTTGAATGCCTATACATCCATTGAATTGAATGGGCATGGCTCAATTTCAATGATTGAAAAATGTAGATTGACTGGAGACCCACTTCTTCTGTGGCTATACTCCAGTCAACCCTGTGAGGCAATATTTAGACACACAAGATCAATGACAACAACCCAATGCACAATGGTGAACTATTCAGTAAATGATCTTATCTTATAGCAAATAAAACCTTTATTACACTGTTATTATCCATTAATTATAAGCCTTTGTTGTTTCCATCAAACCATCATCTAATTTTATATATTTTATAAGCAATATGGATCAGTACATTAGAGATTATGAATTCAAAACCGTCAATACAATCGAACTTGAACAAATGTGCAGTATATCGGATCACCCTGTTGATACTACTTGCAATAACCATACATTTTCTTTCGTACACCAAAATATTAGAAGCATAACAAAAAATATGGATGAATTTGATTTATATTTAAGCGAAACAGATACAGTGTTCGATTGTATTATTCTAACAGAAACTTGGTTGATTCAAGATATTAATTTCTTCAGTAAAAGTGGGTATGAGACTATTTACAATGAGGGAAATATCAATAAAAACGATGGTGTTGTTGTGTATATAAGGGAAAACTCAAATTACGTGTCGAACATTATCAGCATTGGTGAATGCAAAGCAATAGAAATTCAAATCAATACTCAAAACAAAAAAAAATTAATAATCACAGCTCTTTATAGACCTCCTTCCACGAATGTTATAAAATTTCTTGATCAGCTCAAATTTTACCTGGAACAAACAAGACAGAAAACATCAGATTACCATATTATTGTCGGGGATATGAACATAAATATCAAACTTGAGGATGACGAAATTGTATCAGAGTACTTGAACATAATGTATGAAAATAATTTTGAATCGATGATAAACAAAGATACTAGAGTACAAGGTAAGTCTGCTTCATGTATTGATCATATTTTTTTGAAATGTAAAACACATGAGTTCAAGGAAAAATGTAAGCCAATAATTGTGCGCTCAAATATCACAGATCATTATACTCAAATAATGAAAATGCCCATTGAGTCAGAACCTATTCAAACCTTGATGGAATCCTATATTGAATACACTGATTACAAGAAATTGAAGAGAGAATTATGCAAATATGATTGGCGTTCATTTTACGAGATAACAGATATAGATATGGCCACTTCATTCTTCATTGAACTCATAAGCGAACTAACAGGAAAACATACAAAAAGAATCAAAAGGAAAAAAGAGGATGGAAGAAGGAAAGTTTGGGTCACAAAAGCTCTAATAAAATCAATAAATACAAAAAATCAACTGTATAAGAAATATCGGGAGAACCCTGAAGATTACGGAGAAGCATTCAAAAATTACCGCAATCGTCTGAATCGTTTAATGGAAATTACTAAATTAAACTATTATAAATCACAGATCGAAAAAAACAAAAAAAGCTCGAAACACCTTTGGAACACAATAAATAGTATAGAATGTAAGAAGAAAAAATCAACCATCAAAAAAATTATCACAGACAATGAGGTATTGACCGATGACCTAAAAATTGCAAATGCCTTCAATAAGCACTATGCGGAAGTGGGAAAAAAATTGGCCTCATTAATTCAAAAACCGAGTACGGACCCAGTACCTAGAAAGTCTCTGTCACATTCAATATTTCTTTCACCTGTAGAGGAGGAAGAAATATGCCAGATTATAAATACATTAAAACCAAAGAAATCACCGGGATTTGATAAAATCAAATCAGAATGTCTTAGGGAAATTCAAAGAGAAATCGCCAAACCCATGGCATATCTTATTAACAAAATAATGAATGCTGGTGTATGTCCCTCCATACTTAAAGTAGCCGTTATCAAACCACTTTATAAAAAAGGAAATAAATGTGTGATTGACAATTATAGGCCAATTTCACTGATATCTAATATCGCGAAAATTTTTGAAAAAGCTCTCAAGAACAGACTTAACGATTATATAAAGAAAAACAACTTGATATCAGAAAAACAGTTTGGATTCCGGGAAGGCAAATCTACCCAAGATGCTATAACCAGCCTAACATCTCAAATTTACAAAGCGATAGATAATGGAAAAGCCAGTCTCTGTATATTTTTAGATCTTTCCAAGGCCTTCGATACTGTGAGCCATACACAGCTACTCGAAACCCTGGAAGATATTGGAGTTCGAGGAACAACTTATAATCTAGTGGAAAGTTATCTATACCAGAGGAAACAATTTGTACAAATTGAAAACAAACTCAGTTCAGAAGAGGTAGTACAATTTGGTGTGCCACAAGGTACTGTCCTTGGGCCCCTATTATTTTCAATATATCTCAATAATTTACTAACTTTAAATACTACAGGAACTATAATCAGCTTCGCGGATGATACTGTGATATGCCAAAGATAATTGACTGGTTTAATCATCAATTATTAACAATAAACTTTGAAAAAACTAAATTTCTGACTTTTACAGCTTACAAAAATCATTTACCAGATTTCAACACCCTCAATATACATAGCAACGAGTCGGTTATTGATATTCACAGAACAGATACCATTAAATATTTGGGAGTAACAATGGATAGTCATATGAGATGGGATGTTCACATTGAGAAAGTTACAAAAACCTTAAGAAGTATGCTGTTCAAATTCAAATATTTGAGTAAACTACTTGATACTCACCACTTGAAGATCATTTATTTCGCCCTCGTAGAATCTCGTATTCAATATGCTATATTGAGCTGGGGTGGGGTCGCTGCTATTCACCTGAAAAAGTTAGAAACAATACAGAAACGAATTCTGAAAATTATGTATAGAAAAGAACCAACCTTCTCTAGCAATTTACTCTTTTCACAAGCAAGAATATGCGATGTAAGACAAACATTTCTCAGAAACATACTCACACATATACACAAAAATAAATATCTATTAAATAATATCGACCACGAACATTTCACTAGAAAAAAAAAAGAATATCATGTTAAAACATCTCTGAGCAGTACAAAAATTGGACAACGAAATATAGCTTACCTCATTCCAAAAATCTTCAATTTTCTGCCCACTGAACAAAAAATGAATATAATGAATATAAATTCTTTTCAAATGTTAAAAAAAATAATCAGAAACTACGTTCTTAACTTGAATCGAGACCTGGTTCGCTCTCTCATTGACTAACTGACCTTCTGAATCTTATGTTATTGTTAAATTTGTATATGGATCAATATAGTTTGTCAGTTCTAATAATTCGCGAATTGTTTGTTTGCTGTTTTGTGTATTGTTAACTTTATTGTAGTTATATCTGAAACAAGTGTCAAAATGTTAAAAATCAATATAGAAATTAACAAAATGAGACCAATTCAAACCATTGTATATTGTAAACAGCAAAAAAAAATGTAAATTTATTTGTGCAAATCCCACGCGCAACTTTAGTTTTAGTGGGAATTTCATGTTTATTTACATCTCAATAACAATTATTTCTAGTGTTGATTATGTAGTAACATATTTTTTTGGTAAATAAACTTATTATTATTATTATTATTATTATTATTATTATTATTATTATTATTTTTATTATTATCCACAAAATGGATAGAATCCAAGTTTCAAATGAGATAAGCATGGATTTATTTTATTGATAAAATTAATGAAGAAAATATTGACTCAGAAATGGACGAAATAAGAGAAGTGAACCATTCAAGTCTAGACGACATCGACCTCAAAGATAAACAAAACAAATCAACATTCTTATCTGTTATCCTAAAAAATGGCAAAATTGAAACCGTGAAAAAATCTCTACACTGGTCTGGCTATTTTTTGAGAAGAAAGCGAGAATATCCTCTGGTAGAATTATGAGAGTGAGAAGTACTATTACAAGTAGCGAAAAAAATCAAAAACCTCATATAGCATGAACAAAAATACAACAAAAAATAGTTCATTTAAAGTATTGAAGAATAAAATCAACCATAAACAATGACCAAGAAGAAATGACTTATCAGTTCTCAGACGAGTCTTCTAGTGAATTTTCCAATATTTCTCATTCGTTAGGAAGTGATTTAGATATTGAAGAAAAACAAAAATAGATGAAAAAGAAAGCAAAGATCTTACCATTAAATGGAAAAAAAGGGAGAAAAGGCAAGTTCCTATATAGTATTTTATGATAACAGATAAGTACTCAGGAAGAATCTTAGGGAAGGAAATACATGTAGAGTTAAATTTTTCAAAGACTTGAATGAATTCATTTTTTATATTTATATTTTATGGCCCAATTAGTCTTATAAATTCAGAAGGTGTTAGACCATTTGCAATTTAACGATACGATAGAAGTAAAATAAATAGCATCTATAAAGAATGGAAGAAACGATAAAGATGGAGTATATTTAAAATAAATTATTTCAAAGCTCTCTAATTTATTTACTCTTCAGAACCTGTACGTGAAGACTGAACCTTATAACATTATTATTTTTTATAAAATATTTTTTACAACTTCAATAGTATTTGTTTTTCATTTTTACCAAAGCATTAGATATATTTTAATGTCTCCAAAAAAGCGTCGTAATATAAATGCTCAGAGGCACTCAATTGAAATTAAAAGTTTATATCATTACTTTTTATATATACTTGTGAAAAACTCAAACCAACCTGAACTGATTAGGAACTGAAGAAATAATTTGGGAAATATGAGAAATGATTAAGAAATATTTAGAAAATTTAGGAAATATTTAGGAAATTTAAGAAATAAGGAAATAAATGAGAAATAAGGATATAATATAGGAAATAAAAGGAAAAAAGAAAAAGGTGTACACTTTTTACGTCAGTGAGAGAGCCCGGAAAAATTCTACTGACTGAACAATTTCTTGCCAAGTAGTTGGTAAGTAAATAACGAAATATTATTCTCGAATTGCGTATTTCATTCAAACTGACAATAATTCATAATCCTAGGAAGATTTTTTTCCGAAAAATCGTCTCTGGAAAAAATTTGCGAAATGGGTACCTAGTAAATAAGAGAATGGTTAAGGCTTTCGCTGCCGGGGTTTTCAGTATCACTATTTTTGTACGGGTTTGAAGGCCGTCGTTTTTGGGAATTTCTTCCTGACGTTTCGCTGACGCGAGTGGCTATAGCTTCTTCAGCGAGGTTCATACATCTTGAGTTTGACTCCGATGACTGGGTGTTACTACTTCGTAAAGCATATTTAAATGGATTCAGGTAGTTTGGAGTGCTAATTACTTTTTCTGGATTCGGAAAATTTTCGGAAGTAATTACACAAGTGCTTCAAAATTACCGATAATTTTCCATGAAAGCATGTTGTCTAAAAACTGAATGAGTTCATTTTCATAACTCCGACTCCGAAGGAGGAGGGCTCTTTTAGCAAAATATGAAAATAACCGAATGCAGTTTTTTTACTGACAACATGCTTGAATGGAAAATTATCAGGTTTATTTTGATGCACGAGTGTAATTCGGTAGAATATCCCCGTAGTTGAAACAACGACGTTTAAAATTCAGTATTTAGGCCTGTCAAGATGACAAATGTACATTTTAACAATCGTTACTATAGATACACGGACCGAGCGGGTATTTTTCGATACCTACCGGGTATTTACCAGCTCGAAAATGTCCCGCCGGGAATTTATCGCTGTAATTGATCGAAAATGTCCCGCTTCATATTCTATTTTTAACATACGATGGAAATATTCATTAATATTAATTGCTGTAATTACTTTATCTGGATTCGGTGAAGTATCATTAGTATTAATTGCCGCACTACCTGACTTCATGATATTTCTTATTTTTGATCTTCTTAAAATTGGGTTCCATATTCGGTTGAGGTTCACAGCTTCTTTTCTGTTGAAATTATCCGTATGTTTGTGGATCTCTATTGCCTCACGTATCAGTCGACTATGGTATCCCTGTTTGGGGGCAAGTATATAGTTTCGCGTTTTCAAACAGAATCCTGTGGTTTCCCTTACTGAGTGCGTGTTCCGCCAAGTCAGCTGTGGCTAGTAAATGGGCAATGGGTATACTTTGTTCAACCATCCTTTGCCGTTACGTCATACGTTGTCCAACTTTATCTCTCATTCATGAAATGGATGAGACGGAATTATGACGTCATTAACGTATGTCTCATTATTTAATGTCGATGTGAATTTTATTTGTCATTTTTGACAGTTCAGTTGTCATAGTTTGATTTGTTCAGTATTTTTGGTCATTTTCGCCTTTTTCAGTTAATTTTTCATTGTCAAAATGCCTTTCCGGTATAATGATTGACTACTTTTCAAGAGAAAGAGATGCTGGAGTGCCGCTTTTACCGTTAAATACAGTCTACAACGTATGTAACTACCTATGTCATACAAAATGTAAGTTTTTATTGGTTTGATTTTATTGAATTCTCTAGCGTGTTGCTGATGTTCTAGAAATATCTATTAAAACTGTTCAAAAACTAGCTACTAGTGGAATGGAAACAGATAAAGACTGCAAAATTGAAGTTCATGTCGGACATGTTTCTGCTCGAGGATCATCGATTTATATCATACATCAACATGCAATAAGAACACGAGTGTATGCGATGTATTCTGCAGGTAGGTACATACTAATAATAATTTTGAGGTTGAGTGTAAAATATCATTCAACTAATATAAGACAAACGTAAAACAGCAGAATACGTCACCGATTGTGACGTAACGGCAAAGGATGGTTGAACAAAGTATAGTAAATAATCCCATTTTTTTTTCAAATTGCGTATTTCATTCAAACTGAAAATAAAACATATGCCTATGAAATTTTTTTCCCCGTAAATTGATCTGGGCTCTACTTAGTGATTTTTCGATAAAATTTGGGGAAGTACCTAGGTGAATAGGTGAATTTTTTTTCCAAACAGCGTTGATATTTTCATTTTGTACCATAGAAGATAGAGAGTTTATTAGTATTCTTGACATAAAATGAATTCCCGAGATAGTTCAAATCGGAATTTCCAACCAGACACAATGACAATTAAGTGCAAACACGTCATGAATATCTTCAAATTCCGCCAGAAACTCCGCATCTGAACTCAGGATGAATGCTACAAGCAAACCATGAAAAGATTTTAAGAAGACAATTTCACTCTCAAATTAACAGTATATAGACTAGGGTAGATAATAGGGAGAATACAATAAAATGAAATGAAAAATAATTTACGAGCGATCTGAGGTCTGGAAGTGTAAGGGGGTGAGTTTTCAAGGGTAAAAAATGTTTTTTCTCGAGTCTCGATTTCCGGCAAAACTACAACTATGGAAAAAATTCAGATGGCAAATAATAAAATATCTAAAACTTTTTTATTCACACAGTTTTCACATACCCAACCGCAAATGCGAAATATTGAATAAAACAAGTTTTGTTTTTTATTTTAATTTTTTACATTTTTTTTCACGAAAATTGATGAAAACTTACGTTTTCGTGTCCTAAATACACTAATTAACTTGGTTTGAAATACTAATTTTTTTCACCTTGTTTTGACCTAATATCGAAAAAGCACCCTAATATTTTCAATAGAAAATTCTTCCGTCAAAAACATTATAGTTTCGAGCAATATTTACGGAATTAATTCTTTTTCTGTTAAAATACGTTGATGTTGCTTCCAGACCCAATCCGTTGCTGTCAGTTCATTACCCAACCAAGATTGAAGCTGATAATGTACCCTGTAACAATTTTGTTCTCCTGCTCCTTCTGTGGGTGGGAGATTTGCCAATATGGGAGATGATTTAATTTTTGTCAATTGATATTTTTTCAAACCTAATTGGTTCATTGTTATATTATCATTTTTAAATTTGTAAGGCCCTGACCCTCCCGACCCTTCCCACTTCTCTATGAAATACCTTTACATGGGCTAAAATTTTCTGTAGGTCATTCAGGTATATGAGTTATTTTGAAAAAGTGTTGAGAAGACCCTGAGCTGTGTAATTACCAGGCTCACATGGAATGCCTAGAGAATAGGGGATTCGATGAGACTATAAAAGGTTTCTCACTTCTCTATGAAATACCTTCACATGGGCTAAAATTTTCCGTTGGTCATTCAGGTATATAAGTTTTTTTTTTTAAAGTGTTGAGAAGACCCTGAGTTGTGTAATTTCCAGGCTCACATGGAATGCCTAGAGAATAGAGAATTCGATGAGACTATAGAAGGTTTCATCGTCAGACGGCATTTAGTAAATAGCGTTGAATGTTTCAAGTAGCTAAACATTTTCTAAGTGATTTATAAGTAGGTTAGTTGTATTTTATAGTGAAGTTAATAAAAGTTGTTTAGTATTGTTTGGAGTATCATTTCAAAAAGCGAACCCAGAAATATCGCAACAATAGCAATAAATAGGCATCGACGAATATAATTGAAATAACTAGAAGTTTCTCAAAATATTATAGATGTCTCATTAAATATTAAACTTATTAACTAATTTGTTTGGTAATTATAGTAATATATTTTGATTTTCAGTTTTTTCTTCATCAGTGTAAATTGCAATCTTATGTTTTTCGTGTAATTGAACTGTAAATTTTAATGAATAGCTCAAAATTGTAAATAATGATTTAAAAAAATCTAATTCGAGTTTTTTTCGATTATTGAAATCTTCTGAGAACATTTACTAGAGTAATGTATTTTTTTACAACAGCGGAAAGTAGATTTCAACGAACACCCAACTTATTGAAAAAAACTGACATTTTGACGGGATAATTCACGATTGAAAATCAGGGTGCTTTTTCGATATCGAGTCAAAATAATATGAAAAGATAAATATTTCAAATCAAATAAATTACAGTGTATTTGGGATATAAAAAGTGGTCACCAAATTTTTGAAAAATTTGTTTTTTGTAAAAGATAAACATAAAAAACAAAAACTTGTTTTTTGATTTTTCACAAAAATTTTGAAGTTATGTGAAAAAAGTGTGAATACAAAAGTTGTAGCTAGATCTTTTTATTACCCACATCTGTGCCAACTTTTTTCCATGGGACTTGTAGTTTTTTCCGGAAATCGAGACAAACCATTTTTAACCTTAAAAACTCATCCCCTCAATCTTCCCGACCTTAGATCGCCCGCAAATTATTTTTCTTCAATTTTATGATATTCTCCTTCTTTTCCTATAGGTAACATCCTACTATTATTTTTTCACTTTTCATCATTTTTAAAGGCTTTACCCTGGTCTAATCGGTTTTTACTATTTGTAAATATTGGATAACTTGGAACTGGGGTATTTTTGTGAATAGAATGAAGTTTGATGAATTATTTTGGGGCTTTCTTCTTCGACCCAAAAAATAGAAATAGAATATCAATATGGTTCAGAATATATGCATTCTTCATTGTAGTTTCAGCCTTCTTCTGATGAAAAATTCTGCTTGTAACACGACAGTAGTATGTAGTGGTAACAGTAGACAAAGTTAAGGATATCCTGGTATCTTATGTTGTGCTCACTCTCTAAAATATGAAAGGAACGAAATCACGATATCATATCACGTACTTGAACTGAAACGGAAATACCCGATGCCAGAAAAAATTCATATATCCAAAACTTGAATTGAATAAATTTGATGGTGATGTGCGCAATTACATAGAATTTTGGGGTCAATTCCGCACAATTCACGAGGATATTGAATTCGGTAGTGTACCCGAAGCTTGGGTCGATAGTTTTCCTCCATCTGCATCATACTATGAGAAAGCTGTCGAACAGCTGAAATCCAGATTTTCAAGGGACGTCAGGGAGCTCCTAAATTCGGTACACACTGAATCAGGCCACTAATAATAAAGCAGGTATGTCTTTAGTAGCTCTATTTGACAAACTGGAAACACAACTGAGGGCCTTAGAGTGACAAATACTGATATGTTTTATCCTCTAGCAGAGTCACCTCTCTTTCTGCTGAGAAAGATGTCAAGAAATATAATAATTGATTATTCCGGTCAGATCATATTTACATGATATTGGAACAGTCAAGAATAAAATAAAAAACAGCACCTATCGTATATATAAAATCAGATTGAGAGACAATATTGAAACTATTAAAGTTAATAATAATAACCTGGGCATCCAAGTGTGATAACTCACGTTTTTGTTGATGAATGTCATAGTTACATTCTTTGGATTGAAAGTCTTTGAGCTTTGAGCTTGTCTTCCAATCGTTAGCAGCGCTGTGGTGAAAGTGGCCCCCAGACAAAGATTATGCCGTGCATCGAAAAACATATCGAGTTTGTCCAGCTACCGTTAATATTAAATTTGTCACCGCCGCGCCGCTGCTTTCATAAGAAGAATCTATAATTTCTGAAAATGGGGAAATTGAAAAACAGCAACAAGTTCATTCCATAAAAAATCAATTATTCACAACAACTATGACAATAGTAGTAAGAATGATAGTGAGTACAATAAACTTGGTGGAAACGTTCAATAAATCATATATTTAATGTGGGTCAATTGTTCAAACAACCAAATATAATAATTGAGTATTTATTCAAACTATTGCAAATTAATACGTGTTGCAAATAAGATAGCGATATTCAATTCCAGTTCTATATGTGTCTTCGCAGAAGCTGGAACAGCAAAACGACGGAAAAATTTTTGAGAAGCGCAAAGTTAAAACACAAAAATCTGACAGTGATCACCTTTACAGAAAGAATTGTTGGTGAACTATTGAACGAAAAATGTACAGGTAGTTGAAACAAAATCAAGTAGGCACACAATTTTCTGGTTGTTGTAATTATATTCTATTTGTTAGAGATAAGTTTAAGATATGAATATTTCTAGGCTCTTCATTAGATATTCAAGTAACTCATGAAAAAATCATTGGGATGCAATTGTGAATATCTATCAACTGCATCCTGTATATCGTTCAACAAGTTTGTGGAGGGATAACGAATGTTTTGATCATGGCGAGCATATCCAAGAAACCTATCTGAAAAAAGGAAAAAAGACTGTAAAGAGTTCGAGCGATTCATGTATGATTTGCGATTGAGTAGCAATTTCTCAAAGAATGGCAAAACATCCTCAAGAATATTTATTCATTGTCAATATTCGGATGAAGACAGCTGAATGTGTGAAATATTATTGCTAAGATTGGAGTCTACAAACCGAACTGTTTTACGAAGATTGATTTGAAAAGAAATTCAGAAAGAAAAACAGATCTTTTGGCAATACCATGTTAAGTCGGGCAAGTTTTTTCATATGAATCATTGAAATCATTTTCGAATGTTTAACTCATTGAGCTGTGGTTCAAGTGATATGCTGTTTAACCAGAAAGTCCCTCCATACTTGGATTTGCGGACATATAATAACATTTTCAAATACGTGGCATAATTTCAGTGAAGAATTGATATATTCTATGAGCCGAATTCAGTTAGGTAACTGTGTTTCGATTTGTCCATTTTCAAATTCTAAGATTTTTTTAGGAAATGTCAGAGTGTCTTCAACTCATACGTTGTTCAACTGAATAAGCTATTGCCTAAAACAAATAGGGAATTCACATATTTTCACGTTTACGTTGACGGTTCAATCAACAATTATAAATGATTTTTGGGTATGTATTTCCTTGTTACTATTGATATTCGACACTCGTAATGAAAAAACTGCAGTCGATTCGAATTTTCATGTTCATATTGCATTTCCCACTATTTTTCTAGAGGCCAGGAAAATATTGCAGAAAAAAAAATTAATCAGATTCATTGAATATCGTTGTGAACTTAGGCACTTTCGTGGAGAGAATGAAATTTGACAAATTATTTTTTGGCATGGAAAGCCGTTGTCAAGGGGTAGAGGTTCGGTGTTTGCAACTTTTCATGCAGAATCACCCTCTGAAGTTCGTAGCACTCATTCACTGCCACCCTGTATATCCCGATATAAGAAAAGTACTATTTGCTATGATCTTTCAGAAAATGTATTAGTACAGGTAATAGGGAGCGACCTACTTGTGTCCATAATGCATAATTAGGCAGGAGTTATTTTATTTCATAGATAGTTGCAGTCTGACGTACTTAACCTAAAAACACAAAATACTTACAAAAATGGCGAACGGAAGTGCCGCCATTTTGTGATAAACCGTTTGGGCCTGTATCTCCGTAAACGTGCACTTTTGGCCCACAATTATAAGAACCTTTTTTATAGATAATTAAATTTCCTATCTTTTTTATTCGAAAATTTTTTTCGTAGCACTTACCGTTCACGACTTATATTATTATTACTTTTTGTTTATTCACTTTTTTACCGATATCTCTTTAAATAATTGTTTAAACAATAAACTGTTTATGATAAAACTTTTGAATCGATACATTTTCTAAAACTTTTATTTGAAATTTTTTTCTCTGAAGTTAATATTTTCGAAGTTACAAAGCGTTAATTTCAATCGTCTTGTATCTGGGTGATCAACGCCAGCTGAGCCTGAACACGTCATTCAACTATTTGGCCAGGTATATGCATAGACCCTTCTTGAGGAGGGGTTTTCAATAGACCTGAAGAGTTTGTAGCGGTTAGTATATAAATATATATATATATATATATATATATATATATATATATATATATATATATATATATATATAGTCCTATCCTTCTAAAAACTAGTTTCAACCAATCGAGGGGAAAGTGAGCATTTTTATGCTCAGTATGCTTATATTAGTCTGTGCTACGGTAGATCTAACAGCGATATTTACGTGTGGCAGATTTGTACGTCTTATAATCAATTTTTGTGAAGAAACTGTGCAAGGCACATTACAGCTGCACTGAGACGAATAAGTCGATCAGAAACCCCATTGCCTTCTCCGTCTTCTCAACGTCGAAGCTCTCTTCCTTCATCATCACAACCATGTGACTCTGAAGATATTGCAGATCTTACACCAATTTGTTTGATCTGCAATGAAGAGATAACTGCTTATTGGTTGGCAAAGAAAGCAAAAAAAAAGAAGAGATCTTTGGGAAATGGTCCATTGGGTGTACAATTTTGCCAAATTTAAACGAAGTTTGTTTGATTTTTTGGCAGACAGAGAACAGAATCATGCAAAAGTAGTGATTGAACGCATCTTTAATATTCTCGAAGATTCTGAGAATTTGAAGTACCACAAAAGTTGCTTCGTACGACTCAAAACTCCTGTGTCTCGTAATACAAAGCGTGGACCAAAATGTGAAGAATGTGATAACGAAGAGGAAGAGGAGAATGTAACCAACATCGAACTTCACCACCCTCGAAACGCCAAAGAGTCAGAGATGACATATTATTCATTTTGGTGTACATTTGTAAAAATAAATTTCACATATATTCCTCAATAAATATTCCATTTTTTTATTTGCGTGTTTAATTATGACAGTAGTTTTTAAATTAATTATAGTAATATTTAATTGTATAAAAGAAAATATAAAGAAAAAATTTTAATGGGTATTCGCTATTTCTTGCAGTTAAGAACTCGAATTATTATTTATTGAATCAAAAAAATTCTAAAATTCATATTTTTATATTATGTATCGGATTCGCATCATTACGCTATGCATACTTCGTTCTTAATAACCTTGTACTCGGTAGTACAACATTGAACGCGTTGTAACTTCAAAAATATTAACGTTAGAGAAAAAAGTTTCGAATAAAAGTTGTAGAAGAGTCATCGATTCAAAAGTTTTATTAAAAGCAATTTATTGTTCAAACAATTATTTAAAGAGATATCGGTAAAAAAATGAATAAACAAAAAGTAATAATAATATAAGTCGTGAACAGTAATTGCTACAGAAAAAAATTTTGAATAAAAAAGATAGGAAATTTAATTATCTATAAAAAAGATCTTCATTATTGTGGACCTAAAGTGCACGGTTAGGGAGATACAGGCCCAAACGGTTTTTCCCAAAATGGCGGCACTTCCGTTCGCCATTTTTGTAAGTATTTTGTGTTATTAGGTTAAGTACGTCAGACTGCAACTATCCATGCAATAAAATAACTCCTGCCTAATTTTGCAAAACAAAATCCTCTATTACCTGTATTATATGGTTTGATTGCTTTATCCAACACATGGCACACTAGTCTGTTATAACAATATTTTGATGAGTATGCCACTCGTGTTATGTGTTCTAAGTCTCTTGACAATTTATAACACTCGGCATCATGCTAACTGGAACTTCCGGATGAACCGCGTCTGGAATTCTTCTGCAGGCGTTTCGGCTCCCACTTTGGAGCCATTCCCAAGACTTCTTGACTTGGTGGCGAGGCCTAAGTCTCTGTAACCCCCAGCTCTCATCTTGACAAAGTGAAGATTGTGGTTGTGTGGATAGAGGGGTGGTATTTATAGCTGTATGAGAATCCGACGTTGTTGAAACTGTCGGACCATATACAGGTCTGGTTTGAAGAGGATTAATTAATGGATTTGTTCGAAGGGACAGTAATGGTTTCCAGGAATTGGAAAGCCTTTGTGAGTCGTCTCGTTTGTTGAGGCATTGAGGGCGTTTTTCAATTTCTATTGCTTCGCGAATGATTCTGGAGTGGAGTGTTTTTGCTGTGGCAATGATCACGCAGCCCATTTTTATGGTGATGTATTGCCATTGAAGAAAAAAAATTAAAAAAAAGTTGAGGAAAGACATCAAGTTACAAGTATCTGAGTATCGTTTCCTATCTGATGGATATCCTTTCGCGCATTTCGAACTTGATGTCTTGCTCCGTAAAAATTTTATTTTCGAAGTGCCACCTTTGGTGTAGGCTCATTCGTTTTGTCTTTATAATATTCGTGTAACTATATGAGATTCACTACGGTTCTCTGCACGGATCAACGCAATATTATTCTGAAGACCTTATGGAAAATTTTTTTTCGATGGCATGACATCAACTTTTTTTTTAATTTTTCACTCATTATGTGGAACGCTCCGATCACGCAGCCCATTTTTATGGTGATGTCATGCCATTGAAGAAAAAAAATGAAAAAAAAGTTGAGGAAAGACATCAAGTTACAAGTATCTGAGTATCGTTTCCTATCTGATGGATATCCTTTCGCGCATTTCGAACTTGATGTCTTGCTCCGTTAAAATTTTATTTTCGAAGTGCCACCTTTGAGTGTAGGCTCATTCGTTTTGTCTTTATAATATTCGTGTAACTATATGAGATTCACTACGGTTCTCTGCACGGATCAACGCAATATTATTCTGAAGACCTTATGGAAATATTTTTTTTCGATGGCATGACATCAACTTTTTTTTTAAATTTTTCACTCATTATGTGGAACGCTCCGATCACGCAGCCCATTTTTATGGTGATGTCATGCCATTGAAGAAAAAAAATGAAAAAAAAGTTGAGGAAAGACATCAAGTTACAAGTATCTGAGTATCGTTTCCTATCTGATGGATATCCTTTCGCGCATTTCGAACTTGATGTCTTGCTCCGTTAAAATTTTATTTTCGAAGTGCCACCTTCGAGTGTAGGCTCATTCGTTTTGTCTTTATAATATTCGTGTAACTATATGAGATTCACTACGGTTCTCTGCACGGATCAACGCAATATTATTCTGAAGACCTTATGGAAAATTTTTTTTCGATGGCATGACATCAACTTTTTTTTTAATTTTTCACTCATTATGTGGAACGCTCCGATCACGCAGCCCATTTTTATGGTGATGTCATGCCATTGAAGAAAAAAAATGAAAAAAAAGTTGAGGAAAGACATCAAGTTACAAGTATCTGAGTATCGTTTCCTATCTGATGGATATCCTTTCGCGCATTTCGAACTTGATGTCTTGCTCCGTTAAAATTTTATTTTCGAAGTGCCACCTTTGAGTGTAGGCTCATTCGTTTTGTCTTTATAATATTCGTGTAACTATATGAGATTCACTACGGTTCTCTGCACGGATCAACGCAATATTATTCTGAAGACCTTATGGAAAATTTTTTTTCGATGGCATGACATCAACTTTTTTTTTAATTTTTCACTCATTATGTGGAACGCTCCGATCACGCAGCCCATTTTTATGGTGATGTCATGCCATTGAAGAAAAAAAATGAAAAAAAGTTGAGGAAAGACATCAAGTTACAAGTATCTGAGTATCGTTTCCTATCTGATGGATATCCTTTCGCGCATTTCGAACTTGATGTCTTGCTCCGTTAAAATTTTATTTTCGAAGTGCCACCTTTGAGTGTAGGCTCATTCGTTTTGTCTTTATAATATTCGTGTAACTATATGAGATTCACTACGGTTCTCTGCACGGATCAACGCAATATTATTCTGAAGACCTTATGGAAATATTTTTTTTCGATGGCATGACATCAACTTTTTTTTTAATTTTTCACTCATTATGTGGAACGCTCCGATCACGCAGCCCATTTTTATGGTGATGTCATGCCATTGAAAAAAAAAAATGAAAAAAAAGTTGAGGAAAGACATCAAGTTACAAGTATCTGAGTATCGTTTCCTATCTGATGGATATCCTTTCGCGCATTTCGAACTTGATGTCTTGCTCCGTTAAAATTTTATTTTCGAAGTGCCACCTTTGAGTGTAGGCTCATTCGTTTTGTCTTTATAATATTCGTGTAACTATATGAGATTCACTACGGTTCTCTGCACGGATCAACGCAATATTATTCTGAAGACCTTATGGAAATATTTTTTTTCGATGGCATGACATCAACTTTTTTTTTAATTTTTCACTCATTATGTGGAACGCTCCGATCACGCAGCCCATTTTTATGGTGATGTCATGCCATTGAAGAGAAAAAATGAAAAAAAAGTTGAGGAAAGACATCAAGTTACAAGTATCTGAGTATCGTTTCCTATCTGATGGATATCCTCTCACGCATTTCGAACTTGATGTCTTGCTCCGTTTCAATTTTATTTTCGAAGTGCCTCCTTCGAGTGTAGGCTCAGGAAAGACATCAAGTTACAAGTATCTGAGTATCGTTTCCTATCTGATGGATATCCTTTCGCGCATTTCGAACTTGATGTCTTGCTCCGTTAAAATTTTATTTTCGAAGTGCCACCTTTGAGTGTAGGCTCATTCGTTTTGTCTTTATAATATTCGTGTAACTATATGAGATTCACTACGGTTCTCTGCACGGATCAACGCAATATTATTCTGAAGACCTTATGGAAATATTTTTTTTCGATGGCATGACATCAACTTTTTTTTTAATTTTTCACTCATTATGTGGAACGCTCCGATCACGCAGCCCATTTTTATGGTGATGTCATGCCATTGAAGAGAAAAAATGAAAAAAAAGTTGAGGAAAGACATCAAGTTACAAGTATCTGAGTATCGTTTCCTATCTGATGGATATCCTCTCGCGCATTTCGAACTTGATGTCTTGCTCCGTTAAAATTTTATTTTCGAAGTGCCACCTTTTAGTGTAGGCTCATTCGTTTTATCTTTATAATATTCGTGTAACTATATGAGATTCACTACGGTTCTCTGCACGGATCAACGCAATATTATTCTGAAGACCTTATGGAAATATTTTTTTTCGATGGCATGACATCAACTTTTTTTTTAATTTTTCACTCATTATGTGGAACGCTCCGATCACGCAGCCCATTTTTATGGTGATGTCATGCCATTGAAGAGAAAAAATGAAAAAAAAGTTGAGGAAAGACATCAAGTTACAAGTATCTGAGTATCGTTTCCTATCTGATGGATATCCTCTCGCGCATTTCGAACTTGATGTCTTGCTCCGTTTCAATTTTATTTTCGAAGTGCCACCTTTGAGTGTAGGCTCATTCGTTTTATATATATATATATATATATATATATATATATATATATATATATATATATATATATATATATATATATATATATTTGATCGGCTAGGCTTCCGCGGTCGGAAATGTGCTGGCTGGAACTTCCGGTTGATCCGCGTCTGGAATCCCACCAACCTTCAATCCTCGATCTCCAGTGATGATAGCCAGCTAGTAAGACAACTCAGACCTAGACGCAAGGTCACTCAGTCTTGAAAATGGCTCCAAAATGGGAGCCGAAACGTAGACAAGTAAATCTTTCCAGACGCGGATCAACCGGAAGTTCCAGCCAGCATATATATATATATATATATATATATATATATATATATATATATATATATAAAAATGAGTAATCTCGGAATACACTCAAAGTGGGAGAGTATGCCTTGGGGATGCAGTCAAAAAAAGTGACCTGGTTAAAAAACAACCCTTTGTTAAAATTGTCGAGCTTTCGAAAAATGCATTTCCATTGTCAAGACATTAACGTGAGATTATAATGGAGGATAGCTCGTTGCCGACAGTCGTCATTAAACAACAAAAAAATATTCTCCACTAGAATAAAAATTAGGAAGATGTACGCCGTACATGTTCGTTCATGGATTAAAAACGATTAAAAAAGGGTCACTGTTTGGCTCTTGAATATAATAAAAGTGGAAAATTCACTTTCTTTTTAATTTTTTTGGTCATAACTGTCGAAGAGCACTCGTGGTCTGGGCGCCATGTGACTGATCATGAAACAAACCTGGTTTGTCTCCTGACATGCTTGAATGATAGACTGTTGTCAATTTCTGTTTTATCTTCCAAATTTTCTGAAACATTCATTTTGGGCCTATCGACACATTGCGTTGCACCTACTTTTTGTACACGCACAATGCGTTGTATACACATTCCGACACACGCACACACACACACACACAGTGCATCAATCTAGCATGTTAGGAGACTGTGGGTGTGTCGAAATGTGGGTACAACGCATTGTTGGCGTTACAAAATGTAGGTTCAACGCAATAATGTGGGTGTTATGAAATGTATGAATGTTTCGGAAAATTTCAGAATATTTGGCAGCGCATCATTCGGGTACGTTCGGAGACTGTGGAAGTATCGAAATGTGGGTAAAACGCATTGTGGGTGTTACGAAATGCAGGTGCAACGACATGCTCCCAAGTGAATATTTACCCCAGTTTTTGAACAACTATGAATTGTCGCTATTTACACTAGGGCACACATATATTTTCCAGTCTCCCTAAAATATGTTAGTAAAAAAAAATTTACTATGCTCAGTTGATGTTCATTTTTTATTTAATTTCATGAGTCCGCTCCTAAGCAAGGTAGAAGATCGAATCAAGGTTTGTTGGGATCAGATGAGATCGAAGATCATCCTAGTGTTGCGGAAACCGCATTTCAACCGATGAAAGCTAAAAAAACAAGTGTTTGGAGTGAAGATCCTCCTAAATCATCGAGGTTTGTACTCTTTCAGTATGTTTTTATGAAATTTTCAATGTTTTTTTTTTCAGATCGGGTTCGAGATCCAATATGATAGAAATGTGAGTATTTCTAAAATTAGTCAGTCGCGTTCAGAGTAAAAAAATATTGATTTGTTTCTTTGTCCTGATGATTCACTACAGAAGTCGTTTCGATTCAATAATTTCGCCATTGGGTTGGGTGAAATTTCTTCAACGGTCACTCATGATTTTCTACTGAATCTTGAAAGTGATTTAAATTATGAAATTAGCCCTTTCTTCGAAAATCTGAAAATAATTTTTGGGTTATAATTTTTTTTATCTGAGTTCAAAAAGCTTGTTCCAACCTGTGTCACAGAAAAAGTTATGATATTGGTGTTTATCAAAAACTTCTGCACCACGTCCTTGTAGCGGCTGTTGACCCAAACTATTATGAATATGAATTATAGGATACTGAAGGAACTAAAAGTGCAGGATACTATATCATCGACCAGTTAAAGGCAGGTGTTTCGTACACGGATCCGATCCGGGCCAACAAAAACTATAAAAATTTATTCCGCCAACAAAATTTCAGCTCACATATTCGTTGAATCACATTTATTTTCGATACGCATGATAGTATCACTTACTAATAAAGGACTAACAATGTGACGTAGTTCTAACACGAGAAATGTTACTCGAGGTGTACAGTAAGGGAGCATCTCGTTCTACCCACATTTCGTTCTGCCCACAGTCTCCGAACATACCCGAATGATTCAACTTCTGCAAAATTCATCCTTTTTGTCGATAGGCCCCCAATGAATGTGTTAGGCTGTGTCAGATTAGTTAGGTTTGGTAAGATTGGGTTGATAAAAAATTGCAGAATACTCGGTGAATTTCACGAAAGGCATCATTCGGGTATGTTCGGAGACTGTGGGCAGGACGAAATGTGGGTAGAACGCAACGCACCCTACAGTAACATACCTAAATACAACAGCACCATATGAAAACGTTCCTTGATAATAGATATAATTGAAATTTAACTGTCGCAGTCTGGACAATTTTATAATTCTGTACCAAATTTCAACTTCATGCTTGCTGGCAGAGAGATAGAGATAAGATGAATATTTAGGGCCAGAATGTTTTACTTGGATTGAAAAATAACCAGAAAACAACGAGATTAGTCGAAGAATCAAAGGATTATGTTTTTTCACAATGAAGCAAATAAAGATGAATAATGTATTGAAAAAAAAATTACTGTGAACTGATTCAGTTGGATGTTATTTATGAAGGTGAACTATTTTGCGACTTCCTACTCGTTCATAGTCAAATCATACACAACTAGAAGTATTGAAACTGCAGGTATTCAGTCTCTGGTCCTTTTCTCAAGAAACTTGATGGAAAATGGTGTGTCAATTATATAAACGATGATAGCAGATTTGATTATGGCGTACTCAACTTGAATCATATGCATAGAAAAAGATTTTGAGTGTTGGGAAATAGAATTACTGAGATTTAAAAACATTGGTGTGTATATGCAGACCACCATCTAGGAATTTCAAGTATTTTTGTATTCTCTTAACGATCTTTCAAATCTTATCTGTAAAAATAATGATAAACTAATCATAGGTAGCATATCTGCCTATCAAGCAGAAGGCCAGGGTTCGAATCCACCGTGCTGGGTAATCGCACGTAAAAAGGTAAGGCCTCGTTGATCCATTGCTCACACAAGTTTCCACTTCTGAGGGTTGGCGTTCGTCAGCTGGTTAACGGAACGAACAATAGGTGGGGACTTCATTGTCGATTGTATTGATACTAGTATGAATTCAAGTCTTTCACAAGTAGTCCAATAACCTTGGGTTTGATTGAACCTGACACTAACTCCAATAGAAATCATATTTGATACACGGGCAGTCTTCTGCAATGTTCTGCACGTGAACACCTATGGAAAATGGTGGAAATTCCCGGGAAAACTGGGAAAATAGTTATTGCATCAATAACTTGAAAGAGGTTGAAAATTTTGATATAATATATCGGAGCAGACTTATATAGCGTGAAAATCCTCACAACAATACGGGATAACATTAGATTCACCCCGACGCTCGATTTGAATCTGTATCCCTCTTGTTTTTGCTTTAAAATTCATACACTTGACGGTATTTTAATGAAAATTTCTCATATAATAGCTAATACTAATAGCTTTGAGAATAGCCCTGACCACCGGATGGTTACTTATTTCCTTATCTCCATTGGGGTTCGAAAATGTAGCAATCACCGATTTTGGAACTAAAATTGTGCTGTATTTTAGCTTCCTAGATCTCCACAAAAAACTCAAGTATTTCACCACATCCTGCGGATTTGCCTAGGCAGGAAGAATTTTATTATTGTCAACACCATATTATGAATTCTTTCCAGGCGGAACGATATGTTTTCATTGTTGTTTCACGCCATGCTGTCTGTAGTAAATTTATATCTTCCTGGTCCCAGTCTGCCGTCACCGAACCCCAGCCCGTATTTTCCATGCCTCCAAATGAAATTCTTGTACATTCGGACGGGGGAGATTGTTCGAGAGGTCTATTAGGTGCAATGGTAACTTCCTTATTTGAAAAGGTGCGTCTAAGGCTCTGTTCTTGATGTCTGCCCTCCAAAACACTTTCTGCCAACGAGGAACTATAAAAATGTATGTTTCCTTCGAAACGTTCAGATGTTGCAACACTTTCGGTACTCGTGCTGGAGGAGGGAATATCCATCCTAGTCGGCATGACCATGTCTGGCTGAATGCGTTGATGAACTGTGCTTGACTGTCTTTCGGGTCCATCGTTACATATCTGGGCACTACTGCAGAGTATCTTGTTGCGAACAAGTCCAGATCCGAAATTCTCCATTTCTGAAAAATTTTGTCCACTATCACTCCTTTCAGGTGCCAGTCTGGTAATGGTTTGTTTCGGGATAGGCAGTCCGCTATGTCGTTGTATTTCCCCGGGACGTAATACGGAATCAAACGAATTTCGTTTTGAGCGGCAAGTAATAAGATTCTCTTTATCATCTCCAACAAAGTTGGGGACCTTGTTCCCCATTCTTTCCTTATATACGCAATAACCGTCCTGTTGTCTGATTGTACAATTGCTGATCGATTGTGAAGAACTTCGAGGTTTTCTTTCAAGACAATCCAAACCGTCCATAGCTCCTTCATATTGGAATGCCAGTTTTTCTGGTGCTCCTTCCAGACCCCTGATAAATACGTGTCGTTTAGATTTGCTCCCCATCCCGTCTGGGAAGCGTCTGTCGTTACGAAGAAGGTTGGGTTTTGATGAAAAATCACTCCTGTTTTGGATACATTCTGTTTCCACCAAAGACAACTCAGCCGAGCCTTTGCTGATAAGCTTACGTTTTTGGTTGGCTGTCGCTCTTGGAGCTTTCGACTTTCTATCTGGAGATCTCTCGAATGTGGACGGACTAAAGGAATCACCATTGCTGCAAATGTTAGCCTTCTACCAATGCTGTTGCTTTTTCCCGATTCCAAACTTTTTTTCTGAATATAGTGTCTACGTCTCTCAGAATACAGGGTGTAACTGAATAAGTGTAAAACATTTAAGGAGGTGATTCCTCATCGAAAAAAAGATAGGATCTTTCATATAAAGAAACTTCATTGGAGCATCCCTTGTTAAGATACAGCCCCTGAAAGGGGGTACATAAAATTTGTATAACAATTTTTTTCACAGGCACTGAAAAAGTTACAATATTGAAATTAACCTGATGTTTTGTACTACCGAAAAGACACTTAGCCAGTAATTTATTTGGTTTACCCCATGGTTGTAAGGGGTGGAAAACGCAACCCCTAAAATTTATTTCCAATGTAACTTTTTGTTTTATTATTTGTTTACCATTTGAAAATGTATTTCCGATAGCCTGTTTCATTCTGAACAACAAATGTCTCTTGGGTTTTTTGCCCAAAATAAACCAGTTCGCAGCAAAAAATTATTTTACAAACTACTACATAGATACATCGTCATAAATGCAAAAATACGAAACTAATCCATCTAGTAGGTCGCTATTAGAGAGAGTGACAATTAAATTGGTATGACGCTGTCATGTCAATTTCAATATTGTGAATTTTCCAGTGCTTGGGAAAAAAATTGTTATACAAATTCGATGTACCCCCTTTAAGGGGCTGTATTTTAACAAGCTATAGGGTGGATCTCGATGAGCCTAGATCACTCTTTTTATATGAATACACCGATTAAATGCCGTCACTTGTCAATTTTTTTCTCAATATTTCTCGTACTATTGAGAAATCAACTCAACTTTTTTTTAAACTATCATTGGAAACCAATGGTTTGAATACATCGATTATATGCCGTCACTTGTCAAATTTTTTCTTAATATTTCTCGTACTATTGAGAAATCAACTCAACTTTTTTTAAACTATCATTGGAAACCAATGGTTTGAATACATCGATTATATGCCGTCACTTGTCAAATTTTTTCTCAATATTTCTCGTACTATTGAGAAATCAACTCAACTTTTTTTAAACTATCATTGGAAACCAATGGTTTGAATACATCGATTATATGCTGCAACTTTTCAAATTTCTTCTCAATTTTTCCTGTACTATAGAGAAATCAACTCAACTTTTTTTTAAACTATCATTGGGAACCAATGGTTTGAATACATCGATTATATGCCGTCACTTGTCAAATTTTCTCTCAATATTTCTCGTACTATAGAGAAATCAACCCAACTTTTTTTTAAATTATCATTGGAAACCAATGGTATAAATACATCGATTATGTACCGTCACTTTTAAATTTTTTTGTCAATTTTTCTCGTACTATAGGGAAATCAACTCAACTTTTTTTAAACTATCATTGGATACCAATGGTTTGAATACATCGATTATATGCCGTCAATTGTTTGGATTTTTCAATATTTTCTCATAGTTCCACAAAGTATTTTTTTTCTATCACCTATCAATACAAATTCAACTCATCCCCTCTGAAAATCATGTTAAATCTATCATCGGATACCAATGGTGTGAATACAGATATTCTATGCAGTCACTCGTTTCAACTTATCATTTGTTTTTGATAGTTCCCGTGAGAATTTATATTTATCACCGATCAATTGAAATTCAACCCCTCTGAGACTCGCCTTGAAACAATTTTTGGATACCAATAGTGTCACTACAGCGATTCTATGCCATCAGTTGTTCAAAATCTCCAGTTTCTACATTATACGACTCTTACATATTTCATCGCTATCAACGATGCCCACGGAACATTACATTTCTGTTGACGAAATTCAATTCATTTTCTGATTTTACGTCGTTGGAGTAGTTTTCTCTGATGAAATTTGGTGGTTGTGACGAATGGGAGGCTGATCGGTTACGTCATCCTAGGATTTTTCATACTTGGTCGTTTTTGATTGACAAAAAGGTTCACTTACCCGTTTTATTCATAGGAGATACGCCATCTACAAGATAATGTCGGTATTTCCGTTCACTTGACAATGGACAACAGTTTTCTTCTTTGAACAGAAAAATAATTGTCACTTTGACTGAAATGTTGAAAGAAAGCCAATGAAGCTTCAACATTCAACATAAATAACGCTGTACGTAATAGCGCTCTTGTGGAATAATGAGTTGAAATAGAAGTTCATACATGTAATGAGAAATGACTTGGAAACAAACTCCCGAATGCCATCTATCCGTAATGTCAAAACTAACAGGAGACTGAACGGTTACGTCATCCTAGGATTTTTCATACTTTGTCGTTTTTGAATCGATTGAATTTAACAGCTTTTCGTCGATATTTCCTAAACTATTGAATCTAGAGAGAAAATGAATTTGGGTCTTATAGTATTCGACGAGATCTACAATTTCACTCAATGACAAATTTTGATAAAGTGAGTGGTTTCGGAGATATAGTTTGTTTTCTTAAAAAAAATCATATTTCCCGTACTGTTTATTTTAGAAAAAAAATATTTGGGGTTTTCATAGTATACATTGAGATGATCATTTTTTTACTCTCGGTGATTTTTGATTTTCTCATCCGTTTCCGAGATATTTCCAAAAAAAACTCCAGAAAAAAATGAATTTCAGAAATTTCCCGATTTTTCCATTTTCCCATCGGTTTAAGGAAAAATGTTATTCTTTGAAAGTTGTAGAGTATCACGAGAGCTATACGACAGTTTTTTTGTTTTTCGATTACGAGCAACGGTCTTTGTAGGAAAGAATGAGGACTCCTTCGATGGTAATTAAAGAATTTTCCGGTCAAAACTGCGATCTGAAACGTGTTACAACCGAAAGGCGAAATTTTGTCGAAAAAATCCCGAAAAAAAGACTTTCTCATTTTTCGATTTTTTTCAAAATCAATAGGTCTATGCACCTCAAGGAGGGTTAAAAAGGACCCGAGTTTCGAAGCGATATCTCTTTCCGTTCGAGAGATATCGTGTTACATTCAATTCCAACGACAGACAGACCGACAGACATACAGAGAAAGTTTTGCTCAATCGGCCTATTTTTCGACGCTGATCCTTTTATCCAAATGAAATTTTTCGATATCTCTTCAAATAAAAAATTTTTGCCCGCTGCCCCGTCCGGTGCTCTGCGAAACGTAACCGTAGAAATACATCGATTAATATATGAAAGATCCTATCTTTTTTTCGATGAGGAATCACCTCCTTAAATGTTTTACACTTATTCAGTTACACCCTGTATAATTTTGTTTCTGTAAGGGTAAGGCTGTCTCGTTGTTCCAGGTATCCCATATTATTCCCAAGAACTCTATCTTTTGGCAAGGAGAGGTTACTGATTTTTCCATATTTACCACCCAGCCTAGACTTTGCAATAATATTATTGTTTTGTGGATCTGTATCCGCAAACTGTTGGAGTCCTGGTTGGCCAGCAGAAAATCATCCAGATATACTAGAACCCTTATTCCTTCTTGACGAATTTGTTCTGCTATCCAGTTCGTGATTCGAGAGAATGCGAGAGGAGCACTTGCTAGGCCGAGAGGCAGACACGTCCATTGCAAGACCTTGTTCTTGTATGCCAATGCTGGAAATCTTTTGTGACTTTCTTTGATAGGGATGTGCCAATATGCCTGTGAAAGATCTATCTTTGCCATGTAGTCCTGATGTTGTAGGGAAAGGGGTACACGTCTTTGATTTATAAGATGGAATTTTTGAGGTGCCAGGTACTGATTCAGACGACGAAGATTGAATACTTGTCTCACTTTGCCATTTTGGAATTAGAAACATCTTTGACAAGAATCCCGTTGACTGATGGCACTCCTCCAGTATTTGTTGATCCAATAATTTAGATATTTCTTTTGTAATTTTTGGTGTTTCTGGAGTGGACTACTTCTTTACAATTTCTCGATGGAAGGGTACTATCGGAGGAGACTCTGTGAACGGAATAGTGTATCCTTTTAGAACCTTTCTTAGGCTCTTTGGAAGATCTAGGTCCACCCATCGCTGTACGAAATGCTTCAGCTGCCCTCCCCGGGAATTCATATTGTCAATATTTTCGTTTTGTGTTGACGTGCCTTCTTTTTCCATCATAATAATTCTTTTCGGGCTTGGCCCGTCGCTCACTTCCTTGTCGAGTACTCTTGAATCTCTGTTGATTTTGCTTTTGGGGCTTTGATCGGTCTGAGGCAGGATTTTGAGGTTCCGTGCGGAAAGATCTATTGAATGCGTTTTGTGGGTTGTTGAAGAGCTTTGTTTTTGGACGGTCATAGAAGGCGCGAAATGAACCACGTTCCTCCCTTACTATCTTGTTTGAGGCTTCTTTTTCAAAAAGATAAGTCTCCGATGGTGGGACCCTATTTAATTCAGTGATAAGGTGTTGCCTTCTTGGTTTAAAAGCTTTCCGTCGTGCCTCTATAGTCTCTGCCCGCCTAGCGCAAGTAAGAAAATCCTCCGAAATGACCTTATATTCACCATCTGGTGAATAGAATTCCATTTTAAGTTCATTAGCTGCTTCGGGGCATTTGAGTGCGACAGTATTCATTACTTTCTTGAGGGCTTGACGCTGCTTCAACAGGCCATGAGTTATTGTTCCTAGGGTCAAGTCGGATTTTACTAAGAGAGTCTGGCTCAGCGATTTAGGGCAAATTTCTTCGAGCTGAGGGTTGACCTTCAATGCGCAAAATATTGGGGATGCTCCCAGTTTTTTCTGAGCCTCTTTGTAGCGAATATTGTTCCATCCAGATGACCCCAGTTTCTGACAATTAGTGCCTTGCTTTCTGATCTCGGGATCTGGGGGAGCAATGTAGGGTTCTGCTTCTTTAACCTGTGGTTCAAACTCGAAACCAAAATCATAGTCAGCTTGTGTCACCGTAGGATCCTCCCCCCCCCCCTGTATTCTCTGACTGCTCGTCTTCCTTCTCTTCCTCATGTTCAGATAGTGAGTCTGAATCCTCGTAGTCATCTGACACACCAGGTTCCTCTTGTAGGGACTTGATCTGATTCGATAATGTTTCAAACATTCCATACATTCGCTCCTCCATCCTATCTAACCTGGATTTCTTCCTAGGCGGCTCGATGTTTTCTTTCTCTTCACCCTCCGATGACTCCTGTGCCTCTTTCAACATTTTTGTTATAAGCAAGTGTTTCATCGGCTGGATTGCTCTTGTAAAAATTTCAGCTGCAGCGGCCGATCCTCTCAATTTGTTTGCAACACTTGGTGGACTTATTATTAGTGGCCTGCAAAAGTCCCAATCCAGCATTTTGACCTTGTAGTTCCGGTAGGGCCTTTCAGTTAAGTAGGAAGCCTCTGGACCGAACGCTCTAGCAATGCTCAAGGTGGGGATGGCAAATCTTATTTTATTTAGGATCTGTGCATTCAACTCCTCCCCAAACAATTCTTCTTTACTGTAATTGATTGTTTTATAATCTTGCCAGCCTTCCGGAAGAATGGTTAGTAGCTCGCCTTTTAT
Source organism: Zygogramma bicolorata (assembly GCA_032362365.1). NCBI lineage: Eukaryota > Metazoa > Arthropoda > Insecta > Coleoptera > Chrysomelidae > Zygogramma > Zygogramma bicolorata. Next base: position 577,294 of record JAVJAQ010004475.1, on the reverse strand, counting down.
TCAATTTAGTTCTGCGATATCGTCCTCTTTTCGATAAAATTCCCCCAGAGTTATAAGGTGCGTAGGAGTCGCCATCTATAACAAGAAAAAACGCTCAAGAACAGTGAACGTATATAAACAAAATGGCTATGAAATTCTAGCAAAAGTGAGCTACAAGCTTGTAATGAGCCCTTCTTGTGTCATAAGACTTTTAGTGAGGGGCTAGGCTACCGTGGTAGCGCCGTAAGGCTGTAGTTGAAGCCGCTAAGCGTATTCGTTGTGAAGCTGTAGACATGAAGCCGTAAGGCTCTGTTCCTGGAGCCGCGAAGGCTACCGTTTTGGAGCCGTGAAGCTGTAGTTATGGAGCTATAAGGCTGCCGTTTTGGAGCCGTAAGGCTGTAGTTATGGAGCCGTAAGGCTGCAGTTTTGGAGCCGTGAGGCTGTGGTCATGGAGCCGTAAGGCTGCAGTTATGGAGCCGTAAGGCTGTTGTTGTGGAGCCGTAAGGCTATTTTCATGGAGCCGTAAGGCTGCAGTTGTGGAGCCGTAATGCTGCAGTTGTTGAGCCGTAAGACATAGTCTTGTAGCGTTAACACTGTAATAGCTGAAAAACAAATATAATCACCCAGACATTTGAATCTGGGAATTCTTAGATCATGTAACGAAGTTACTATTTTGCATGTGGGGGCTGGGTATCAAATTTCCCTCTATAGTTGTATCTCCGTTATTTATTGACATAAAAATACCGTTCTTGTTGGAAAATACTCGACAGGCTAGCGCGAAGTGAACCCTCTCACTACTCCCGGTCCGCGAACCCTCAGGATATCTCTTGGTCTACCCCACATGCTAAGCCATAGCCGCTCAACGGACCTGCGATGACAGGCGCAGAGAGATACGGCGAGTGGGGAGACGCATGGAAGGGATACCGCTGAGATACCTCCGAAAGCCAGAGAGTAAATTCAGTTTGTTTCCGCGACCACTAGCAGCAGCCACGCCAAGCCAGCCATCGAACAGTGATCAGTGTACCGACCGTAGTTAACCGAAGGTAAAGTTAGTGATTTGTGAAAGTGTTAGTTGCCACCTCGAGTCGTGATTCACGATACGCGTCGGTAGTGTTCTACTCGTTATTTCGCAGTTTCGAGTCCTTTGTGGTTCGTACCACTTGGGCTTGCTGTCTATTCCTTCCTTCTTCTTTCGGGTCCTCTGTGGTTCTTATCACTTGGACCTGCTTTCTGTTAACGTTCGGGCCTTTTGTGGTTCGTACCACTTGGGCTTAGGACCGTCTGTCCGTCACTATCTTGAGCCGTCAATCGCGATACGCGTCGTGAGTGTTCTACCCGTTGCTTAACAGTTTCGGGTCCTTTGTGGTTCTTATCACTTGGGCCTGCTGTCTTTTTCTTCTTCCTTTCTTCGGTTCCTTTGTGGTTCTTACCACTTGGAGCTGTGTCTCTGTGAATTAGGTCCTTTGTGGTTCTTATCACTTGGGCCTTATTCCATTACCGCCGTGTACCGAAATCGAGGCCGTCGTGACGTATACGAGTCGTACAAAACTAACTCGAGTTGACAGCTACCACTGAGTGATTTCCGTAGAGCTTCTGCTTACCGACCCCGCTTGTTAATTCCCCTCAATTTGTATTGCTCAACGTTACCGCTGCATGTCCCCTCTCCGCCGCTCCATCGCTTTGCTCAACTAACTTCTTTGCACGCCGCCCTCCCCTTCCCTCTTGCTTTACTCAGGGTGTACTTTGCTCAGAGAGTAGTAGATATTTTATTCTGTTGGTTATAATATATAAATAAAATATACTTGGTGTTTCATTTATTAGATCTATCAATATTAGCAGCCGGTAATCAGGATAGGAACCCAGCAAGGTCAAGTAAAATCTGATCTTCTGGCCACTGCCATTGTCTAGTCCACGCAGACCCCTGGATTGCCGTTTCTTCACTGCAGCTGTCCGGAGTAGTGGTGCTTCGTGACACTATAAAGCACAAGCTGGCGCCCGAGGTACAGTCCGTACCGGTAGAGGGCGCTAGATATTGTTAACGCGAGAAAAAGGCGTTACAAATTGGCGCCCGAGCAGGGACCATTTTTTTTATATACTGCACCGAGACCGAGGAGAACCAAAAACACCAACCGAACCCGGAAATTACAATCCGAACGTGAAGCAACCGAAATAATTCAAAACATACTCCGAAGTGTGGAAATAACCGAAATCCGTTGGAAACCGATGACGTGTCATTTTTTTTGACAGATTTTTGAAGTTAGTTGTTCTGAAGCTAGGACGCCAAGTGGCACATCGTTTTATAGGTTTTTGTGGTCAACGAAGCGATTGCAATCAACGTCGAGCCGCTAGGAGTGATCGTTTTGGTGACAACCGTGTAGAAGACTGGAAAAAGACTTTTCGTGGTTAATGCAGGCTGCTGAATTTGGAAAAAGTGTCGAAAACGTCCTAGGAGTTGATCAACTTGAATCCGACGTTTTAGACGTTTGAGACCAGTGCAAAACGCTCCCTGAGGGTCGATTATACCCAATACAATCGAATTCAATCGAATCCGCTGACCTGTCATTTTGACATATTTCTAAACTTTGGTAAATTCAACCCCAGATCGCCGAAAAACACCTCGTTTTATAGGTTTTCGGGGTCGCTGAAGCGAAATACGCTATCCGTTTGACGCTAACTCTTACCATTTCAGAGATACCGAAGTCCCGAGGACGAAATAGGAGACATTTTCAAAGAATCGCTGATACAAAGGTGAACTACAACCGTGAAACTATGTCTACATCAGGAAGAGAATCGGGAAACTCCTCCGACGAAGAATTTCTGAAGGAGATGAACCTAGGAACAGAGCCGAGTGATATCAGAGTTAGTTGGGTCTACCGTCTACGAAAAGAAGATTTGGAGGCCAAATTGGAAAAATTCAGATTAGAAGTTCCTGGGACCGTTAATGAACAAAGGAAACGGCTGGTGAAATTTTTACGAGAAGGTCGATCATCACCGGTACCTCTGATGACGTCACCGTACATTTATCCGCTAGGAAATGTAGTTGTTCAAACCACGTCCACGACGACTACCCCCACCACGACCATCTCATCCACCCATCTCACCGCGACTCTCAGCCAGCAAACTAACGTACAACTACCAGGACTGTCGACATGTTCAACTGGGGGAATCTACGCAGGGTTACCGTGTTCATTACCGTCTTCGTTACCGTTCTCCCTTCCAACATCACTGCCTCTTTCCGTGCCTCTCACATTACCGTATTCAGTACCGTCAGCCATACCGTCATCATTCCTACAGTTCTCAGCACCGTCGTCTCTACCGTCATTTCAACAGTTTTCCGTACCGTCGTCGCTCCCACCGTCATTACCGAATGCAGTACCGTATTCCCTACCGTCACTACCATCTTCACTACCGTATGCAGCACCGTGTTCCCTTCAGTCAACAATACCGCCGTCACTCCCATTTTCACAGGCCATGCCGAACAGCCACATGAAAGTACATGATTGGAAAATGAGTTTCAATGGAAAAGGAGACCCGGCCGCTTTTCTGGAGAGATTAGAAGACATCTGCGATGCTCAAGGAATTAATCCAGACAATCTCCTCCCAGTCATGCCCGAGCTGTTAGAAGATATGCCGGCCATGTGGTTCAGGAACAATCGAAACTCCTGGAGGTCGTGGACAACCTTCGTCACCGATTTCCGGACTTTCTTCTTTCCGGTTAACTATCTGGTGGACTTGGAAGCCGCAATTGGGCGGAGGCTGCCTAGGAGGAGAACCGTTCGAACACATACATGGTGTAACCCCGCTGGCTCAACACACCATACCCGTCTCCATCCAAGTTAAAGAATCTCCACCGTCGTCCCAAACTGGGTTGGAAGAGATCAACCCGAACGCAGCCGAATTCATCCCAGAAGGGCAGGACAACCTTCCGAGTCCATCCGGAAAAGGAACGGAAGAAATGCCGCCTCCCGCTACTTCTGCCCATGGGACCGCTCCATCTGCGCCGCATCCATTATACATCGCTCATCCCGAATGGGATCCGTTAAATGACTTTTTTCTGGGCACGAGATAGCCCTCGTCTTCGAACACCGTTACCTGATCTCGAGCCGCTAACAACACCGGAACCCAACCGCAGGTGCAACCTACCCGTTACCTACCCGTAGACCACGAGCTTTGTTGGCGATGCGGGAAATCAGGTCACACCCGTCGACACTGCACGGGACAAAGAACCGTACCATTCTGTTCCCGGTTTGGACGAGTGGGAACGCTGTCCAGATCGTGCGGCTGCGCGGATACACAAAGCCGAACCGCGCGAGGCAGCCGCTCCCGGAGCCCTGTGACACCGGAAGGCACATGCCCAACATGCCGTTGCCCGCACCCCAGCAACCACGTGAGCTGTCCCAGTTGTGGATGCCCACACCCGTTCGACCTGCGTCACGGTGCGTATTAGGACCGCAAGAAAAGAGAGGGGTACAAGCCGATTTTTTTTTTCAATTATGTTATCATTAGATACTCTCGCATGTATACATGAAATATTTAGTTTTGTAAACCGCGATTCTTTTTTATGAGGTTTGTAACAGGTGAAGCCGACCTTAATAAAGATTTTGGGTCAGGGAGGCCGCCTGCCTGTGGGTAGAATACTTCAAGATTGGTTAATTAGTAGAGACTAATTACGTTTTTTTTTGCCGTTCACTACATATTTTAGTTGAGATCTTTGGAAAAAAAGTAATAATAGATAGGTATGTATTCTTTTTTTCCCCGAAGTAGGAAGGGTGTGTAACGAAGTTACTATTTTGCATATGGGGGCTGGGTATCAAATTTCCCTCTATAGTTCTTCGTTATTTATTGACATAAAAATACCGTTCTTGTTGGAAAATACTCGACAGGCTAGCGCGAAGTGAACCCTCTCACTACTCCCGGTCCGCGAACCCTCAGGATATCTCCTGGTCTACCCCACATGCTAAGCCATAGCCGCTCAACGGACCTGCAATGACAGGCGCAGAGAGATACGGCGAGTGGGGAGACGCATGAAAGGGATACCGCTGAGATACCTCCGAAAGCCAGAGAGTAAATTCAGTTTGTTTCCGCGACCACTAGCAGCAGCCACGCCAAGCCAGCCATCGAACAGTGATCAGTGTACCGACCGTAGTTAACCGAAGGTAAAGTTAGTGATTTGTGAAAGTGTTAGTTGCCACCTCGAGTCGTGATTCGCGATACGCGTCGGTAGTGTTCTACTCGTTATTTCGCAGTTTCGAGTCCTTTGTGGTTCGTACCACTTGGGCTTGCTGTCTATTCCTTCCTCCTTCTTTCGGGTCCTTTGTGGTTCTTATCACTTGGACCTGCTTTCTGTTAACGTTCGGGCCTTTTGTGGTTCGTACCACTTGGGCTTAGGACCGTCTGTCCGTCACTATCTTGAGCCGTCAATCGCGATACGCGTCGTGAGTGTTCTACCCGTTGCTTAACAGTTTCGGGTCCTTTGTGGTTCTTATCACTTGGGCCTGCTGTCTTTTTCTTCTTCCTTTCTTCGGTTCCTTTGTGGTTCTTACCACTTGGAGCTGTGTCTCTGTGAATTAGGTCCTTTGTGGTTCTTATCACTTGGGCCTTATTCCTTTACCGCCGTGTACCGAAATCGAGGCCGTCGTGACGTATACGAGTCGAACAAAACTAACTCTCGAGTTGACAGCTACCACTGAGTGATTTCCGTAGAGCTTCTGCTTACCGACCCCGCTTGTTAATTCCGCTCAATTTGTATTGCTCAACGTTACCGCTGCATGTCCCCTCTCCGCCGCCCTAGCTTGACTACGTAGAACCGACCCCCCCCTCCACCGCTTTGCTTAACTAACTTCGTTGCACGCCGCCCTCACCTTCCCTCTTGCTTTACTCAGGGTGTACTTCGCTCAGAGAGTAGTAGATATTTCATTCTGTTGGTTATAATATATAAATAAAATATACTTGGTGTTTCATTTATTAGATCTATCAATATTAGCACACTGTTGTCAGACATATAAACACTCTCGTAGTCAAAAGCGTACTGAAGACCTCCGCGCGCTGATACGGAATTCAGGCGCTGAGCTTCCCGGCATGATGGAGGGGAGCGTGGTAGACAGAGACGTTCACATCTGAACGATAGGTTAGGCATCCTATTCACACGAATAGGCAAAGTGTAGTCTCCGAAAGGTCAAGCCAGAGCACAGACCGGAAATAGCAGATATCATTCAACATTTTGAACACCTCTGTTCATCGTGCTTGAAAACCTTTTTCTCCATGGGTGCTGCCCTCAGTGAATAATTCCGTAACGTGTCGGTCTTTGTTCGTTTTAAAAATTGGATCCAAGAAACCGAAGTGTTCAAATGAGAAGCATTGTCTGTCATTGTTGAGATTACACATGTGTAATGAAGTCATTATTTTCAGTAATAAGGTTTGTAAATAAAGTCGACTGACCTGGCTAATATATATGTTGTATATAGATTCCGTTTCAGCACTTGGGTTTATTCGATATGGTATATGATAGACTGCTAGAAGTATTATTGATTTATTTTTAATGAATGATGTTATCCGTGAACATTTTGATTACTCATTTCATTTTTATTCCGTTTGGCTTATGATTTAGTAACCTAGAATGATTTTTTGCTCATTGTTGTTCATCTCCGTATTTGATATGTATTTTCTTTCATGCGTTTGGGGTTGACCTATTTTCCATATTGAGTGAGGTTTGATTATTCCATCTATCTGAAATGAGTGATGTATTGCATAGAATCTTGAGATAATAGGTAGGAAAGGTTCAGAAATGTGTTTTCATAATTTGTTGAGAAGTGAAATGTTTCAAAGAATTCGAAAATATTATTTCCGAGTAAAATATTCATCATTTCGGGTATCTTATCAGCCTAGTTTGCTACCGTTAATATAAAAACACATTCTTTACAGAGTTTTTCAATTTAGCTCATATTGAAAAACATTTGAAACTGGCCAAACCGACGGTAGTTTTTATGAAATTCCTCAGTGCTCTCTGTCATTTGAATTCCACTACTTTTCAGATTTTCGGCGAGTATAAATATCCGACTCCGAGGACTACCGGGATTCATTCATTCGTGAAGATTCAGTCTTGCAGATAGTTACTTGTGTTCCTAGTTGCTCCGAAATTTGTTTACCGACCGTTTTATTCAACAAACCGACCGTTTTATTCAACAAACCGACCGAAATACCGAAATTCATTTTGAGGTTAGATCCGACACAGTCTGACATTTGATTTGTTGTTTGAAATAATTAGTTCTGATTGCGTTCTTGCCAGTTCGACCGTCTGTCGTATCTGAGTGCCATTTAGAACCAATCATTTTTGTGTGATTCGAGAAATTCGTTTTATTTTTCATTTGGTTGTGTTCTTGCCAGTTCAGCCTTCTGCTGTATCTGAGTGCCATTCAGAACCAATCAATCATTTTCTGTGTGATTCAAGAAATCCGTTTTAATTATCATTTGGTTGTGTTCTTGCCAGTTCAGCCTTCTGCTGTATCTGAGTGCCATTCAGAACCAATCATTTTTGTGGAATTCAGAAAATTCGTCTTATTTTTCATTTGGTTGTGTTCTTGCCAGTTCAGCCTTCTGCTGTATCTGAGTGCCAATTAGAACCAATCATTTTGTTTTATCTTTATTTTGGGTTCTTGCCAGTTCAGCCTTCTGCTGTTTCTGAGTGCCATTTAGAACCAGGTTTAGTTAATTCAAAATATACAACTTCATTTCCGATTATCGTAGTTACCGCTCCGAAACATTTCACCTGCCAACATTTCATAGTTTTCCTTTTTAAAGTATCGACTCACCGTTTACCGACCAAATTCCGAATTCAGTGACCCTGTGCAGTTCAAACGCAAAGTTTATATACCGTTTATCATTGTTGCCAACCCCGTTTTTATAACTCTAATACTTAATATTGTTGATAGTATATAATAAACTCGTATTTCTGAACATCGTTGGTCGTTATTTTCTCCAACCTATTTTCAGGAAACAAATCAGTGAAATAAAAGTGTGTCGAGAGGTAGAAACGAAATACCTCTCAAGTGTGTACAAAAGTGTCTCAAGAAAGTAGAAACGAAATACTTTCGAGAACTTTCATATAGCAAACGGTATTCAGATGCAAATTGGTGTAATTAAAGCCTACATCAATTAGTACTCCGCCGTTGTCACAATTATCTGACCTCTGGATACCTCCATCTGATTGCTATCCGGGAATTTGGAGCATACCAAGTAAAAAAACTGGCGCTCGTGGCATTGATTTACAAAACGATTTGTAATTTACAAAAAGGTTTGTGAATCTATCCGTAAGCGTCACTTGTGCGGGTTTGGACCCAGGAAATCCCGTCACAAAATGGCGCCCGAGCAGGGACGTTGTTAATTGTTTGACACATCTCTGGGACGACCGTACCGACACACTGATTTGTTTCTAGTTGGAGAAAATAAAAAGGGATTTTCGTCAATTGGTTGACATCTCCCTGGGAAATTTCACCGAAAGCCGTGGCCAACACTAACTTCACATCCATAGTCCGAAGGAGATCCGCTATCTGTCACTCGAACCGAAATTTCAGTTGAAATTTTGAACGATTCTAACAAATTATAAACTTCAACTGAGTTGATACCGAAATCGAGAATAATCCCTGTTGCCGAAAATAAGTTCTTGAAATTTTTCCCCAACCGCAGTATCGCGCTTCATTTCTCAAAGTGCTGTGAGCCGCACTCATATTCTTGTTCCCTGTCAGTTTTGTTTTGGAGGTTAGGATTCATTCAACTTGAAATAAATATCTGTTTTGATATTTTTCAATTCGAATTCGACACCTCTGTAAACAGTTTTACGATTTCAGTTGATTATATCCTGAAAATGGATGGGATAACCGAAAAGCAACGGGAAGGAGACACTCCTGATACAGTGGAACAAGGTGCAGCAGGTCTTGAGTCCCTATTTGGTGAAATTAGGGCGAATGAACCCTTTTCTGTGAATTCAGAAAAGGATGAGATGAATGAAGAATTTATAGCTCCCCCTGGAATTAAAGTAGGGTGGATCTATAGATTGAAGAAAACGGAACTGATTGAATTGGCTGCAAGTATGCAGTTAGATACCGAAGGTACAGTCACCGAATTGAGGAGAAGACTGGTTTGGCATTTGGTTGAAATGCCTAAAATCAGATCATCTGGTAGTCCGTTACCAGTTTTAACTGATATGTCTCAAGGATATTTCCGTATGCCTGTCCCAAGGCTAAACCCTGCGACAGGTGCTATACCGAAGGAGAAAACAACCGTAGTGCCGTCCTCATCAACAACTAGAACAGAATTCATGCCTTTTCAACCCTGCAACACACTTCCTAAAACGACTGGGATTAGTCTGGGAGGTGCTACCGTCACACATACGGTACCAACATTTACAACTACCATGACTACTTTTACTAGTACATCACGTCCTACAGTTGTGTCTAGTTTGGCAATTCCGTATACTTCCCAAGGGCATTGTGCACCACTGTCCAGTTTACCAATTCATATGGGACAGGGATTACCATATGTTCCGTATACTACCCAGGGGTATGGTGTACCTTTGAATATACCATATACAGCACCACCTAGTATATCGTATGCAGCATCACCTAGTATACCTTATACAGTACCGTTCACTATACCTTATTCTGTACCAGCACCGCTTCAAACTTCACCCGTGATAGGCACTCCATCCTATCAAACGGTATTGAATACTCATAGGTGGAATGTGAAGTTTGATGGCACACAAGACCCTGTGGCGTTTCTAGAACGTTTAGAGGAAATTTGTGTAACAGAAAACATTCCTCTAGATAGAATGTTGGTGACCTTGCCAAATGTACTCGAAGGTAGGGCTCTATTGTGGTACCGAAGTAATAAAATATTCTGGAACTCTTGGGAGTCATTCAAGAATATTTTTAGAGTGGCATTTTACCCTGTTCACTACAGGGAAGATTTGGAAATGGAAATAAGCCGTCGCTTACAAACATCCGATGAGACTGCTATCGACTATGTGATTGATATGCAAACCCTGCTTCGTAGACATGGTTGTCTAACTCCAGAGCAGGAAGCAGCTCGTATTTACCGAAATTTACTCCCGGATTTCCGTCACTATATAAAGCGAGGTGATTTCTATGATTCTCCATCACTTGTTGCTAAAATTATGGAGTTTGAGATCTTGAAGGGGGAAATGTGTTCTTTACCCTCCAGGTCTCATCCCGTAAGCCATCTTCAGGCACCAACACGGGTCGTCCATCACCGTCCCCCACCGGTACCGATACCTCCACGTCCCCCACCGCCACAGCAACCTATCGCAACACCGTCTCGACCCAATCCGCCGCGACCGAATCCGCCTGGGAATAGGGACTCATACCAACATAACCTTAGAGTCCCCTCGACCAATACACCGCTATTATGTTGGAGATGCGGGGAGCGAGGTCACATGCGTAGTGCATGCCGAAACCGAGCAAGAATATTCTGTTCACGTTGTGGCCAAGACGGAGTATTCTCCAGAGACTGTAATTGTTCTCATCAGGGAAACGGACAGGGAGCTCATCAGCGTCGGGGAACGTCGAGCTCCAGTCGTTAAATTCCCCAGGAACCCTGTTCCGACCTAGTATGACTGACAATAGACCGTTTATCCGATTGAAAATTTTGAATACTATGTTTTTTGCACTACTCGATACCGGAGCAACAAAATCATTTGCCAGTCAAGCAGTACATGATTGTTGCATAAGAAATAATTCTGAACCGATTGAACAGTCCGTAGCACATCAAACTCGACAAGCTGATGGGTCATTGTGTGTTGTCCGTTGGTCTGTCACGCCAGTCATGACTATCGGCAAGGAGAGTTTTGCATGTGAACTGTTGATTATTCCGTCCTTAGCCGTTGACATTGTACTGGGTATGGATGTTCTTGGTACTCAGGATTTTCACATTAACCTCGCCAACAATGAAACTTTCCTGAGAGGTTCGAACGTGTCGTTCGATGTTCGCAGCAACGTGGTTATGTCAATCGAGGCTTCCGCAAGTTCTGAATCCGCTTCACTGATTGAACAGCAGGACTTAACCGATTTTGAAAAAGAAAGACTTCGCATCTTTCTGGAAGAAAATAAGGGTCCCACTAATTGTGTACAACATCACATCCGTTTGAAAAATCCCGAACCGATAAAACAAAGATACCGTCCGCAGAACCCGAAAACTCAGGAAATTATCAATCAGGAAGTGGATAAAATGCTGAGGGATGGGGTTATAGAACCATCGAAAAGCCCGTGGAGTTCACCTGTCGTGATTGTCCGCAAGAAGGATGGAAAACCGAGATTTTGCATCGATTTTCAAAAAGTCAATGCTGTAACTGAAAAGGATGCATATCCTTTACCGTTCATAAGTGCTATTCTGGATAAACTTCGAGAAGCACGATATATATCCAGCCTGGACCTACGTCAGGGATATTGGCAAGTCCCTTTGACTCCCGAAAGTAAACCAATCACAGCGTTTACTGTTCCAGGACGTGGATTATTCCAGTTTACAGTTATGCCGTTCGGGCTCCACTCGGCTCCTGCTACTTTCCAGAGATTGATAGATACCGTTATAGGTCCAGAAATGGAACCTTTCGCGTTCGCGTACTTAGATGATATCATAGTTCTGGGAAAAACTTTCGAAGAACATCTGGATAATTTGCAACAAGTATTCCGTCGTCTGCGAGATAGCAATCTCCAGTTGAATCCTGACAAATGTAAATTTTGTCTCCGTACTTTGAAATATTTAGGACATGTAATTACTCCGGAAGGGATCAAAACTGATCCAGACAAGGTTGCGTCCATAGTGGAATGGCCGACACCGACTACACTGAAGCAACTGAGGCAATTTTTGGGAATGGCATCCTGGTACCGCAGGTTCATCCCAAATTTTTCCCGAGTTGTGTCTCCACTCACGAGCTTGTTAAGGAAAAACACTCGTTGGAAGTGGGGAACGGCACAACAAGATGCTTTCGATCTCCTTAAGAGGAGTCTGACCGAAGCACCCGTATTATCATGTCCAGATTTTTCACAAGAGTTCATTCTACAAACCGACGCCTCTGATCTGGGTTTGGGTGTAGCACTCACTCAGAACATAGAGGGAAAAGAGCATGTGATAGCATATGCAAGTAGAACTCTGTCTCCTCCAGAGAAAAACTACTCCGTTACCGAGAAAGAGTGTTAAGCCGCAATTTGGGGAATCGAAAAAATGAGACCGTACCTGGAAGGTTATCACTTTATAATCCAAACTGACCATATTTCACTGAAATGGGTGCAGTCCATCAAAAGTCCCTCTGGCAGGATAGCCAGATGGGCCATGTATCTGCAGCAGTTCGATTATGAAATCAGATATAGAAAAGGCTGTCAGAATAAGGTAGCTGACGCTCTTTCACGACAACCGCTCCAGACCGAGGACAATACCGTTGAGGAAAATTACGTACTGGAGGAAGAAACTGAAGTACAATGCCCGTGGTATACTAAAAAAATTTCCGATGTACTTCAGCATCCTGAAGAGTACCCAGACTATTCCGTGAGAGATGGTCGTCTCTACCGACATTTCTGGGACGCTCTGGATTTCACCGAACCAGACACTAAAGATCCATGGAAACAGTGTGTTCCTAGAGATCATCGAGCGCAAGTGTTGCGTGAAAATCACGACGAAGTCACGGCAGGACATATGGGGATTGCCAAGACTATCGCTCGTATTGCTCAGAGATATTACTGGCCCGGTATGTACCGAGATATTGCCAAATATGTACGGGGATGCCTCGTCTGTCAGCAATATAAGGTTTCACAGGAAACACCCCTTGGAAATATGCATCCGTCTACTAACGTTAAACCTTGGACAACTGTGTCAACCGATTTAGTGGGTCCTTTGCCACGTTCGAGCAAAGGAAACTGCTATTTATGTGTCTTTCAGGACCGTTTCACTAAATGGGTCCAAGTCCGTCCGTTAAGGAAAGCAACGGCACGAGCCGTTTCTCAAGCCTTTTATGAGGAAGTGGTACTACGTTTCGGCCGTCCACAAACCGTCATCAGTGATAATGGTTCGCAATATACAGGAAAAGTATTTGCTGACCTCATCAAAGAACTAGGGATTCAACACCGTTTCACTCCGCCCTACACACCGCAAGCAAACCCAGTAGAGAGGGCCAATAAGACTATAAAAGTTCTTATTTCTCAGTACTGTAACAATGATCACCGTAAATGGGATCAGTTACTTCCGGAACTACAGTTTGCGTTGAATACCGCCCGACATGACTCCACTTCGTTTACACCCGCTTACTTGACATTTGGAAGAGAATTAGAACCACCGAAATCACTTTTCCGTCCGTTTAATGAAACCTATTCTGATACCGTACCGTCACCGTCCGTGTGGGCCAAACACATGGAGAAATTGAAAGAAGTCAATGAGTTGGTCAAAATTAATCTAGCCCGTGCTTTCTCCACCCAAAGTCATTACTATAATCTGAGACGTCGAGAATGGCGATGTCACGTCGGCGACAGAGTAATGAAAAAAGAGTACAACTTGTCGTCTGGAATTCAGGGACATGCAGCGAAGCTTGCCCCAAAGTATTCCGGTCCGTTCACCGTGGTCAAAGTGATATCTCCCGTTGTATATGATCTCAAAAGCGACGAAAATAGATTGGTGAAGCGCGTGCATATAAAAGATCTGAAACCATATCAGTGCGCCGAGTAGTTCACCAACTTTTTGTTTTCAGTAATGGACCGTCCGTCAGCTCCCGAAGCTAGCTCCTCAAGCTGGTGCTTCGTTTCACCTCTGCCGCCACGGAAACGTCCGTTACCCCGTACCCCCCGGACACCCGATCTGACCACCGCAGGAGAGGTAGAATCCCTTTACTACCAACCTGAGTCCCTGTCCCCCCTTTATAGTCCTCCCCGATTGTACCCGAATGGAATACCTGTAACACCTCCTTTTTGTCCCTCCGATCCAGAACCAATCGTTCCTCTCTACCCTCCTGCTTCGGAAACCACACCACAACAACCGCCTCCTGCCGATATTGCTGAGCTACGTCAATGGGTAGTTCAGCGTGTAAGGCAGTATCGGGCAGAGGGGCGCCCGTCGATTTCTTGGTCCCCTCAATTCCGGAAAGCCCTGTCTCCTCTGAGACCAAGGCATGTTGGTCGGAGAAATTCTTACCGCCTTCGCTTGAGGGACCAAGAAGGGGGGAGTGTTTGGGTAACGATTCCGGCTAAGGAGGAAAGCCTCCGCACCACTCACTAATCGTGTGAGTGGACCGTCATTTCGCCGATTATGAACAGTACTTTGATGTTTTGATTTTTCACAGATCATGGATTCTGGAATTCTGAGGTTGCATACTTCTCCGCTGCCTTCTGAGATCGACGGCACTGATGAGGGGGAAACATCACCGACCACACCGAGGGAGAAAACCCCGACTACCTTCAAAGGAACTCCACGATTAGTGGACCGGAGTACGCAAACCCCTTCGGACCCCTTTGCATATAATGCATATTTTTCATTTCCCGTCCAGGAGAGTCGGGCTACTCAAACTTCCGACAACTTCCACGTCCAACTATCGACCAGTACCACTGATCTTCCAGTTCCCTTGACTCAAGCGAGCAGCCGAATTTTGGGTGCAGTAGCCCAACCCCCTTCACACTCCGCAGCACGGAGACCGCCGCCCGTCGTTCGCCTGTCGACGAAACGACCTTCCAACCAAGGTGTATACCTACCAGTTGAGCAGGGCCTCTGCTGGCGCTGTGGCCATCCGGGTCACTTCCGTTCGGAATGCGGCAGGGCATACCGCATTTTCTGTTCCAAATGCGGGAGGTATGGAACACGCTCCATTGATTGCACCTGCACCAGTGTATGGCGCCTAGTTCCAGGCGCAAGGATGGATTCGCGCCTTGAATCCAGTCAAGGATCCCGTCAATAGAATACTTGCTTACCGAAATTTTTAAATTTTTCTAAAAAAAAAAAATCGAACTAGCGTTCAATTTTTTTTTTACCGAAGTAAGGGGGGGTGTAATGAAGTCATTATTTTCAGTAATAAGGTTTGTAAATAAAGTCGACTGACCTGGCTAATATATATGTTGTATATAGATTCCGTTTCAGCACTTGGGTTTATTCGATATGGTATATGATAGACTGCTAGAAGTATTATTGATTTATTTTTAATGAATGATGTTATCCGTGAACATTTTGATTACTCATTTCATTTTTATTCCGTTTGGCTTATGATTTAGTAACCTAGAATGATTTTTTGCTCATTGTTGTTCATCTCCGTATTTGATATGTATTTTCTTTCATGCGTTTGGGGTTGGCCTATTTTCCATATTGAGTAAGGTTTGATTATTCCATCTATCTGAAATGAGTGATGTATTGCATAGAATCTTGAGATAATAGGTAGGAAAGGTTCAGAAATGTGTTTTCATAATTTGTTGAGAAGTGAAATGTTTCAAAGAATTCGAAAATATTATTTCCGAGTAAAATATTCATCATTTCGGGTATCTTATCAGCCTAGTTTGCTACCGTTAATATAAAAACACATTCTTTACCGAGTTTTTCAATTTACCTTATATTGAAAAACATTTGAAACTGTCCAAACCGACGGTAGTTTTTATGAAATTCCTCAGTGCTCTCTGTCATTTGAATTCCACTACTTTTCAGATTTTCGGCGAGTATAAATATCCGACTCCGAGGACTACCGGGATTCATTCATTCGTGAAGATTCAGTCTTGCAGATAGTTACTTGTGTTCCTAGTTGCTCCGAAATTTGTTTACCGACCGTTTTATTCAACAAACCGACCGAAATACCGAAATTCATTTTGAGGTTAGATCCGACACAGTCTGACATTTGATTTGTTGTTTGAAATAATTAGTTCTGATTGCGTTCTTGCCAGTTCGACCGTCTGTCGTATCTGAGTGCCATTTAGAACCAATCATTTTTGTGTGATTCGAGAAATTCGTTTTATTTTTCATTTGGTTGTGTTCTTGCCAGTTCAGCCTTCTGCTGTATCTGAGTGCCATTCAGAACCAATCAATCATTTTCTGTGTGATTCAAGAAATCCGTTTTAATTATCATTTGGTTGTGTTCTTGCCAGTTCAGCCTTCTGCTGTATCTGAGTGCCATTCAGAACCAATCATTTTTGTGGAATTCAGGAAATCCGTCTTATTTTTCATTTGGTTGTGTTCTTGCCAGTTCAGCCTTCTGCTGTATCTGAGTGCCAATTAGAACCAATCATTTTGTTTTATCTTTATTTTGGGTTCTTGCCAGTTCAGCCTTCTGCTGTTTCTGAGTGCCATTTAGAACCAGGTTTAGTTAATTCAAAATATACAACTTCATTTCCGATTATCGTAGTTACCGCTCCGAAACATTTCACCTGCCAACATTTCATAGTTTTCCTTTTTAAAGTATCGACTCACCGTTTACCGACCAAATTCCGAATTCAGTGACCCTGTGCAGTTCAAACGCAAAGTTTATATACCGTTTATCATTGTTGCCAACCCCGTTTTTGTAACTCTAATACTTAATATTGTTGATAGTATATAATAAACTCGTATTTCTGAACATCGTTGGTCGTTATTTTCTCCAACCTATTTTCAGGAAACAAATCAGTGAAATAAAAGTGTGTCGAGAGGTAGAAACGAAATACCTCTCAAGTGAGTACGAAGGTGTCTCAAGAAAGTAGAAACGAAATACTTTCGAGAACTTTCATATAGCAAACGGTATTCAGTTGCAAATTGGTGTAATTAAAGCCTACATCAATTAGTACTCCGCCGTTGTTACAATTATCTGACCTCTGGATACCTCCATCTGATTGCTATCCGGGAATTTGGAGCATACCAAGTAAAAAAACTGGCGCTCGAGGCATTGATTTACAAAACGATTTGTAATTTACAAAAAGATTTGTGAATCTATCCGTAAGCGTCACTTGTGCGGGTTTGGACCCGGGAAAACCCGTCACACATGGATGGACAAGTGTTTGTGGTGGTGTCATGAGTTCACGGATCTATAAATATCTCAAATTACGAGCCTTGTTCAGTGAAAAATCTCAGCAAATTTTTTGAACCTTCCAACTTTGTGGCCATATTCCACCAACGCAAAGGTAAGATAATGGCAAACCGAAGTTTCAAGTGCGAAAATGAGCCCTGTTTAATTTTCAGGCTTCTCCTTTTTTCTAAATTTGATTAGTTATATTGACTTCTACCTTCAATCATCAGTCGATATACCAAAGTAGAAGAATAGCACCGACCGGCACTTTGGATCCTTTTATTTTCAACTGCCTATAGTAGTTTCTGATCACTCTGTTGTGGAACCCATCAATAATCATCTTCGTAAAATTGGACGAAGCCTATGTAACCGGAGGCCCCCGAAAGAAAATTGCAGTTAAGATATATATATATATATATATATATATATATATATATTATATATATATATATATATATATATATATATATATATATATATATATATATATATATATATATATATATATATATATATATATATATAATATATATATTGTTTTCTTATCATTCGTTTTCATTCAGTTTCTATTTTACCGTAACTCATATTAGGAAACATCCAGATTTTATTACTACTTCAAAGGTGTAAATCAAAGGTATGTAGGATATTCTGAACCATATATTTTTTGAGATTGAACAGAATTTATGATATACCTTTGTACTTCTACAATATTTTTTTTCAATATATGTTTAGTGTGTGTTCAGAAATCTGTTCATATCTTTTCATATATTCTCTTTTCCACGACATCATCGATCCTTATAGTTATATTTATCAGTTACGTAATTATATATACATTCTATTTTGTTGACTCAACTGATTGGCGCCCAGAGAGGTTTATCAATTTTGTATTTTTAATCCAACTCACGACCCAGAGCTCCCTCGCAAAAACTGAGTAACCTTTTGCAACTGTGTAGCCTTGATTATTTCCATTTTTTTATTCTTTTTGAACGATTGCGGTTATAATACTAAGATGAAAAAAAAGCTATCATATGTGTTTACTGTGTTTTTTCTTCCGTCATGGTCCACACTACTAGTGTGCAACTGGATTGGATAAGCTGTATATGTTTTTTATCGATATACACTTGTGTCTACATGAAGTGTTGATTTATTCACCATTACATGAAGGAAGGGAAGTTCTTTCCATTTCCAATGTGAACTTTATTGATGGTTCTTTTTTGTTGGTGTGTTCTAAAAAAATGTCAAGTTCATTTCGACCATGCTGTCTGTTTGTATCTCAAACACTTCGGTTCATATGGATCGCGCCTGGCTGCCACTCTTGAAAGACGTATGTCAATACTCAAATTTCTGACATTCACAAAAACCGAACTCAAAAACGATAAAAAAAGAGAATTTTTGTGAAAGTTGTGAAAACGGAAGCGGATTTGGTTTCCGAAACGTCAGCGATAAGTATTTTAATAAATATTACTTCTTGTATTTTTTTGAACGTGTTCCATTCAAAAGGAACTATTTTTGAATCATCGCAGCAACTTATCGGGGTAGATCTGATAGATAATCTGCTCTTCTACACTTGTATATATTCCAATATTATTTCTTATTTTTTTAGATTGTGGTAGGTAAATAACCTGAAAAAAACTAGAAGAAAGAATCCATCTACCACAAAATAATGACATTCAAACAGTATATATTATTTCCCTATTTATTGTAAGCATATTTTGTCTTTCAGTCTTTCAGGGGTAACCAAAAAAATGACTCACTTTTCGTGATTGGATTAATGCTATATTGCTTTACTTTGATGAGCTCAACCTCCTCCATGTTTCCACAAAATCATAATGATTTCCGTAAGTCATCTCTGTTGAGGCAAAATATCAAATATATTGCGATAGAGTGAAGCCGCTCCTAAATTGTACCAAACTGGGTTGAAGTAGTTTGCTATTCAACGAAAAAAAAAATTTGGAAACTTGTGGAATATTCGAAATCAGTGGAGTTATAACAGCTATATCCAAATGGCCCCTTCCTCAATATATTAATATATTATATCAAAGCCATCTTCACCTTCATAAATGACTGATTATTAATAATGGCGATATCACTGAATACCTCTAGATTCTTTCTAGGAGGCCAAAACTTTATCTTGGTTACTTATTCTTATCACTTGATTTTTTCAGAGACAGATTTCATAATGACACAGTTCACGAGTCCGACGATGATATTCCAATAATTCCAGACATCGACGATCTCCGAGATGATTCCTCAGATAGGCCAGATGTGAAACCACTGTAAGTAAGAACTGGCACATTTTAACGCAGTAGAAAGAAATAACATTTTCATTCGAAAAAATGCCTTTAACCGAAAAGGGTAAACTGTTTAACTCCGTGCTGGGTAATCGCACGTTAAAAGGTAAGGCCTCGTTGATCCATTGCTCGCACAAGTTTCGACTTTTGAGGGTTGACGTTCGTCAGCTGGTTAACGAAAACGAACAATTTTAGAACAATTTTTTAGAGGACGTTTTTGCTTTGACCGTTCATAAAAAAAATGGGTGTCGAACATAGAATGAAAATATTTTCCGGAAGATTTAACACTAATGCCCTCCGACATCGAAGAGCTAAGGAATTATCTTCATCATAATCCTTGGTAATACATTTTCGAATAGAATCTAGTTATGCATATACAAAACTCCTCATCGTGGTACTGAGGTACGAAAGTTTTTTTGCCCAGCTCTAGTCCAGAATCGAAGATAAGATGAGTGTACAACTTGGTAGTGAGGTTCGTCTCACTTTCAGTTGCGAATTGAAACTGCCTCTAGGTGTCAGATAGCCGCTTGTCCCGCATTGCGCAATACGTCATTATATCCACTGCCATGACGAGTCCAATATATATGGACAACGTGTAGTGCAAAATCAGGCTATTCAATTTCCCCTGAAACTAAATTCACCCATTTCTTATAAATTAGAAGAAGAACTTCATTTCCAAATAGCCGAGCCTAATATAAACATAATTGATGTACTTTATCTATACAAGATTTGTTGCTTGATATGCTATCATTCTGTGCCTCTGACGTGATATTTTTTTTCGACCAGTGGTGACGTGCTTTCGTTCCCTAATTCTTCACGCTTGTATAATATTTTATGGGTTCGAATAATAACTAAACAATAATATCTTTCGATTATGATGTGATGATAATAAAGATCCGAGAATTAAATATTTCAGACAAATTTAAATTTAATGCATATTTCCTATTATTCGTTTGACTGCTTATAGTAATGTCGTTAAACAAAATCATGATTCACTCAGAAAATGAAGCATTGTTTCTATGAATTTTTTTCCGTAGAATGGTGTAATTAGTGTGATTACTTATCCAAAATTTCAATAAATTTTCTACATTTATTGACAAATTCAAAGTTGCGGAGGCCATTTCTAAAGTTTCTTCCATTTTTGAGTTGAATTTGAAAAAAATGTAATTTTGGCGAAAAAGTTCATATATAATCTTTGAAACTATTTGATTTATCATTCCAAAAAAAATCAGTTATTGAAGACATGACAAAATATATTGCTGGCGAATTATGTTGGAATATGATGACTTTTGTAGAAATGAAGGATAAAAAGCCGAAAAAACAGTTTTTCGCTTTTTTCTTGGTTATTTTGAGGTTATGTGCAAAAGTCATTCATTTGAGTGTTGTCTTTTCAAGATCGTTTTCACCCCTTTGTACCCCCCTAAAATAGTGTCTCCAACCCCCAGCTCACGTGTTTATTTTTTTACATTCAGTATTGACCACAACCCTTCCTAATCACCAAAGTGCTGTTAACAATTTTTGTTTCTTTTTAATAAAAATATTTTATCTCGCTTGGTCTACAAGGTGGATTTCAACATACTGCAGCATAACAAGCGAAATATTTTCATTTCCGACACAATTACTTTTTATCTGACCAAGATATTTTTGTGCCTGATCAGATGAAATTTTTTTAAAAGTGAAGAAGTGATTCATGGAGATTCGTTTTGGTAGGGTGGTTTATATTAACAAAATGTGAACTCATTTCATGTGAGGTATCAAAGTGAGGTGGTGTGTTTATATTATTTTTTTATTGTATATAGCGTTCTCAAAGTACTCCAATAAATCGTTCTAGAATTTTTATTTTTCAGTACAAATTCCAAATGACCTTTTCTTCTCGGCGAATAGCATCAGTCGTATAATTTCGTAAATCTTTGTAACGATTCCAGTATGTGGGAGATTTTGTTGTTTTAAATTTTCGCTGTGCTGTGTCTCAATCTGATCATTTCTCTGATATTGAAGGTGAGCCATGGAGCAGGAGGAGTTATCCTTATTTTTGTGATCGGAACACAGTAAAGGAGAACCAGAAGTTTCAGATTCGGTCAGTCCCTTTGATGTTCGTGTCCCACAGTTTTTTTTTAAACGAGTGCGCATCCTGCAGTTTCACTTCCGGAGTTGATAAGCCATACCCTCCAACGTTTTCATGAGAAATACATTGCACGCCGCTTGCAAACTTGATATAAACTGCTCTGCAAAACTGCGAGAATCTGAGGAATCCAGCCCGTGATTTCAACTCCTAATAATAATAATAATGTGCGCTATTAATTTCGGTTCACTGTTCGCAAATCTGAAGTTGAAACACAGCGTACTCAACTTTTTTCGGAAAGTACCATTCGAATATCCAATAACACTTTACAATTATTTGATGTTTAGATTTACACGAGATTCTGTAACGTTCAGAGAATATAGTATACACCAAAAAAGAGAAAGAGTGTAATTTATAATTTATTTTTGATTTTCCAGAGTTTGTATGTCTCAGGAAAAACTTATAAGATGTTTCATTTGTTTGACTGAATTTATTTAAATGGATTGCTTATGATAAGAGTGGTGATTCATAAATTTTCCACTGCTTATCGTTATCTCTTTATTTCAACATGAAAGTTATTGTAAATTCATGTGCACTTTTTATAGAAACAATATTAATACAGACTGTCTCAAAAGAAATCTAAGATTAGTCAGGCAACTCAATATACACGATCTGATGTTCACATATTGTGTAATGAAATAGGTGGTCATAGGAATAATATAATATACTATTCAAAGTGCAAATGAAAAATGTCAAAAGTTTATTATTATTTGATGAGGCTTATACCAGGGCAATTAAAGAATTATTGAAACACACCTTTCTTTTTATTAAAAATTATAGCAGAATTCTGATAAATTTATTTATTACTCATTCTATAACTAAACTACAATTGGATTACGATAAGCCCCTTGCCAGCCAGTGTCACATTGATTGGATTTGGCGCATGCAGTACTTTTCCACACTAGTGACTTTTTCAACACTGAGTGCGGAAATGAGATTTTTCCGTACGCTAATGGAAAAAATATACTGTTTTCACCCATTTCATACCAGAATTCTCCAAGATATAAATTGGGTATTCCATGGTGAATTCAAGAAAACACTTTTCCTTTGAGTTAATGCATTGTTGAAAACCATTGTTTACCCAATTATAAAATTTTTTCGCGGCGACATTTGATTACGAAACTGAGTTTCACGAATCTGTACTGTTCTTTAAAAAAAAACACTGAACACGAGTGGTTGAAGAAAAATACTCTCAACATTTCATTTTTTCATTCTTTAAGGTAGATTTATGTGGCAGTAATTTTCACATCAAGTACAACTTCCATTTCCTTTTCGTAATTTTCACTATGAAAATGTTTGTCTTTTGGTACACGAATGTGATTGTATAAAACAAGGACATATTTGAAAACTAATTTTTTCCATTTGTGTGTCATAGAGTCCTAGTTCTATTGTCATCAATATATTCAATGAAAGAGTTGTCTGGACAGATCAAATTTCCATATGTATCATTGTGAGAGTTCTTGTAGGCTCGAAAGATAGTATAGAGCTGCTCCAGAACTGGCTCATTGTGTTCCTTGGCAAATTTTAAACACTGCTCACACTGATGTCTACTCAAACTTTTTTTATAAGGTAATCACAAATATAAGTGAATGCATTTTTTTCTGTAATATCCATTTTGGCATAATCTGTTGTACCAATGATGAGAGGGTTGCTGGCAGGAACCTGAGACACTGAAGCATCAATCTTTTTTATCATTTCTGGGGTAACATTCACTAATATATCATCAAATTCGTCTAAATAGTTGGTTCCTTCAGATTGTTCAAAATAACCGAGTGCAAATAATTTTTTGAAACTTCTTTGAAACTGTATAGGTGTAGGATTTTTACAATTCCCACTTGATTGTCTGATTCTTCAAATTTTTTTTTCAAACAGTCCTGATTGAAACGTCTAGTATAAGATTATACCTAAATCGTTTGACCTCAAAATAGGCCACATCTGAAGGAACGCTGATATTTTTAATTGCCATGCTTTATTGAATTTCATTCTATTTGTAATATTTTTATTCGTTTTTTGTCTAATATTTTCATATCTCTGAAGAGGTCTTTCATTTTTTTTTCAGAAAATCAATTTGCTGTTCAGTGCCAATAAAAGGTAGCTGAAATTCTTTAACTTTACCACATTTTGATGAATTGAACATAGCAGCAGCTATTATTTTTCCAAATGACATATAAATATTCAATCCTGCTGCCACTGTAGACCTGAAAATTTGTGTGGCCAATTTAACTTTCATCTTTTTGAAATTGCTTGGAAATAAATGATCGTCGGTCAATTTCGGAGCCAAACGAAATCGTTATGTTTTATCTTCAGAATAAAATGTGTTCAAATATTCTTTTGATGTCCAACCATTGCTAATTTCAAAATGGTGATCGAAGAAATTGTTTCGTGTTGATTTAATCAAATGGGGAACATCAATCATGTGAAATATCTGTTTATCATCGACTTTAAAATAAGGGGTTTCAACTGAAGGCTGTTTCCATGTCTCATTTATACCCCTAGCTATCAATACAAGAGCCTCAGTGGCAAGATCATATGTCTTTTGATTAGTATGATGAAATCCTATTATTTCATCACTTTTGACATTATAAAACAGATTAGATTTGGTGGACATTTCGTCCATACATAAAATACAATGTCTGTTCTTCTCAGGAAACATTTCACCTCGATTTTCAATGTGGAAAATATAAAATCGTTAAAACCATTGCTAATACCCCTATCTCGTGTGACTCTGAATAATGTTGATTTGCTAGGCAGGCGAAAAATTCCTGATAAATACTCATAAACTTAAGCGCCTAGGAAATATATTTTTGATGCGAATTGGAGTACCGTGAACCTTTTTTAGATTTACCGATATTTTCAACTTGAGCTTTCAAAAAAGTTGCTAAAGATGGTGAACAATATTGCTTCACAAATTCCACAACTTCTTCGCCTGAAATGTTTCTGTTGGCAGGGGTTATCCGATCTGTAGAGTTCCTCCTAAGCAGGGGCAGATTTAGGGTGAAATTTGGGGGGGGGGAGGTCACCACGGGATCGGGGGGGTTTGGAATATAGATCACAAAACACACTCGTGTCTACGTTTCTCATTCGAATAATACTGAGAGACAAATGAAAAAATTGACAACATACACTACTTTAATTATGTAAGTTTACATACATGGTTTACAGTTTTTTTGGTAGATCACAAAACAAACTCATGCCTACGTTTCTTTTTGGCAAATCCCTAAGCCATGTCTTCAGGCGCCTCAAAGTAGAAAAGGTCCGGTCAGCTGTAGCTGCACTGACTGGAAGTGTTACAAATATTTTCAATAACTTTGCTATTGTTAGGTACATTACAGAGTCACAGCTATCCAATACTTCAAGCAGTTTACTCGGCAATTTCCCTTCTTCTAGACGTCACAGCTATCCAATACTTCAAGCAGTTTCCTCTTGACAGCTTTTCCAAGACAAAGTATTTCTTCGCTAGATTGACTGGCATTCGGCAAAACAGCCCTCAGGTTGAATGAATCCAAAATATCTTCGGATAACCTCTCACTTATGCGAATGTCTGGAGCTATCGTCGATAAGAGAGTGTGTGTTCGGTGAGTCTTGGCCTACACCTGCCGATATTAAGGAGATGTCCCCTGGTGACCTGTCCTCCTTCCTGGATAAGGCAGGATGGACAATGTCCTAGGAGGGCGACTCCTTGGGAGGATGTACAATGGGCCATATTGTGGCCTAAGTGCTGTGGGTCTATACTCACCCTCCCTACTCTACAGATACAGAGATACAGAACCGCTCACTTAAGTCTGTCAAGACATGGCCGAGAAGAGGAATGAAGTATTCCTCAGAATATTCGGCTGGTACGTTTTGGCGACCAACAACCCTAGGCTTCTTCACTTCAACATCAAGTTTTCAGCTATGTCTTTCACTTCTGAGAAAAGATTGTTGAATTTTTCATCAACTCGCTTTCTTTTATCCTGCAGGATACATAAAGTGTCTTCAATTGCATTCGTCGCTGCTTTAAGATCAAGTGTTGGTGTTTGTAACAGTCGACTTAGAGACACAGTAACCCCTAGGCCCTAGAATGTCATTAAGGCTTGTTACTGAGATAAGAAACTCAAGGCTGCGTATAGACTGGAGCAGGCCAAAAGCGTCTGCAGATGTTTTTCTGCCTTCTCAACTTGTCATTTCTTCTAGGACGCCGTGGATGCCAAGAATGAATTTCCCTTGAAACTGAAGGTATCCATCATGTCTTTCAACCCAGCGAGTATCGCATATACCCTGAAGAGAAGAATTTGTTTTCTCCATTACTAGACGATGTCTCTTTGGTGACGAATTTAAGAAAGACACAATTTTTTCGATGGTTCCGGTTGAGTTTCGACATGCCACAACTTTGGATGAACTTGCCAATGCATTGTTGAGAATGTGATTATGACAACGGCATCGTTGTGCGTGAGGTGCCATTCTTTTAAGCTCTTGGACAGCACCCTTGGCTTCTGAGGCCATCACAGAACAACTATCTGTACCGAATCCGTCGCAAAATTTAAGGTCTAAGTCGATTCCTGTCAACCGAGATTCGTTACATTGTTTGTTAACATCTGAAACATCTTCTGGCCTAATCAAGTCGTAGGCGTTTGCGAATGTATCTCTTGTTGCTAATTTTTTTTCACTCTTATGCACATAACGAAATGAAGAAATTTTTCCGCAAGTAGGGTCGGTGTGTTTTTTTTTTGAAGAATTGGGTTGTTCAGCAACTGGAATTCCGACTGGATCATTCTAAAAAGAGAGAAAATATAAAAATGCAAAACCTGCATAATTGGCGAATTTCAAATGAATATATAACCTAACACATTGAGCCACCTAACAGGATCCATGATAAATGTATTCACAAACAAGCGATATTTAAAATATTAAGTATTCTCCATTAGAATAACATTAGGAATGAGTACGCAGGTTTGCTGCGTTTTGAATCAATACGACACCATACAGTGACGCTTCACAATGAAAGCCGTGTAGTAGGCCGGTTTTTGTGATATTTATTTATTTGCAACTTGTTCGATCATCCAATAACGATAAAAGTTTTTTTATCCATTCTCCATGGTTGTAGTTGTAGAAAATGACATATAGCCTATCCTATACAGAAAAATTAAATTATGCTATCTACAATGGTAGCAATGTATCAACCAGATATTACTTTCGAAATAAGACATACTTGAAGTAATTAAATATTATACCTTAAAGAGAGGGATTTTTGGAGACGAACTTTATATTTCAACAATAAACACTCTTCGGGAGCCATTTATTTATATTTTCGAGAAAGTTTGAGGGAGGGGGGTCATGACAAATTCTTCCAACTTACCCACAGGGCCAAATGATACATTACACTGTCTATATAAGCCAGCAGAAATTTTGAGTTGCGGCTTTCTGGATATCCAGAATTCAAATCAGACAAATACACTCTCTAGTGTTCGAGGTATATTACTACTACGCGCCTCTTTTGGGGTAACATAGTTCCCATCTATTATTCAAATAAAATACAGCTCATTACTCACAAACGACTATTTCGCCAAAACAGTATTCAAAATTAAAAAATCGCATTGCTTGTCATATTGACATCAATGTCTCACTATAGAATATCAGAACTACAGAAGCGAGAGTTAAGTCGTCACCTTTGATGTTGAGGGGGCAAATTTTAGTAACCTCAAAATCATATGTTGATTGAAATCATGCTTCGAACACTGAGAAATGTTACTATGTTCATCAATGAAATATAAAACTTGCTACACAAAGCTAAAACCAATTCAAAACAACATCAGTACTTCATGAATGTATAAATGGTTGAATGTTTTGATGAATAATTCAAAGAGGCATTCCATAACTTTCTACAAGTTATCCAATCATCATTAATAAATCAATAATAATTAATTTTGCCGAACCCTCTGGTATTCCAACCAGAGGTAGGGATCTTTAACGAGCATATCCTCAATATATCTTGTGCTCATTGATATATTGTCAGCGAGCTTTGATATGCTATTTCGCTGCAGCTGTAGGGCTTTCGACACGTTATTTCCCTGCATGGTCACCCATTCAAGTACTAACCGCGCTCGGCGTTGCTTAACTTCAGATATCGAATGACTGTCAGTCAACCTGAAGAGCTGGGCCATGCCCGAATATACAATTTGATTCGTTTTACGTTGAATATTAGCACGCCGGTAGGTGATTTTTTCAATGAAATATGAAAATATATATTTTACTTCTCGAATTAATTAGTCTACTTCGGAGATCGAAACTCTAGACATCACCTAGAAGATGGCAAATGAGACTTTGCCGAAACGTTGTGAGAATTATCCTTCAGAGGATCAAAACCACAGAACACGGAATGAAACAACGCATCATACTTCGTCCTTGAGAATCTTCATGCTAACATATATATATATATATATATATATATATATATTTTTTTTTTCTGCGAATCAAACGCTTTCGCGCATATCAGTGCTTTATTATATCCATTTGATTATTAACTATATTTCGGTACTTGTGATTGATTTCGACAATGAGAATTCGTCTCATCAGATTAACAATGAGAACCGCTTATAGTTGTAGTTGGATAGAATTTAATTCAGCACGCTTCAAAGACCAAAGAAAGCTCCATGAAAAATCGATTAGAAGGTGCATGGAAAACTCATAAGAGTACATTACTGTAGTAGATTATCTGAACATGAAAAAAATTCTTATACAGATTAGTCGCTCATATGAAAATTTGTATACAGAAAATTCGTGAAAATCAACTTCTATGAGCTCCCGTCACAGCTCTGATCACCCAGTCAGGATGTTGATTTGAATAGTACTCTACTAAAGAAGAGGATTCTGCATTGAAATGAATCTTCCTTGCACCTTATACTCTATTTTTCATGAAGCTACCTCTTCCTCGATTATCGAAAATATTATTTTCATGTATGTTATTGTTATTATACTGTATCATTCTTTTTCGATTTCCAGCATATCCGTGAACGAGGCAACGTATAAAGAACTGGACAATCAATTTGATAATTTTCAAAGTGGACAGGTAACCTTTGGAAATTTAGGTGATATCGATTTGTCATTTTTAACAAGTAAGTTGCATCCTGAAAAAGAAGTTCAGCAATGCACAGAAGTGTGGACATTGGAGTCTTTATTCACCGATCTTTCGAAAACGAATAAATAATCGAAAGAATAATTTTCACCATGTACCGATTGCCCTCTTCACAGATTATTTCAAAGTGTGGCACAAAATACCTACTTATCAGTGTGAGTCAGCGCAAGATTGACGAACTTCAAATGTGAAAACTTTATTTCATAAGAGAAAGTTCCAATAATTTTATTTTCCACCAATGGAAAAATAATTTTGCTGTACTTTCAAGTGCTTTATGTCATTGCTACCTAGAAGTAATTCTCTTATATTATATTTCATGAACATGTAACAACACAGGAAAGTTTTTAAAATCATCGAAGTACGTTTCGAATATGCCAATAGGAATGGATCTTCTAGATTCGTGGGTTTAATTTACGATGAAATGGAAATGATGTTACTTGCTCAACAATGTGACAACATTGCGCCTGTGGAAAGAGAATAGGTTATTGCTAGAATTATATATTTTTCAATATTGATATATTTCGATAATGATTTTGTCTTGGTTTGTTTCATTTGAGTCCAATAAATATTGAGGATACTCAAAAATTATTTGTATTAAGATGTAATTCGACACACTACGATGGTATCACAAATTAATGTTCTGAAGATGTGAGAAGTATGAATATCATTGTTATGATTTGGAAAATAGTCAACTAGAGAATGACACCTTGAATAAAGTATTGTTGGACCATTGTTACACCATTCCTCCATTGGATATAAGTATGTATCTACTATTATGTAGTAATCAATATTGGAAAGGGAGGGAGGTAAGGCATATCGTCAGCTCAGTGAAATACTGGTTGTGCTCCCTCCTTGAGCCTCAACTCGACTTGCAAATTCTTGATACACTCAGTTTAATCATCAAACACATTTATGAATTGACTTTTGATTTTTGAGACATAATCTAAAATACTAAGAGATTCTTTATTGACTAAGTTTGACTCACTTTGTGCATTTTGGCTAACTTTATTCTCTGACAATTCCGACTTCAACTGATGAAAATCACGGAGTTCATTTGTATTAGATTTTTCTACTACTACTTGGCAAAGTTCAGTTTTAACATCTGACAATTCCGACTTCAACTGATGAAAATCACGGAGTTCATTTGTATTAGATTTTTCTACTACTACTTGGCCAAGTTCAGTTTTAACATCTGACAATATATTAATTTCAATTTTTTTTCTCTCCAACCTGGATTCAAAACATTGAGCCAATTTCGGCCTAATAACGGAGTGAACTTGTGACTATTATCTAAAATTAATATGGGCAAATTGACAAATTGATTTTGATATTTCACGAAAACATCTGTCTCACCCAATATCTTAACACCTTGACCAGTTAGTACCCTCAAATCATAACGTACTGGATAGAGATTCAACTGTGACAAATGATTGTTGAAATCTTTTACGTGGATAACAGAACGACAGGCACCGCTATCAATTCAAACAAAATTTGCTCCCCTTCCACTTCAAGTTGCACCTGGACTGCTTTTTCCTTCTTCGACTGTAGACATGACAAGAAACCTAAAAGAGAGTTTTCATCTTCATCGGATGATTGCAGTGACTCTTCGACCATGTTGACTCTGTAATTCTTACAAACTCGACTTGTATGACCCTTCTTCTTACAGAGGAAACACCCACTCTTCTCTGGATCATTTTTCATCAAATTGTTTTCAATACCGTTTTTGACTATTGGACCCTTGATTTGATGAAAAACTTCTGGACACTTCCTTCGTAGGTCTACTAGATGACTAATTGTTTTCAACAGACAGTTTGTCTAAATTTTCTGACATTGATGATATCGAATTTTCAGAATTCATTGACTTCACCTGACCTTCAGCTAATTCCATAGCAGCAGCTAACTCATAAGCTCTTTCATAGGTCAGATTATCCTCGGACAAAAGTTTTTTCTTTATGATTGATGAACGAACACCACAAACAAATCTGTCTACCAAAGAATAATTCAAGAAAGCCCTAAAATTGCAGTATTGTGACAATTGTTTTTAATTTGGCATGAAACATTTTAATATCTTCTTGCTGTTCTTGTACTGCCATGTGGAATTTAAAGCGTTCAGCTCTTTGGTCTGTAGTGATTCTTCAAATCTTGTTTTAGTTCATTATAAGACTTGTTGCTTGGCAAAACCAGAGCTAATATATTCTTCAGGATGTTGTAAGTCTCACCCCCCAATTAATGTTAACAACAGGGGAGCTTTCTTTTCTCCTTCGACGACATTGCATATGAGGAGTTGTTCGAACCTTTCCATATATGCAATAATATCCATGACTTTAGGATTGAACTGCTCAATGGAACCAATTAAAACCATTTTGACTATAAAACTTGACTATGTTTGGAAACGAATCGATACTTCTCGGCTCTTGTTTTTTCCTGCCTTCCCTTGGCAGGGTCGCTAGGCACCCACGCCAGACCAAAATCAAAATGGACGACTTCACTTGATCTGACCACCGTTGACGATGACAAAAGTTAGTTCGTAGAACAAATACTTTGACAATATTATTGGACTTTTTGACTTCTACTTTTTCGGCACGTGAGACTCGATTTCGACTCGTCGCCAGATTTGTTGTTATGTCTTTTCAAATAAACAACGATACGACTTCTGCACTTTATTTGTATCCACCAGCAGACATCTTCAACTCTACATTCACAACTACTGATGATCACCAGTGTTGCCAACTCTCACACAGTAATGCCAACCTGTCATGATTACCAACTAACATTCTCAACACTATCAACAGAGAGTGTTTGTGATTTTTTTTTTATTCAACTTTTTTTTATAGAGTTGTAATTTCTATATATATATATATAACAAAGAGTTTTCTTTGTAAATTTAGCCCCCTTTTTTGACTGCAACCTCACTACAGCAAGACCTATACTCGAACCAGTCACTAAATCGTTATTCTATATATATATATATATATATATATATATAATATTAGATATGAAAGAATTGAAACCATTAAAAATTTCGATTTCTGCATAATGTCGAGAAATTTCTCCCGATTCTCCTGAATTCTCCTTGAGGTTATCAGTTCTACATGTTTGGCGAATCGACTGAGCTGGAAGAGAAAATAAAAGCAGAGTAGGTAATGAAAAAAAGAAAACTAAGGATTTACCCTGGGCCTATCTGAAAATTCCATTTTCAACATCCAAATTGGAAAAAAAACTTTGAATTGAATAAAAAATATACCTCGGTTACTTTAGCAATAAAGTTCGGCAATATTTAAAAATTTTCCCTATCATTTCCAAACAGGCTTTTGGAAATGATAATTATGTTTCGAAACGGAAAAAATAGAAGGGATCATTTGAAAATTCCGAGAGTGGTGACGTCCGGGGGCGGTAGAGTTCCAGCAACTTTTTTATTAAGGACCCTGCCACCTTCATATTTTAGCAGAGCGTTAATGAATGGAATTGAAGAGAAATGACAGAGTCGAATTCAAAAATCCGGGCGTCGGAGGTGGTGCAGCTCCAGAAATTTTTTTATTAAGGACCCTGCCACCTTCATATTTTAGCAGAACGTTACTGACTAGAATTGAAGAGAAATGACGGAGTCGAATTCAAAAATCCGGGCGTCGGAGGCGGTGCAGCTCCAGCAATTTTTTTATTAAGAACCCTGCCACCTTCATATTTTAGCAGAACGTTACTGACTACAATTGAAGAGAAATGACAGAGTCGAATTCAAAAATCCGGGCGTCGGAGGCGGTGCAGCTCCAGCAATTTTTTTATTAAGAACCCTGCCACCTTCATATCTTAGCAGAACGTTACTGACTACAATTGAAGAGAAATGACGGAGTCGAATTCAAAAATCCGGGCGTCGGAGGCGGTGCAGCTCCAGCAATTTTTTTATTAAGAACCCTGCCACCTTCATATTTTAGCACAGCGCTACTGAATGGAATTGCAGAGAAATGACAGAGTCGAATTCAAGAATCCGGGCGTCGGAGGCGGTACAGCTCCAGCAATATTTTTATTAAGGACCCTGCCACCTTCATATTTTAGCAGAACGTTACTGACTACAATTGAAGAGAAATGACATAATCGAATTCAAAAATCCGGGCGTCGGAGGCGGTGCAGCTCCAGCAGGGCGGACCAAAAGATTTGAATCATGGCAATAGCGGTGGCAGGGTCCTCAATTAAAAAATTGCTGGAGCTGCACCGCCCCCGACGCACGGATTTTTGAATTCAACTCCGTCATTTCTCTTCAATTCCATTCAGTAACGCTCTGCTAGAATATGAAGGTGGCAGGGTCCTTAATAAAAGTTGCTGGAGCTGCACCGCCTCCGACGCCCGGATTTTTGAATTCGACTCCGTCATTTCTCTTCAATTCCAGTCAGTAACGCTCTGCTGAAATATGAAGGTGGCAGGGTCCTTAATAAAAAAATTGCTGGAGCTGCACCGCCTCCGACGCCCGGATTTTTGAATTCGACTCCGTCATTTCTCTTCAATTCTAGTCAGTAACGTTCTGCTAAAATATGAAGGTGGCAGGGTCCTCAATAAAAAAATTGCTGGAGCTGCACCGCCCCCGACGCCTGGATTTTTGAATTCGACTCTGTCATTTCTCTTCAATTCCATTCATTAACGCTCTGCTGAAATATGAAGGTGGCAGGGTCCTTAATAAAAAAGTTGCTGGAACTCTACCGCCCCCGGACGTCACCACTCTCGGAATTTTCAAATGATCCCTTCTATTTTTTCCGTTTCGAAACATAATTATCATTTCCAAAAGCCTCGTCACTGTTTCGAAATGATAGGGAAAATTTTTAAATATTGCCGAACTTTATTGCTAAAGTAACCGAGGTAAAAAATATGTGGAATGAAAAGGCTTAACCAAACCAAATTCCAAAACCATTTCAATATATTTATAATTCATCAGTTCAGTAAAAATATATAAAATATAGTTAACAAATCTATTTTAAATTGTATAGAGGGCACTTGAAGGGCGTAATTATTGTCAGCTGACGTCCATGTTAAATAATTCTCCTAGTTCAGTCATTTTGGGGTGTTTCAATATTCCGCGCATGAAATCCTTTTCAGAACTGTCACCAATATTATGAATATTTGAAATTTGGAGATGATACGAATTTGTAAATGAAATTTAACTAAAATTAGTTATTTGAAATTAATAATAATAATAATAATAATAATAATAGTGTTTATTCACATAAATATAAATATAAAGACATATTAACAATTGTATAAATAAAATTAGTAAATAAACAAAATATCACAGAAGCAAAGATATGCTTGTTTGTGATTTGCTAAAATAAACATTTGAGATACGAGATATGGAGTAAAATGTAGTACATATAATGTATAAATCGGTATGACAAGATCGCGTAAGTATACTAGTCATAATTTGAAAAGTATCGACAAAGCAGGAAGGTTTTGACAAAATCATGTAAGAATGGACAAAATGTTTGTGATTTGCTAAAATAAACATTTGAGATACGAGATATGGAGTAAAATGTAATACATATGATGTCTAAATCGGTATGACAAATCGGGTAAGTATACTAGACAAAATTTGGAAAGTATCGACAAAAGCAGGTAGGTTTTGACTGAATCATGTAAGAATGGACAAAAGTAAGTATAATTATGGTTAGTATGGATTATTTCGAATTTATATACACATATATACATATATACATGTATACTTCAATTTGGGCACAAGTGATTTATTGTATCATCTTAGATATTTCAAGTCAATCAAGTCACTGAACCTTTTTCTTCCAGTTGCAATAATCCACTTTTTAAGTTTGTGTTTGAATCCATTGTAAGACCGAACAATTTTCAATTCATTTGGTAGTGTATTCCAGATCCTTGGCGCCAAATATTGCATCGAGCGTTGTCCAATTGTTTTATTGCTGAATGTAGTGCTAGACTGTGTTTTTTTGTTCCTTGTTTCATATGTATGTGTGGGAGAGATTAGTTTTATTTTATTTTTATGTATATTCATAATTATTCGTTGGCATAAAAGCTGTCGGATGTCCATTATTTTTGCTTCATTAAATAATATGTCACTTGAATACGTGAGTTTTTTTTTGAATATTATTCTAAGTATCCACTTTTGCACAACACTCAATTTTTGTAGGTGGCAATCAGCTACGGCACCCGACCCTAGTATACCGTATGAGAGTTGAGATTGCACGAGTGCAAAGTATATTATTTTGAGATTTGTACTATCCAGGTAATCTGAGATAATCCTAAATTTAGTCAGCAGACCCCTCAGTTTATTAGTTAAATATTTCATTTGTAGATCCCATCTGAAGTGTCTGTCGATGATAATTCCCAAATATTTAATTGAGTCTTTTTCTAGAATTTGTATACTCTCATCAATATTTAGTGGCCCTAGTTTCGGTAGGTTGCTTGCGTAGGAGGTGAATGGTAAGTAGCAGGTTTTCTGGCTGTTAAGTGTCAATTTGTTAAATTTGAACCATTTGCTTATATTCCGGAAATCTTCTTCTGATTCATTTTTCAGTTGTTTCCAAGACGAAGATTGGTATATAATAGCCATATCATCGGCAAAACTGATTATTTTGCCCTTTTTTGTTATTTTCATAACATTGTCCACGTATAGTGTGAAAAGTAGCGGTCCAAGAACAGTTCCTTGTGGAACACCATAGGTTACTGTTCTTGGATCACTCAGAGTACCGTCGATGTTGACAAATTGTTTTCGATCACGTAGATAATCTTTAAGTAACTCGTATATATTCCCTCTCAGTCCATAAGAGTAGAGTTTTTTTAGTAACCGTTCGTGGCAAACAGTGTCGAAAGCCTTTGAAAGGTCTACGAAGATACAAACGGATGGTATATTTTTATCTAAAGCATTATATATTTCTGATGTTAGAGCATATATTGCATCGTCTGTGGATTTTCCCTCTCTAAAGCCGTACTGTTCATCAGAAAGTATATTGAATTTATCTATAAATTTGGTGATTCTGATTTTCAATAATTTTTCAAATATTTTTGCGAATGTCGATAGTATTGAAATAGGCCGATAATTTTCAATTTTGTGTTTGTTTCCACCTTTATGAAGTGGTGTTATAGTCCCGATTTTTAGGCAACTTGGGAAGCTTCCTACTGTAAAACATCTATTTATTATGAAACTCAGGGGTTCAACGATTTGAGCGCTGATGTTTTTTAATGTTTCCGCATTTATTTCGTCCCATCCAGGTGCTTTTTTGGGTTTCAAATCTTGAATGACTTGTAAAACTTCCCTATCATTTGTGGGGATCAGGAACATACTACTTTCCAAGTTATTTATGTTCTCTGTATAATCCTTTGGAGATTCTATTTTATTCGCATAATCCTGACCTAGGTCAGTGTAATATTTATTGAATTTATTTGCGATGTCAGCTTTATCTGTAAGGGTGTTTGTATTATCGCATTCTATTGAGTCTATGTTCGTTTTGGCTTTTTCTTTCGAACATATTGTGTTGACACTACTCCATATGGTACTGGAATCATTTGGACTGTCTTTTATGATCCTGTTCATATAGTTTTTTTTTGAGATATTTATCAGTTTTCTAATTTGATTTTTGTAGGTTCTGTATTTTTCTTTAAGTGTTTCATTATCAGGATCTAATTGTAATTTCTGAAAGATTTCGTTTTTTTCATCAATAGATTGCTGTAGTCCCGGAGTAATCCATTTTTTCCTCATTTTATTTTTATTCTTTCGTATTTTCACTGTTTTGGTATATTCTTCAATATAATCTCTTAACTTTTGTATGAATATCTTCATCATTTCATTTGTATCGTTTGATCCATAAACTTCTCTCCAATTTTCTTTTCTCAAAATTGTTTTTAGTTTTTCATATTCAATATATTTTTTATATATACTTGTTTTTGGTACAGTATTTGCATTCACGATTTTTTTACAGTATATTGCAACTGGAAGATGATCAGTGATGTCATAGTTGAATACAAAGGATTTAAATTCACTCTTTGATTGATTATCTTTCAAAAAAATATGATCTAAGCATGTTTTACTTGACGGTCGCGTGACTCTATTTACGTATGGAATGTAGTTGAAAGAACTCAGGATATTTTTGTATTCCTCAACTTCGTTTGTATCACCCAGCAAGTCTACATTAATGTCACCAACCAAAATATGTGTACTTGTTTTTAAATATTTGTCTAAATAACTATATAGTTCGTTGTTGAATGAATCCAGACTTGTGCTAGGTGATCTGTAAATAGCGGAAATGGATAATTTTGACTCATGTTGTTCTAGGTTCAGTTCAATGATTGTGCTTTCAGCAATTTTAGTTGTGCTATGGGTATATTTTAAATGTGATTGAATGAAAATGAGTATACCATCATTTTTGTTCAGTTTACCTCCGCTGTATATATTATCATAACCATTTATAACAAAAGCATCACTGTCGTACAAAATGAAAGTTTCAGTTAGTATAATAACATCAAATGTTTGTGAGAACTTGTTCAAGAAAATATGTAATTCATCAAAGTTTTTAGCTAAGCTTCTTATATTCAAATGTAATATTTTTGTATAGTTAATATTTTTGGAATGTTTATGATTAAATTCTCTAATATTTTCTACAAGTTCTCCAGATATGTGTCTATTTTCAAAATTTTTTATGTACGGATCCATTTTTTCTATTTAAAATACTCGAAAGATTTTTATTTTCATTTTTCTAAAGCTAATGACCAGATCTCAGTTGGATGTCCCTAGCTGAGTTTTTCCTTTCTCTTTCTGATTTCTTGTTTATAGCTGGTTTGTTTTTCTTGTCTTTGTTTCCTTCTTTTTCTACTTGTTTCCTTTCGTTTTTCTCTTCTTCTTTTTCGTTTTTTTTTTCGTGCAAGACTTCTTTCTTCTCTTCTGAATTGGATTGCCAAGAGATATCCGGTCTTGAAGGTGTCTGAGGAGCACTATTTCCTAATTGAGGACTTTCACTTCTTTGTTCTATTTCTAAAATATCTTCTACTGTGTACACCGTGTTATTGTTGTAAAGTCTCTCCCCTTTTATGTAGCATCGAGTTTCACCCTTGGTTCGCAATTTTTTGAGGAAGTTTCTCAAGATTTTATTTCTTTCCTGCTGAGTTTTGGATTTTATATTCGAAATTGTTTTGAAAATTCTCACAGTTTTTCTCATAGTGCAAACAAAAGACTGTGTACAAGGTTTTACCCACTATGAATTGAAAATATTCATCTGTCCACATAATTACACTAAAAAATGAATGTAAACATATTGTTTATATCGATATAAAAATGAGTCAAACATAGGGTATAATGATTTTTATTGTCACTTGGGATTTTTATGGTGGTGAAAGTTCCCGGCTACTACGGACATTCGGTTCAGAGGAAAGAAAATTTACAAATAAGAAGTTTCATTAGTATGACATATGAATTGACCAAAATAGGGAAGTAGTTTATTTTTATTCACAGGGCCGATAGTGATAAAAGGTAACCCGCTCCCAATGTTAGAAAATCCCTTAGTTCTTGTCAGCTCTACAATTCTGGCATTCAATAAATGTACCTCCTGTATATCAAATGCATCTCGAGTCTGACAGGAAGTAAGGCGTAGAATTTCATCAATGCATTACTCATCGGTAACAAGTAATAATGCTGACTAAAATCAGAAAATACCGATGACCTGTGGAAAGGGGCGTTCGATAGATTTACCTTTGAAATTGGAAAACGAAGAATTAAAAAGTTGATCGCGGCACGCCTGGCGAAGAACATTGCAATTGACACTTTCTCAGCAGCCCCGAGATGTTTTACATTCTAGTGTAAGTATAGTGTCTTAGTTCTTCAATAAATGTTTTATTTTCTGTAATCTCGTCTATGATTTCCGAATCACCATCACTATGAAAGGAACTCACAGTTGAATACCCTCAGGGAGCTATGTCAGAAAAATAATTTGCGACATATTTGATGGAGGCGCCGTGTGAGATCTTGACTTGAGACTGATTTTCCTAATCAGTCTAATGCAAATTTGTTTTCAAAATGTCATATCTCATAGTAACACGGCTTCAAACAGTTGATTGACATATTTTATTCAATTTGAACTTCAAATTTTGTTTAAAAAAAATGACCCTTCGCTAGTGACTTGGTAATAAGGAAATATTTTACATTTGGTTTTTTATATTGCCCTCACGGTTTTCAAAGTAGATGAATACTGATAAGCGCCAAATATTCTTTCATAACTAGACATTAATAAACGTGATTAATTTGGTGTTACAATAAAAAGGGGTCTGAGAAAATAAATAGTCAATTTTTATTATTGATATGGTATACAATTAAATTACGTACGGAATAATTTAATATCATGGATATACTCCTTTTTCGTTCCTTCTCTTCTGCCTAGACCGGTTCATGTTCGCGAGGGCCTCTGGCGTGGCATACTTTCCAACATTTCCCATTTTTCGGCCTAGACCAGTTCATCTTCGCAAGAACCACTGGCGAGGCACACTTTCAATCATTTCTTATTTTTCGGCCTAGATCAGTCCATGTTCGAAAGAACCTCTGGCGTGGCACACTTTTCCATATTTCTTATTTTTCCGCCTCGACCAATTTATGTTCGCAAGGACCTCTGGCGTGGCATACTTTCCAACATTTCCCATTTTTCAGCCTAGATCAGTTCATGTTCGAAAGAACCTCTGGCGTGGCACCCTTTTCCATATTCCTTATTTTTCCACCGAGACCAGTTCATGTTCGCAAAGAACTCTGGCGTGGCATACTGTAGCTCAACTATTTTCTGCCATCCCATTTGAATATTGATTTTATAGACGAAATTTTATTTATAATCTGTTTTTTCAACTCGGAGTGAAATCAAATGAATAAGCAAATTTGAAGAAAACCTGCTGAAAGACAGAGACGTTTGAAATAAGCTTAGACTTCCGCAATCTTAGCCCCATTAGGGTTGTTGAATTAACGCCCCGTAATATCGGACCAGCTAGCCCATTTAAAGAGGTTGATGAAAAGTTGGAAATCACTCGCAAATATAAATTCAAGTTGTGAGAGAGCGGAAAAAATTTAGAAAACTATTTCTTTTCAGACGAGTACTTATAGTCTCAGATAATCCCCCATCACAAGTAGACCCCCAACCCCCCAAACTCCTGAACACCTTCCAGAAAAAACTAGAGATACACTCTGGAGGTTCTTTGGTGATGATTTCTGAAATAAAATGAAGATATTAATTCAATATTAAAAAACAATAATGATAATAACAGGAGTGAACAAAGCGTCTTATTTTCATATCTTTATTTAATTTTTTTTCTTACCTGGGTCATGAGGCTCATATGCGTGGTTCAGTAAAGCAAACATGAATTGATACGTCAAAAGAGTATGAGGAGCAGGTAATAACAAATTAAGGTCTGTAGCACTTGATAGCATCGATTATATATTTCCAATTTTCCAAAAAATAAAAATACGGTATGTTTTACATTTGTTTTTTACATTTCATGAGTTATGAGTGATGGTAAGTAAGCATACAATACGAGATTAGCTAAATTATAATTGAAAACTAAAGAGTCAAATGAAAAAATAAGTGAAAGTCCTTCTTCTGAGCTAATCAATAATAATTTTTTATCGGACAACGGTCGTCTAGTACTGGTTTATTTCAACCTCAATTTAGCAGTACTAGGGATTTTCACGGGAAAAACCCATTTGCTAAGTCAAGAAAATTGTCTAGATCTCCAAGTAAAAAACTGAATTTTGAATTTCGTGGGTGCACTTCCCCTTCTTCAGAAAATAGCTCAATAGAAAATTTTACAATCCTCGAAGGAAAGGAAGTCAAGGTTAAAAATCAAGAAGATATCTCCAACCCCCATCGACAAATACACCTGAATAATGATTTAAGTGCTTTCACCACCCCAAGACACTATCCCGTATCTAGAAGAAAGAACAAGTCCCATAATGGCAAACGTTACATTAACCGATAGCCTCGGAACTCAAAACACACCTGTAACACCAAAGTTCTATGTCCACCGACGTTCAACCCCTCAACGTCTTCAGCATCAGCCCTCAAGAAATATCATAGAACAGCGGCAACAAACAGCTGTTACAACAGTCTGAAGATTTCATATTTTGGAACATTCTTGAAAGGAGCAGCTTATATTTTGTTCAAAAGATGCAGCCAACAGTCAAAAGAAGTGGGAAGATATAAAAAACGACTTTTCACAAGAATTCGATGGAGCTGACAGAACTCCATGAAAAGAAACAACTGCCAGCATATTATTATGATCTACAGAAAATTTTTGAAGAATTCGACAGTGATTTCGCCCTGGAAAATTTTCGAAAATACTTCGAAAACGGCATGGAAAAGAAATACTACCAAAACTACCCCCTATTAATTATTGGAGGACAACATGACCTGGAAAAAATTTAAAATGAACATCGACAAATTAGAAGACAGTTCCAAACTGCAAGATACAGAAACTTCCCTAAATAACATGACGATTTCGACTCGCAAAGGAAATGACATGTAACTTTAATTTTAAAATTCAGAAAATATTTTCTCGTAGAAATAAAGATAGGAACTCTCTTTACCGAAGTAACAATAAAATTCACTCACAACCTAGATTCACAAATTCTCGTTACTACCCTATTCCACAAGACAAACACAACCCATTCGACAGTTCACACCCAGATACTGATTCAACAATTATCAACCAGTACCCAACCCTCGCAACTATCAACCTAGACTGTTCACTTTCAACACCACCCCCGGACATGATTAAAATCCATACAATAATTACTCATACAAAAGACCAACAATTTACCTTCATAAGGACTAGGAGCTACATCCCGACTACTAGAACCAATGAGGGAAGACCAAAGTGCCAAATTTGTCACCGAATAGACGACTTCCTCACAAGTTGCCAACTTACAAAATTCGTCGAAAAGGTCTGCCTCTCCAATTTTCATTATTTTAAGATAGCTGTGTAGAGAATCAAAAATTATATACGGTAGATTGTTTACTTTGAGTCAGAAAGCCTTTATTAAGTTTTTATATCACTTATGTCAATCATAGATTTTTTGTCTAAAAATAGGAACTGTTGGTAACGCAATTCCATGACAAAACATTTTCATTTTCCGTAACTGGCGATTGATTCAAAATAAATTCGAGATTGAACTAGAAAGTGAGGTTATTTATTATTGTTATGGGGATAGAAACTTTTTCCCCGAATTTTTTCCACGTGAAATTCCTACTGACGATCAATACTAGTCAATAATGTCAATCACAATCATCTTGGTGTAAAAACCGAATGAAACCACAATAAAACCTAAGTAGATGGAGGCTTCAAGATCAATCATAATAATGAGTCGTCTTATTTAAGGAATTATGAACTATAAAATGGGGGTTCAG
The DNA here is from genome assembly GCA_032362365.1 of Zygogramma bicolorata. Lineage (NCBI taxonomy): Eukaryota > Metazoa > Arthropoda > Insecta > Coleoptera > Chrysomelidae > Zygogramma > Zygogramma bicolorata. The sequence goes on along the minus strand of JAVJAQ010004475.1, from coordinate 535,413 downwards.
TGTTAGATATGTATCGATGAAAACAGAGATTGGAAATAAGCGATTTTTCGTGTTTGTGTCTCAACAAAGTTCTTCTCGGAAGACATTGTTGAAAATATAAGCTATGGCTATTGATCTTTAGGATGCTGAATAAGAAGAGTTATCTACTAATTATTTTTTTATTAATTTTTGCCAATGAACCTGCTAGTATAAAACAGTTATTTATGATACAAGTGTTAAAAGTGGCATTTTATTTTGCGAAACGAGCGTTAGCGAGTGGAGCAACCCCACGAGCAAAATAAAATCACTTTTAACAAATGTATCATACAAAATTTTTTGTTCAACAGTTACTGCTAGTAAGAAAAAAACAAAAAAAATATAAGATCCGTAAGGATTCGAACACACGATCTTTGGATTACAAGTCAGATGCTCTACGCATCTAGCTACATGGACTTTATAATTGACTACCGCATATTTTGTATTTCAAATCTAAATTGCAAGCATGACAGGCAGGGTTTTGCCAAATACATATAAGTAATTTTGATTCTGATTGTTATAATAGTATTAATATCTGATTAAAGTGTTTCTATTAGAGAGATCTATATTACTGAGTATCCATACTAGCGTCTAGCGACAGATGGACATTTTGGCTCCCGAGCTGTGTACATCTGTCGCTAGACGCTTTTAGTATCCATCATCTCATCTGTCATTTTTCTTTTAACACTAGTGTTAAAAGTACTTTTAACACTAGTGTTAAAAGTGATTTTGTGAAAACGTCAGTTTTTAGTTCATGTGTCAATGAATTAAAAACGTCATTTTTAATGTCAGTTGTACAAAAACATGTTTTTTTATATATTATATTTAGAACCCTGCTTTTTCTCTCTAACGCAGACCCTTGGTGTGCAGTACGCAGATCTCCCAGTGGTCATGGTTATTTCTGTGTACTGTAGTCTCATAATACAAATCTCACACATCTTAATTATTAAGATGAATGTGAATACACTTTGTCTTGATTAAATAGTTGGCATAGTAACTTCATAATCTTCTTTCGCCTATATCTTGAGGTGAAATTTTCGTTCTGCCTTTCTAAGACTATGTACCACTCCAACAATCTTTGCATCATAAAAATTTTGAATTGTTGCAGATAAACTTTCCCTGCTTGTCATTTCGAACACCTTAATTTAAGGCCATTAAAAATTGGTATTAGGTAGGGATATGTTTACTGTCTGCAGTCCCAGTCGACTTCCATGCTGAACACTGAATGGTGATACATTAATGGTGAAAATCTCTGCTTCATTTTCCCTTTTCAAAAAGACAAGCATATCTCATTCTCTCATTTCACCTTTTCCACAACCATTAATCATACATTTTTGATAGCTCCAAGAATAAAATGTAGAGCCTGTTCAATCATCTTTTCTGTAGCATTGTATAAACCCGGATTCCTTTCGAACAGTTTCATAGTTTTTCTTCTCGTCCCACAGGAATCACGTTCATTATACAAAAGGATTTTTTTCAAGTGGTTATTACATAAACAGCATCCATCAAAATTTCTCTAGCTCTTGCACAAGTAGGTACAACAAACAATGCAGTGTATTAATTCCAAAGATTTAGCAATGTTGATATGTTCTTTATTGGTGAAAGGAATGCCTTGTCGTGTCTGAATGTTAAAATACTCATATCTTAAAACAACCTCGTCTCATACCTAAAAACACATTAGGTATTGTAAAGAAAACAATAATTCAATCTACCTACCTACAACCTACATTCTCACTCAACAAGAGCATCATATAAACAATATGCATGACGAATGTGGATAATCAGGGAAAATTCGTAAACATTCAAGCACAAATTACTTAATATTGCAAAAAAAAATAAACACAAAAATATCAGGTTATGTTACAAGTACAAGAAGCACCATCAATGTTTTTGTCATGGAATTGCGTTACCAACAGTTCCTATTTTTAGACAAAAAATCTATGATTGACATAAGTGATATAAAAACTTTATAAAGGCTCTCTGACACAAAGTAAACGAACCAGCGTATATAATTTTTGATTCTCTACACAACTATCTTAAAATAATCAAAATTGGAGAGGCAGACCTTTTCGACGAATTTTATAAGTTGGCAACTTGTGAGGAACTCGTCTATTGGACACTCAGCCGTCACTTGCAATAAAGGCCGTGTTCCGTTTCCCTGTCTGGTTAACCAGAGAGGTTCTCTCTCTCTTTTGGATGGTGCCGGTCAATATGATAGAGAGAGAGCCACTCTGGTTCACCAGACATGGAAACGGAACAGGGCCATAAATAGTCATCCAAACGATACAGGACGACATAATCGACCCCGGGTGTTGTCCTGGGTGATATGGGGACAAAAATATCGAAAATGAAGATGTCCTATCCATCAATGTAATGATTATTACGACACATACACCCGAGCAGTTCTAGGCACAGGGGCGCAACATAATGTGGTTAGGAGGGACATCTCAAAACATTTCCTACCTCTCAAAGAGAGTAACAAGGTATTATTGGTAGCTGGAGGGCATAGAATCGAACATTGGACGATATAGAACTCAAAATGGGAATTGGAGACTACTACGCGACGGTTATTGAAAATATGCCAGTTCCCGTGTTACTAGGAATGGATTTCCTGAAATGACACAATGCCAAAATAAACCTACACAATGGTGTAATTGCATTATCAAATGATGACCAGAGCACTACTGTATCACTTCCAAATTACAATAATTCTAATGGCCATAGCCTCATAGCAAATGATGTTTCAACGCAGGGAAGATCCACTGTTTCACCACACTCAAGAATACAGAAAGTAGAAAGGTATTACAAAGAAATTACTCTTCCGAGCCCATTACCTGAAGAAATTAATCTAGCAAGTTTTATGATAAAAATTGGCCAAACTGGTGGAGATGAAATAAGTCGTATGAACCTCGAAGAAAAGGATAAAATTTGCTCAGCCCCCCTCTCAATATGCACTGGCTTATTGCATCTCAATGGACAAAAAACTTTCAGCAGGAATTGCACTGAAGAAACATTTTCTGTGAAGAAGCTACTTCAGGAACAAAAGTCGAAAATAGGAGAAGCTGTACCAGTAGTGACAAACAAAAGACTAATTTACAACTTAGTGACAAAAAATATACACTGGGAAAAACCAACGCTAGAAACATTGTGGGCTTGTTCTATCATTGAAAAAACAGATTTTACAAAAGAACATAAGGAAATTGGCTATGCCGCGTATAGGATGTGGACTGGACCGAATGAGTTGGAGCTTTATGAGGGATATGATTCAATACATATTCAACAATACATATTCTAATGTGTAAACCACAGGAGCCAGAGAAGGAGATTTCATGGAACAGCCCAATAATACATGAAGGAGAAAGAGCCACCAGAAGATTGAGAGACAGGGGAAATACAGAAGAGAGGGAAAAAAATGTGACGAAAGTAATATCAATAAAAGATTATTGTATAATACCCTATGAAAATATAAATATTAAAGTCAAGTAAGTGGGGTGGAACACAGATAGTTTAGTCGAGAATTTCAAGAAAATAAAAGCTTTCTCATCCAAAGGGGACTTCTAGTGAGTTCAAGACCAGAGATTGACTCAGGAGGAGTTGTCACGAAAATAACCAACAAAAGCCCTGTAAAGTTAAAATTTTCAAAAATGTGGATTCCATACTGAACAGTGAAAACCTATTCAACAAGGAAGGAATGTCACTAACATTAACGTACTTGACACATGTCATCTGTCATAGCTGTATCCGTATCTGGCAGCGGTCGTCTGTCATATGATAGTCTAAGAGGTAGTTCAATGTACCTTGTGTGTTCGTACAATAAATTGAATAAATACCAGTTATGTGAAACGAGTACTTTATTGAAACTGATAAGTCAGATACATAACATATACAAATTCCAAATCTATGAGACAAATGGGATTAACAGGTCTTGTAGAACATTGATGTAGGTCAAGCCACACCTATGAGTGGACCATACCGTGTGTCTCAGAAAGAAAGGGAAATCATTGATAACCAGATCACCGAAATGTTGGAAAATAATATTATCAGGCCCAGGCACTCCCCCTGGACCAGCCCTGTATTACTCGTGAAGAAAAAAGTGGTCAAACGCGCTTCTGCGTCGACTACAGGAAGCTAAATGATGTTGGGAAAAACTCAAGGTATCCCATTCCGCAAATAGATGACATCCCCACATATTTGCACGGAGCGAAGTACTTCACCACTCATGATATGTCCAGCGGATACTGGCAAGTGAAGATTCAAAACTATACACTACCTTTGTTGCACAGGGACACGATCTGTACGAATTTCAAGTTCTCAGCTTCGGATTGTGCAACGCTCCATCTACCTTCAGCTCTCTAGCAGACCGGGTTTTCAGTGGTATGAAATGGAAAGATATCTTGATATATCTGGATGACATCATCATATTCTCCACGACGTTGGACGAGCACCTGGAAAAATTGAGAAAAGTGTTCGAAAGGTTAAAAGATGCAAATCTCACACTGAACCGAAGCAAGTGTGTATATGCGCAATCTGAAGTTGAAATGCTCGGATTCATTGTTAGTGACAAGGGGTTGGTCCCAGACGAAGAAAAGCTACAAGCCATGAAAAAACTTTCGTACACCTAAATATATAAAAAACATTGAAAGCTTCATCGGATTGTGCAACTACTATAGAAAATTTTCAAAAGACTTTTCACTCATTGCAAGGTCATTACACTCAGCAACAAAAAAGGACAGTGGATTCATATGGAGTGAAGCCCAACAAAAAGCGTTAGAAATCCTGAAAGTTTCTATCAGCACCAGTACTTCAGCATTATGACCCAAATAAGGATTGTGAACTGAGAGTGGATACTTGCGTTATCTTATTTGAGGCAGAAGTACGAATCGTAACTGATCATCAGGCCTTGTGTTACGTTCAGTCACTCAAAGACCCTACCGGTAGGTTGGCACGTTGGTCACTGAAGCTAAGCCTATACGATTACACGATAGTTCACAAATAAGGCATGACCATGAAGATGCAGATTGTCTGTCAAGAAACCCAGCATCAATACCAACACAGGAGGAACTCGACGAGGTTGACCACATACCAACTGGTGTCTGAAGACTTGAAGAAAGAACAACAGAAAGATCAGGAAGTGAAAAAACTTGTGGAGGCTGTCGAAAATCCTAACGATAATTCAATATCGATAGGGTTGTATAAAGCAAACGGTAACTTCAATGGTCTTGATAACTTGCTTGTTATACCAAAACATCTCGTGAGAGAGATTTTGTTTTCACACCATGCTGAACCACTATCTGAACATTTAGGGATTGCCAAAACATTGCACAAAATTAAAAGTAGGTATTACTGGCCGAATCTACAAAAGGATATCGAGAAATATGTAAAGGGTTGCAAGGATTGTCAAGCAAGAAAAGGAGCAAAAAATAAAAAGCCTGTTGGTAGGCCCTTTGAGAAAGTGGGAATTTTCTGAGAAATTTTCATTCAGGAAAAGTAAGAGGGGAAAAAAGTTATTGTATTGTAGCTACTGACTATGCTACACGCTGGGCGGAAACAGAAGCGCTGGAATCAGGAAAGGCAGGACCTGTACCCGAATTTATTCTCGAAAAAAAAATCACAAGATATGGATCACCAAAACATCTCAACACTCAAACACTCAAGAAAGAATACAGAAAGTAGAAGGGTATTACAAAGAAATTACTCTTCCGAGCCCATTACCTGAAGAAATTAATCTAGCAAGTTTCATGATAAAAATTGGCCAAACTGGTGGAGATGAAATAAGTCGTATGAACCTCGAAGAAAAGGATAAAATTTGCTCAGCCCCCTCTCAATATGCACTGGCTCATTGTATCTCAATGGACAAAAAACTTTCAGCAGGAATTGCACTGAAGAAACATTTTCTGTGAAGAAGCTACTTCAGGAACAAAAGTCGAAAATAGGAGAAGCTGTACCAGTAGTGACAAACAAAAGACTAATTTACAACTTAGTGATAAAAAATATGCACTGGGAAAAACCAACACTAGAAACATTGTGGGCTTGTTCTATATCTTTGAAAAAACAGATTTTACAAAAGAACATAAGGAAATTGGCTATGCCGCGTATAGGATGTGGACTGGACCGAATAAATTGGGGCTTTATGAGGGATATGATTCAATACATATTCAACAATGTGAATATAGATATTCTAATGTGTAAACCACAGGAGCCAGAGAAAGAGATTTCATGGAACAGCCCAATAATACATGAAGGAGAAAGAGCCACCAGAAGATTGAGAGACAGGAAAAACAGAAGAGAGGAAAAAAGATGTGACGAAAGTAATATCAATAAAAGATTATTGTATAATGCCCTATGAAAATATGAATATTAAAGTCAAGTAAGTGGGGTGGAACACAGATAGTTTAGTCTAGAATTTCAAGAAAATAAAAGCTTTCTCATCCAAAGGGGACTTTTAGTGAGATCAAGACCAGAGATTGACTCAGGAGGAGTTGTCACGAAAATAACCAACAAAAGCCCTAGTAAAGTTAAAATTTTCAAAAATGTGGATTCCATACTGAACAGTGAAAACCTATTCAACAAGGAAGGAATGTCACTAACATACTGTTGTGAACTGAGCTTAACGTACTTGACACATGTCATCTGTCATAGCTGTATCCGTATCTGGCAGCGGTCGTCTGTCTAAGAGGTAGTTCAATGTACTTTGTGTGTTCGTACAATAAATTGAATAAATACCAGTTATGTGAAACGAGTACTTTATTGAAACTGATAAATCAGATACATAACATTATTGGCGACGAGTATGAAGAAAGAGCCTACGTCCAAAGTCTGAAGTCTATTGTCGAGTCAAGTAGGAGTCCTGTCCACGTGTCCAGTGTCAATAAAAATGCCGCTAATTGGGAATATAGAGGCGTTTGAACCAAAAGTAACAGAGATGACCAGTTATCTTGAACGTATGGAACAGTTGTTTGTTTGTAACGAAATTACGGATCAAAAGAAGGTATCCCTATTTCTTACATTAATAGGAGGGATGGCTTACAATGTCCTGAAAGATCTGCTTTCTCCAACTTCACCTAGTGACAAGACGTACTTGGAGTTGAAGGCAGTATTACTGAGTCATTATAGCCCGAAACATCTTGTTATAGCAGAGCGATATACATTTTACTCAGCAAAACAAGAGTTAAACGAAGACATTAAGGGGTTTAGTGTTAAGTTGCAAAGCCTTGCCAAACATTGTGAGTTTGGGACCTTCTTAAATGAAGCATGCCGTGATAAATTGGTTTGTGGAGTGCGTTCTGAAAGCATTAAACGCAAGTTACTTTCTGAAGATAACCTAACCTTCGAGAAAGCCTATCAGACAGCTGTTGCCATGGAACTAGCTGAAGGGCAGCTGAAAGTCATTGCAGCTGAATCTGAGTCAATCAATAAGTTTCAGAGTCATAAGTCAAATAAATGGTCAAAAGGTAACCATAGTAATATGAAGTCCAGCCAGATTCAAGCTAATCAATCTTCAAGTGGAGAAAAGCAAGAAAAATATAGTTCTTCAAATCATGCCGGTACAAAGAGGTGTAGAAGGTGTCTGAGAGAGCATTTCAACCCACTCAAATGTCCAGCAATACAATGGAAATGTTATGCTTGTAATCAAATGGGTCATACAGCAAAATCACCTATGTGTAAGAACAGAGTCCATTCAGTAGAAGTAGAACAAGAAGTGGAAGCAGAAGAAGAAGACGACGAACCATTAGAATTAGGTTTCCTAAACAAGGTCGACATCAAAGGATCAGTACAGAGGTCAGTTTCATTGGATCTGCTCAACAAATTAAGTGACACAGAGAGTTTGAAAATAAACCTCTCTGTTGAGGGTGAGTCTCTCTTAATGGAAATTGATTCAGGTGCGTGTAAATCTGTTATCCAATTAGATGACTATTGTGCATTGTTCAAAAATCTGAAGTTAGAACCTGTCGATTTTAAATTAAAGGTAGTAACAGGTGAAAATGTAAAAGTCATTGGTCAAATCCATGTTCATGTTTCATATAGAAATAGTAACTTATTGTTACCATTAGTTGTTTAAGAAAGTAAGAGTAAGTTCACTCCATTGTTAGGGAGAAATTGGTTGAATATCTTAAATCCGAACTGGAAAAATGTTGTAAATGTCAACGCAATATCAAAAGATAATTCTACTGAAATTAAATCGGCTGTATCAAGTCAAGGGAACACAGGTCAAGGTCATAAGAGTCACAAATAGTCAGAGTGTCAATTATATGCAGAAGTTGAATGTGGTAAATTAATTCATGAAGTCAGAGAGAAATTTCCTATGGTTTTTAAAGAGGATAACAACAGCCGTATCTCACATTTTAAAGTCGAACTTAAATTAAAGCAGGAAGTAAAACCAATTTTCCACAGAGCTTATGAGATGCCGTATGCATTGAAACCGAAGGTGGAAGAGGAGTTAGGGAAAATGGTTGGTGCTGGAATTTTGACAAAAATCAAACATAGCGAATGGGTCAGTCCAATAGTAGTTGTACCAAAAAAAAATTCTGATAATATACGAATTTGCGTTGATTTCAAAAAACCCTTAATCGTGTCCTTGAATCTGAGCACTGTTTACTACCATTGCCAGGAGATATTTATGCAAGTCTCAATGGTAATTGTTGTTTTTCAGTGTTGGATTTGAAGGGTGCTTACCAAGAGCTAGTAGTAAGCGATTCCTCTAAGCGATTACTTACTATAAATACTCACATGGGTCTTTTCACTTACAACCGCTTGACGTATGGTATTAGTAAAGCTCCCGGAATTTTCCAGTCTATCATGGATACAATATTATCCGGATTGACAAACACAAGGTGTTATTTAGATAACATTTTGGTGTTTGGTAAATCCTTGTTAAAATGCCATCATGAAGTAATTGAAGTCCTTTCTCGGTTGGCAGAATTCAACGTTAAAGTAAATGAAAAAAAATGTAAATTTTACAAACAAAGTGTAGAATTTTTAGGGCATGTTATTGATGTCGAAGGAGTTCACCCTACAGCAGAAAAAATAAAATCAATAAAAGAGACTCCATCACCACAAAATCTAACACAGCTTAAATCATACTTAGGTTTAATAAACTATTATGGTAAATTCATACCAATGTTATCAGCAGAATTGAAACCATTATACGAACTTTGCAAAGCAGATGTAAAATTTAATTGGACCAATGAATGTGAAAACATTTTCCAAGCTAGTAAAAACTTATTGTCATCAAACCAGGTGTTAATACATTACAACCCCTCATTACCCATTTACTTAACAGCTGATGCAAGTGGTTATGGCGTCGGTGCTGTGTTGAACCATCGTATTGAAGGTGAAGAACGTCCAGTATCTTTTGTCTCAAGTACCCTAACACAGGTCGAGCAAAGATATTCAAATTTAGAACGTGAAGCACTTGCCATCATGTTTGGAATCAAGAAATTTCACAAATATATTTTTGGGAGAAAATTCATTTTGGTAAGCGATCATGAACCATTAAAATTCAAGAACGTGAAGCACTTGCCATCATGTTTGGAATCAAGAAATTTCACAAATATATTTTTGGGAGAAAATTCATTTTGGTAAGCGATCATGAACCATTAAAATTCATTTTTAATCGCAATAAGGGTATTCCTTTTACAGCTGCTGCCCGTATAACACGTTGGGCAATTACTTTATCAGGGTATGAGATTGAATATCGAAAGGGGTCTTTAGTTTCAAATGCTGATGCATTATCCAGATTGCCTATTTTAAGTAATACTGGTATCTCTGATGATATTTTCTCATTCAATATGTATAACGATGTACCTCTGAATAGCCAAGCAATAGCGCGTGAGTCTAAAAAAGATCTAACTTTGACAAAAGTAATGGGGATGACTATTCGTGGATGGCCAAATTCAATCAACTCACATGAGCTACTGCCATATTTCCAAAGGCGACATGAGCTCTCGATTGAACAAGATTGTTTTCTATTTGGAAGCAAAGTAGTTGTTCCAAATGCACTGAGAGCAAACATATTAAAACTTTTCCATGAACAAAATGTAGGAATTGTTCGTTCTAAAATGTTGATTAGATCCTATTGCTGGTGGCCAAACATAAACAATGATATTGAAAAGTTCATCAGTACATGTGAAATCTGTCAAGAATATCAGAATTTTTCAAATAGGTCTTCACTCCTACCATGGCCTGCAGCACCTAATAACTTTTATCGTGTGAATATAGACTTTTTCCATAAATATTATCAAACTTTCTTAATTTTGGTGGACAATAAATCAAAATGGATTGATGTGAAATTAATGACAAACGGAACCACACCAAAAGAGACAATTTTAAAACTAAAAGAGATATTTTGTGTGTTTGGGTTGCCTGTTGAACTTGTTTCAGACAATGGGCCTCCTTTTAATTCAACTGCATTTCATATGTTTTGTCAAGCAAATGGAATAAATATTATTAAGTCCCCACCGTACCATCCCCAAAGTAACGGGTTAGCTGAACGTGGCGTCCAAACGGTTAAAAAATCTTTGGACAAAAATATTTTTTATAGTGGAAGCCAAGTACTATCTGAAAGTCTTATTCAAAGCAGGTTGGCAAACTTTCTCTTTTCATACAGAATGACTCCTAGTACATCAACATCGTTATCACCTGCTGAAATGCTATTTAAACAAAGACCAAGATCTCGTTTTGATTTGATAAAGCCTTCATTCAATAATCCCCATACCAAGACAGAAAATTCAACTAGAAATACTAAATTGTATTCCCTAAATGAACATGTATATGTAAAGAATGTAACAACTAAACTCTGGGAAAGAGGTGAAATTGTCAAAATTTTTAAGTTATTGTACTTACCTTGTTCAGGTTAGTGAATGTATAAAGCATGTTCATGCTGATAGTCTTCATTGCGATCCTAATGGATTACCTCATGATCAAGAAAATATACCACGTAGTGATCATGACAGTTCAGAAGATCCTATTGTGAATATTTCATCCGGCATTGTACCCGTTGTAAATGTAAATTCTTCACCCAATATTGTAAATCCTATGAATGAAGTTATGGACAGTAATACAGGCAATAATAATAGTGGTCTAGAATTGGAATCGAGTAAGTCCAAACCTGCAAAAACTGTTTCCATTACTCCATACATGAGTCGTTCGGGTGGAACAATTAAAGCGCCTTCTAAATTGGGTTTGTAAAACAAAAAAAAGAAGGGGGAAAATGTTGTGAACTGAGCTTAACGTACTTGACACATGTCATCTGTCATAGCTGTATCCGTATCTGGCAGCGGTCGTCTGTCATATGATAGTCTAAGAGGTAGTTCAATGTACCTTGTGTGTTCGTACAATAAATTGAATAAATACCAGTTATGTGAAACGAGTACTTTATTGAAACTGATAAGTTAGATACATAACATATACAAATTCCAAATCTATGAGACAAATGGGATTAACAGGTTTTGTAGAACATTGATGTAGGTCAAGCCACACCTATGAGTGGACCATACCGTGTGTCTCAGAAAGAAAGGGAAATCATTGATAACCAGATCACCGAAATGTTGGAAAATAATATTATCAGGCCCAGGCACTCCCCCTGGTCCAGCCCTGTATTACTCGTGAAGAAAAAAGTGGTCAAACGCGCTTCTGCGTCGACTACAGGAAGCTAAATGATGTTAGGAAAAACTCAAGGTATCCCATTCCGCAAATAGATGACATCCCCACATATTTGCACGGAGCGAAGTACTTCACCACTCATGATATGTCCAGCGGATACTGGCAAGTGAAGATTCAAAACTATACACTACCTTTGTTGCACAGGGACACGATCTGTACGAATTTCAAGTTCTCAGCTTCGGATTGTGCAACGCTCCATCTACCTTCAGCTCTCTAGCAGACCGGGTTTTCAGTGGTATGAAATGGAAAGATATCTTGATATATCTGGATGACATCATCATATTCTCCACGACGTTGGACGAGCACCTGGAAAAATTGAGAAAAGTGTTCGAAAGGTTAAAAGATGCAAATCTCACACTGAACCGAAGCAAGTGTGTATATGCGCAATCTGAAGTTAAAATGCTCGGATTCATTGTTAGTGACAAGGGGTTGGTCCCAGACGAAGAAAAGCTACAAGCCATAAAAAAATTTCCTACACCTAAATCTATAAAAAACATTGAAAGCTTCATCGGATTGTGCAACTACTATAGAAAATTTTCACAAGACTTTTCACGTATTGCAAGGTCATTACACTCAGCAACAAAAAAGGACAGTGGATTCATATGGAGTGAAGCCCAACAAAAAGCGTTTGAAATCCTGAAAGGAAAGTTTCTATCAGCACCAGTACTTCAGCATTATGATCCAAATAAGGATTGTGAACTGAGAGTGGATACTTGCGTTATCTAATTAAAGGCAGAAGTACGAATCGTAACTGATCATCATTCAGTCACTCAAAGACCCTACCGGTAGGTTGGCACGTTGGTCACTGAAGCTAAGCCTATACGATTACACGATAGTTCACAAATAAGGCATGACCATGAAGATGCAGATTGTCTGTCAAGAAACCCAGCATCAATACCAACACAGGAGGAACTCGACGAGGTTGACCACATACCAACTGGTGTCTGAAGACTTGAAGAAAGAACAACAGAAAGATCAGGAAGTGAAAAAACTAGTGGAGGCTGTCGAAAATCCTAACGATAATTCAATATCGATAGGGTTGTATAAAGCAAACGGTAACTTCAATGGTCTTGATAACTTGCTTGTTATACCAAAACATCTCATGAGAGAGATTTTGTTTTCACACCATGCTGAACCACTATCTGAACATTTAGGGATTGCCAAAACATTGCACAAAATTAAAAGTAGGTATTACTGGCCGAATCTACAAAAGGATATCGAGAAATATGTAAAGGGTTGCAAGGATTGTCAAGCAAGAAAAGGAGCAAAAAATAAAAAGCCTGTTGGTAGGCCCTTTGAGAAAGTGGGAATTTTCTGAGAAATTTTCACTCAGGAAAAGTAAGGGGGGAAAAAAGTTATTGTATTGTAGCTACTGACTATGCTACACGCTGGGCGGAAACAGAAGCGCTGGAATCAGGAAAGGCAGGACCTGTAGCCGAATTTATTCTCGAAAAAAAAAAAAATCACAAGATATGGATCACCAAAACATATCCTATCAGATAGAGGTCAAACTTCTCTATCTGAGTTAGTACACGAGCTGTTGAAAAGTATGGGCACAACTACCATCTTAAGACCTAACATAAAAGCGGGTAAACTTGACATTTGACATGTCATATTTCAACATAGACATAGAACAGTAAAAACAACTTGTCAACCATCACTTATGAGACATCATAAGTTCCCAACACTCTCCCTTTGTTTCATAAGTGTCAAAAATAAAAATAAAAAAAAAATCGCTACAATTTATTACATGGTTTTATGCAGATAGACCAATCCATTTGCAACAATATTCATGCTTATCTCTAGGAACACTCTTTGTCAAAAAATCCGCCAACATTTCTTTAGTGGAAACATGATTAAGATTAATCAAACCATCATTGATTTGTCGAATAAAATGATACCTCATATCTATATGCTTCGTTCGTTTATTTGAAACATCATTTTTTGCAAGAGAAATTGCACGGTTATTGTCACAAAAGAAAGAAATGCCTTCAGCTGGTATCAAATTTTTAGACAAATTAATTTCGCCAATTATGTCATTTATGAAATTAAATGAATATACACCACGAGAAGCATCACTTGTTTGTTGCTCGGTTGAGGACCGAGCAACAATTCTTTCCTTTCTACTTTCCCAATGGATGGCACTGCCTGACATCAAAAAACAAAATCCTGAATATGACTTTCTTTCTTTGGGATCATTTTCCCAGTCAGCATCAACAAAACATCTCAAGGGTTTTGTCGTCATCCAATGTGTTTTATCAAAATTTGAATTGAATTGACTCAGAAATGAAGTAGAATAAGCAATATCAGGTCTACAAGTGACACTTAGATACATAAGGGGTCCTACAAGTTCTTGATAAGGGTAAGTATTATCTACAGAATTAGGTTTTTCTAATTTCAAATTTGGCTCAAGTGGAGTACCAGTAGGATTGGAATTTAACATTCCATATTTCCGTAATAAATTTGTTATATATTGTTTATGATGTAATTTAATTTTATCATCATCTCTCACAATTGTCATGCCAAGAATCTGTTTAGCATACCCTAAATCTTTGATTTCAAAATTAGTTTTCAGAAACCCTTTCAAACGCTTACATTCAGACTTATCATTATAAAAGAGAAAATGATCATCAACATAGAGAGCAACAAAGACAACTGAATCTTTTTCAATTTTGTAGAATAAGCACTGCTCAGTGTTACACTGTTTATAATGTAGTTTGACAAAAACATCGTTGGTTTTCTCATACCAATTTCTAGAGGATTGCTTCAATCCGTAAATGGATTTTCTGAGAAGACAAACTTTATTTTCATTCCCCTTTTTAACAAAACCTCCAGGCTCTGTCATATAAATGTTTTCTTTTAAATCCCCATTTAGGAAGGCTGTCTCTACATCTAAATGGTTGATATGTAAATTCAATTCAGAAGCAAGTCCAAAGAGAAATCTTAAAGAGCTATAACTCACAACTGGAGAGTAAGTATCGGTATAACCAATTCCGTATTTCTGACTACAACCTTTGGCTACAAGCCTTGCTTTGAATTTGGAAATGTCTCCATCTGAATTTCTTTCAATTTTATATACCCACTTATTTTTAACCAAGTTACAATTTTCAGGTTTATCAACTAGAACATAGGTTTTATTTTTCAAGAGAGAATCAATTTCTGACTGCATAGCAACTTGCCATTTGTTATTATTAGAATCGGAAATTGCAGCATTATATGAATCAGGTTCTCCTTCAGAACAGAAATAGGACAAAAAACCTGGAAATTCTTTTACTTTACGATCTCTAATAGAATACCTCTCATCATCCACAGCATTAGGAGCTAATCAGGAAAATTCTTCATCACTGGGAGGTGCTATAGTCACAGTGCCTTCTGAAGTGGACTCATCTGTCATATTTTCAGCTGATAATTCTTTTGAATCGGGTTCATAATTGGAACAATCCTCCAGATATTCCTGGTATTCTCAAACTCGCTTTCTTCTACTGAGTCATCCTCTGAATCTCCAGCTAATGTCAAGGACCTATCATCTTCGGATTCAGATTCAATATAAGGTTGAGAATCTGAAGAGAGACTAGTAGCAATATTTGGTTTCTTCATGCCGCAGGTAGATGTTATGGATTTGTTTTCAATAAATTCTACGGAGCAAGCTACAACTAACTTATGAGTTTCAGGATCCAATAGACGATATCCTTTTGTAAGTTCACAATATCCCTTAAAGATGAGTGGTTTGCTTTTATGGTCGAACTTTTTGCGTTTTACACTAGGAACGTAGGCATATGCTTGACAACCAAAAACAAGCAGGTGTGACAAGTCAGGTTTAATACCACTCCATTTTTCTTCTGGGGTCATACCTTGAATCCTTTTGGTGGGAAATCTATTGATCAGGTAGACTGCAGTATTGGCCGCCTCGGCCCACATTCGATATACCTCTCAGCAACGCCATTCTGTTCTGGGTTATATGGTACTGTGAGATGATGTTTTATCCCATGTGCTTTAAGTAATGGCTTAGTTCAGCGGTGCACAACCGTTGAGAACAGTGGCGGATCCACGGGGGGGGTTCGGGTCCGGACCCCCCCCCCCCATTGGGAAAATAAGAGATTTTTTTTTAATTTTTTCGGCTCCTAATTTTCAAATTTTGTTAGGGAACGGAAAAATGTCACATGAGCAAGACAAATATTAAAATAGAATACTTTTTTTTGCTTTAAAATTGAGGAACTTCAATAATTATTATTACATTCCATTGAAAACTAAAGAGCAGGCTACATTTAAACATTGGTAAATTTTCGAGGTTTTTAGGAAAATTCTATATTTTATCTTACGTTGTAAGCGCTAATAAAAATCTCAAAAATCATCTTAAAATATCAATAATAGTTGAACAAAATATACAAATATATGTGAAAAATGTGTAGGAAAATTGTTAACAGAATATATTGAGCTAATCTGAACTTCATTTTTTAACAACCAATTTCATCAATTTATTCAATTCAATAATCCTCCAATTCCTGAGAAAAATTCTCAAGAATTAAAAATAGTACAAATAAGATCCGATTGAATGTTACCCAAACAAACAAACAAATTTCGCTTGAAATTTTTGGACTCACCGATTGTTCTTTCCTTTTTTTTTTCTGGTTCAGTCGGTTCGGACGCTGGATCAAGCCGAGTTAAATATGAAAATAGAGTCCTCTTCATGTTGTAGGTTCAAAATAAAATTCCCTATTTTTTTTAAACTATCAAATTTATCTTTTTCTCGATGACACCTTAAAGAAAATTGACACTTGTCAGGCTTATCGAGGAAAAGTTCGAGAAATTTCTGACAGTGCTGCCATTGTATCTTTTTTGGCGCAGTATTTGAAAAATTAGAGTTGTTACATTTGTGATAAGTATTGTGTATGCCGATACTATGTATGAGTAGAATATGCTGTTGATTAGGTTAAATCAACTCGATTCGATTTGAAAAGTGTAAAGTTTCGAACCTACTTTACCTCCTGGCTACACCTTCAAATTTTGCTCATGTCAATCTCTTTCACCTTTTTTTTTGGCTCCTGACTAGTTGTTGCTATACGGTAGCTCATAATTTTCTGTTATATATATATATATATATATATATATATATATTTTATATATATATAAATTTTGAGTTATAGACCCCCCCCTTGACCTGATCCTGGATCCGCCACTGGTTGAGAATAATCACTAAACGTGTTGAGCCGCTGCTCAACGGTTGAGAGTGATCAATGGTGCAGCGGTCCGTTCAGCCGAACAAGTTGGCACATCACTCAACTGTTGAGCACGGCTGAACGAACCCATGATTCAAATCGTTGGGTGCAATATTCACTCCCATTATCTGATCGTATTGCCGTAATTTTTCGATCACACTCATTTTTCACCATTTTCAGAAATTCTTCAAATACTGAAGTAACGCCATCTTTGGTTTGAAGAAAATATATAAAAACTTTTCTCGTACAGTCATCAATAATAACAAACATGTATCTTGCCCCACTCCATGAAGGTTTTTCAAGCATATAAAGATCTGTGTGGACAAGTCGAGCCGATCCTTAGCAAGCTGAGTCTTAGATGATTTGAAAGTCTTTCGAAGCTGTTTTGCTTTGATGCAAGATATACATTTATCAAATTTGGCTTGTAAGGGATAATCAATGCCTGTTGATATATTTCGAAGAGCTTTCATACTAACATGATTTAGGCAAGTCTTCTATGCCACAGTTCATGTTAGGATGGGTCCTGTACTAACAGAACTGTATCAGTGAGTTTGGTATCAAGTACATAAAGACCTCCTCTATTTGTCGCTTCTGCTATCATCTCTCCCTCAAGTTTGAATGGTTCTGCATCAATAATCTGACATCCATTTTTGTTGAAGGTAACAGTGTATCCTTTCTTCACCATTGAGTTAACAGAAAGAAGGTTAGCAGTCATATGCTTCACGTATGTGACATTGGAAATCAAGGTAGTATCATCATTCTCAAGCTCAACTTCTATATCTCCTTGGCCACCACATTCTAACTCAGTACTATCAGCAATGTAAACATTCTTATTTTGGTTATCGATACTGAAGTTTATAAAGGCATTCCTATCACCAGACATGTGTGAGCTGGCTCCAGAATCAATATACCAGGTTCCTGAACTCCTGCCTATATTAGTTTGTGCGGTAATGTTAAGTTTATCGGGCACCAAGCGATAAAAAAAAATGTTTGCGGGAACTTACGTATTTCGACCTCCTGAACAAAAAACTTAAATCAAAAATTTGGCGCTCTCCAATAGTTTTCAAGATACAGGGCTTTTTTTGGGTCAAAAATGGGATTTTTGAATACACGTTCCCTCATCAAATTTACACTTGAAATTCATCCTTCTTTTTCATCAGCACAATGTACACATCCCTAATTATCCGTTCCACACTTTTTTTCATTCGGAAACACTAGTTTTATAACAAAAAAATGCACTTTTCCTCAACAACAACAAAAACATTGAAAATTCGGCATGTCACTGCTAAATGTTTAGTGTATTTTTTTTATGAGGGGTTGGTACCTTGGAAAACCATAGCACACTATTCAAATTTAAAATCTCGGGAATTAATTTTCTTTCATTTCATCATCGACAATTAGCAATTGTTTTATTATTCTTGATTGTTGAAATTGAAATGGATCTCAAAAATAAATTAAAAAAAGCATACGAACCTGCATACAAACCAAGTAAGTGTGGATTTTGTCGAACCGCCCCTTTTTAAACTAAAATAATATAATTTCAGATGATATATTGTGGAAAATACAGGATATAATTGGTCATTCCGAACTGTGGCCGGATTTCATCATAAGCACTTTGGATTCGCCCACATTCCAATATGTGGAGAGAGTAAAGATTTGTTCTTTTTTTTACCTAAATGGTATTAGAGATCATATGATGCTTTATCAATTCCTTGTGAGAATAAAGGGAATGTCGCTAATGTGTCAATATCACTCAACAATAAAAAATTTATACGATTATTGGAATCACAATGAATTTGGATGTGAACGAAGAGAAAAATATTTTAGCAAATGTGTTTTGCATGGGTTTTATGAAACTTTGAATAGTAACCGAAGACAACCAAATCAAATAAACTAAGTTTATAAAATGTATTTATTCACAATAAACGTTATACAACAGATCTGATAATTTGTTTAATACTTAGGATTATTCAAATAACAACAATATGATTCAATCAATCAATTCAATGTTCGAGGTGTGCTGCAGATTGCAATTTGAATAAGGACAATTTACAATATCGTTGTGGAAGAAACTATACCATCAAAGTGCATAAGAAGAAGGCAAAAAAAGGAAAATGCAGTTTCAAAAAATCTTCTACTCCAGATACATATTCTTCGTGGTTTCTAGGAATTTCTCAATCCGTTGTCCAGGTCTGTAGACACGTTTAAAGATATATTCCGAAATATAGCCCTTGAAGTGTGACTTCTTTCTGCCATATTTCGGAATATGATCTCTAATGTCTCTCCACAGCCTCTCAACGGATTGAGTATTGGCTCCTGAAAATTAAAAT
Organism: Zygogramma bicolorata; assembly: GCA_032362365.1. Classification (NCBI taxonomy): domain Eukaryota; kingdom Metazoa; phylum Arthropoda; class Insecta; order Coleoptera; family Chrysomelidae; genus Zygogramma; species Zygogramma bicolorata. The sequence goes on along the minus strand of JAVJAQ010004475.1, from coordinate 516,191 downwards.
TATATTTATTAATTGCTTCGTTAAATCGAAAAAAACAACTTCCTTACCAGAGGTGGGATCGACAAAGTTGTAGGAATGATTAACTGTCAGATGCTGGAAGCCTTCTTCTCCCAACCGGTTGTAGGCTTTCCAGCTATCTGACACTATTGTCGTCCCTGGCTTTATCCAATCTTTGATGACACCGATGAGGGTTGTCGCGGTTCTGTCTTCAACAGGAACAACAAATATTCTCTTGGACCCTCTTTCGATGCCACCAAATACCCATTGACCCTCGATTACCCTTCCACGGTTGTATTTTCTCTTTCCAAACTTGGCTTCATCTATCTCCACAATCTTGCCGACTCCACCAAGTTTGGTCAGATTATCCTCAGCCCATTTCATGCAAACCTGCAGAATAAAATAATTGAAATGGATGATCTAATTTCAACGAAATAACTTACCTCACGACAGTAATTTGCCCAATCCACTACTGCCATCAAAGACATATTTAATTCTCTTTGCATGAAACAGGTCCGAGGATGGGGTAATTCGAGGAAGTATCCAACTGTCAAAGCCATCCTCTGGAGACCAATTTTTCCGTCGAAGAATGTATCCTTCCTTGCAGATTTTTTGAAACTGCATTTTCCTTTTTTTGCCTTCTTCTTATGCACTTTGATAGTATAGTTTATTCCACAACGATATTGCAACTTCTCTTTATTCAAAGTGCATACTGCATCACACCTCGGGCATTGAATTGTCGAGAGAAATATTCCAATTGTTGTCAGGTAATTAACTAATGCCCTTTTATTATGCACCAGAGCTGAATATTCGAATAATTTCATCATTTTGATTATTCACTTAAAAACTTCAAAATGAAGGAAAATTAATTCCCGAGATTTTAAATTTGAATAGTGTGCTATGGTTTTCCAAGGTACCAACCCCTCATAAAAAAAATACACTAAACATTTAGCAGTGACATGCCGAATTTTCAATGTTTTTGTTGTTGCTGAGGAAAAGTGCATTTTTTTGTTATAAAACTAGTGTTTCCGAATGAAAAAAAGTGTGGAACGGATAATTAGGGATGTGTACATTGTGCTGATGAAAAAGAAGGATGAATTTCAAGTGTAAATTTGATGAGGGAACGTGTATTCAAAAATCCCATTTTTGACCCAAAAAAAGCCCTGTATCTTGAAAACTATTGGAGAGCGCCAAATTTTTGATTTAAGTTTTTTGTTCAGGAGGTCGAAATACGTAAGTTCCCGCAAAAATTTTTTTTTTATCGCTTGGTGCCCGATAAACTTAACATTACCGTTTGTGCCAACAAGGCTTTCTGTTTTGCAAAAGCACATTCAAGCTTTTGTTATATTATTGAAACGAAACTGAGAAGTGGTATCATTTGATTTACTGTTTGCACCATTATTTTTCAAATCCTCCTTAGGTGGTTTACAATTGGCATTTTTGTAGTGACCTTTGAATTTGCACACCCGAAACCATGGCTTCTTTCTTGGCTTATGATTTGAGAAATTAGCGCTTTGTGAATTGCCTACACTATTTTTGTATTTATCATCCTGAATAACTTTTGTTTTGATAAGATCGGTAGTGATCTTTTGTGAAGAACTTGTCAACCATCACTCATGAGACAACATAAGTTTCCAACAATTTGCTTATAACACTGCCAAACAATTTACAACAACCTTCTCTTCATTCATTTGGGGTTACCTATTTCGTCATAATGTACAAAATAGAAATCGTAAAACGAAGAAATTTACGCTATCATAACGCTACATAATAGAAATCGTAATTTATCATTATAGTACAAAATAGAAACGTACAGTAACAGAATGCTACACTTTCATAACATAATTTATCATAATGGACATATTCAGAACGTATTTCGTCATATCGTACCTTGTCATATCGTACCTTATCATATCGCTACAATATCAGAACATCAAAATATCATAACCGTACTTCATAGAATTCGTAACTCATCATAATGGTACAAAATCAGAAACGTATTTTATCATAATCGTAAAAAATCAAAATGTATTGCGTCATAATCGTAAAGTATCAGAACGTACTCTATCATAATCTAATAGTACATGGGCTTGCTTACAATATCAATAAAAATATATGTTAATGGGATATCCGCTGTCATTTAGGAATCCAGAAGAGATCTGTGATCTTGAATATATTCGAAATATTGAATAATAACATTATTTTTCACCTATTGCAGCTAATTTTTATATTTTGTATTCCTCAATATCCAAAAAAATGTTTCCCACCCTGATTCCTATATTTACATGACACTGTTGCCAGTCAAGCGGGCACTGTATCAATCTATTTAATTGTTGAAAAAGTTTATGCACTAAAATAAGACTGCGATGTTAAAACAATTCTTTGCTCCTGATGAACAATTGTTTACTTTCACTCCAGAGTCGCGAAATTAGGTATATGAACTATTATGATGACCTAAGATTCCATATGTATCCTGTTACAAGTTTTAGTTGGTTTCTATAGGTATTTTTTTTCAGGTTCAAGTAATATAGAGAAAGACTCCGTATTTCAACAAAAACATGTAGTAACACCTAAATACATCTGGACTATAAAAAGTTAACAATGGAGTGTATACTCAGTTAAAACAACCTAAATGAAAAATATACCAACTGGAATTCACATCAAAAGACAACTGTAGATGCTGGCAATGGAAACATCGTAAGACTTGTTTTCAATAAGAAGATATAAGGGCCGACAAGTGTGGGGTGTGCATTGAATCGCTGCAAAAAACTTGTGGTATTAGATGTAATATCTGTACAATATGGTTTCACATTGCTTGTGTGGGCTTAATTCATGAAAATATCAAATTGTATGAAGCAGGTGCAAAATATGAAATTGCAACTAGTGTTAAAGTGGTGAGCGAGTTGGATGTGACTAATATCCCAACGACCGTCCAGATTTACACCGAAGATGTTTTGACAGAACTAGAAAATATCATGAAAAAAACTGGAGAACATGGAAAATAATAACGAATAGACACATGATCAACAATTGAAAATCAATGAAGACTCACAACAACATGAAATAGTAATTATTCGAAGCTAGTTAAACGAGGTCAAAGAAGAGCTGAAAAAGCAACAACAAAAACAAGGAACAGTGAACACAGATTATCCTACAAGAAATAGGACAGCTCAATAGCAGGATAAATAACTGAATGATGTATAGTTCAGAATAATCCATATCAGTTAATCCAGAAGATACATATAAATTTGATCTATCCAAAAACAAGGAGATTCTCAATTTACTCTCAGTCGAGATAAATAACGGGAATATTGCAAGAATCACATTATGGGTTTCAATAGATCCAGTGCCAAAACATGTTCCACAAACGTCACATTTGATGGCTTAGAGAAAAAAGCAAGCATTGAGACTTTTGAACAAACTCAAATCAGCACCTTACCGGATAAGCACTGACAGAACAAAGATGCAAATTGAACACTTCAAGAGGATGAAGGATGGACTGAAAACAAAAATCTTAAATGGTGAACCTAATCTAATACAATGGTCAACCGAGAAAACTAAACAAAAATGGTAAACAGGGGTGCGCTGCGTAACACCCACATTTCGTAACACCCACATTTCGTAACACCCACAGTGCATAACACCCAAAGTGCGTAACACCCATATTTCGTTATGCCCACATTTCGCAACACCCACACTCTCCGAACATAACCGAATGATGCACTGTTGCAAAATTTACCGGATATTCTGCAATTTTCTATTAACCCAATCTAACTCAAGCTAACTTACCTAACCTAAAAGAAGGATGGTGTGGTAGTTTAAACATCTTTTAAAAACTTACATTCCTTCAAGTCTTTGGATATCTCATCCACTTTGAATTCCAGTATGGATAATTTTTCATAAAACAGAGAAAGCAATAACCGCTTGAGTGATTCCAAAATGAATCGAGGACGGCTTAGCCCCTTCGAATTAGACTATTTTCATTGCACGTTGCCAAAATGATTAAGATTCTAACGTCAGCCCATATATTGAATTTTGAATGCGCGCGCATCCAAATTATGATAGATTACGATTCTGATAGAATTCGTTATGATATTTTACGAATTCTATGGTGTACGATTTCTATCCTGTACGATTCTGATGGTGTCCCGTTATGATATATTTTGAATATGATTTTGTCACGTTTCTATCGAATACGTTATGATAAAATACGTTAGACGAAGTACGTCCTGATAATGTACGTAATGATAGTATACGTTTTTATAAAATACGATTTCATTAAAGTACGATTCTGATATTATACCATTATGACGCATTACGATTTCTATCATGTAGCGTTATGATATGGTATATTATGATGCAATGTATGGGCCCATTCATTTTTGTTTATGGCCGAGAACCTATAATCTATATTGCCAACTATGCCAACAGAAGCAAACCTGATAGAACCCCGAACCCTTTGGAAGCAAATGGAATAAGAGAAAAGGCCCTAGTAATAAGAAATTCAGCAGCAAAAAAATTATAAGACAAAAAAATCAATAGACAAATTGAGATATCACAGTAAACATCGTCGATTTGACTTTCAGCCAGAATATAAAGTTAAGATTTTCACCCCAAAAAGAATAATTGGTTGGTCAGAAAAACTACTATGGAAATGGTTTTGTCCTTATACAATCATTCGAAAAGTTGGAGAAGTGGAACATGAAATTCAAAAGGGGACTTCAGAAGGAAGAAGTGGTCCATGTCAGTCGAATTTTACCTCACAATGACCCCTGGACTCTAGAGGAATAACTGTTCAAATGAGTAGTAATAGTATATTATGCAACGATCGTGTAATGATTATTAGTTCTGCCTGTATTATTAGTTCTGCCTTATTCTTGCTATATTATATAAAAAGTTTAATTTTTAATTGTAAATGTTACTTGGTGTCCTTATGTAAAAATATTTTAGATTGAAATGATGTCTCAGCTTATGCTACATATTTCGATAATTTTTCAAAACTGACGTGTATATCCATCTACTGATGGCTGCTGTATGCTTATACGAATAAATTTTATTATTATTATTATTATTATTATTATGAGCATAAACCGGGATACACCATACGAAACTCACCTTCGGCTCGTTTCGTATGGTTTATGCTAGTGTATTAATAACCATTACATGAGAGTAGCAAACGCTATTTTATCTACACCCGATAAATAGTGAAGAACTACAAATATTATATTTATAATTGTATTGCACACAATAATACTAATTTAACGAATTTCTTTGAAAAATTCTACAGAATTGTAATTAATAGTATTACTTCGAGAAATAAAATGATGAGATATGAAAAGAAGATCAAAAATCAAAGAAAAAAAAGTTTACTTGAGATCGGATTCGAACCAATGTCTCCTCCAGCTAGATTAATCAATGTCAGCGCCACAGACGGCTCGGTTACGGAGAGCCCACAAAATTGGATGAAAAAATAAATAATAAATCATGCATTTGTCAAATGAAAAATTTAATCATTCTAACTGTATTTCTGTGGGTGAAGGTGTCGAAGGTGATTCTGCCATATCGCTGGTATCAGACATTTTATTATGCTTATCGAAGTTTGTCTGTATTCTTCAAAAATCCAATACCTATACCGATTTTGACTTGACAAACGTCAAATGCAGAGCATGTAAATCATGCTTGATTGAAAAATAATGGGTTTCTATTGGTTGAAAATCTGTATCGTAATGGATTTCATTATAAAACGGGTTGTGGGCATATAAGTGTATTATTAGAGTACGGGTGTAGATAAAAGCAATAAACAAATAACAAATATAAACAGTTTTTATGTTGTTAGGAAAAAAAAATGGACTAGTACAAAAATAAAAATATTTCAGGGGACCCTTGCAATTCTGTTGGGCATATGGTATCATTACGGATCATAACCTAGAAGTAACAGCAGGCGCTTTTTGGAAAGCTCTACCATCAGTCATTACCTACGAGGCAACAATACCCAGCAAACACATCTGTGACATTGACATCTCCGATATATCATAATGAGGTCACAGCTGTGATATAATTTTGTTAAATCTCGCCGATATCTACTACGTGTAGAGATGATACGTAACTATTTAGATATCCATTGGATATACTAGTTAAGATGTCTCAGATTCATCAACTTTATAACATCGCGAAAATGTTTTATTCGTGCACAATTGTGATATCGACATAATACATAGCTAGGATATCTATTCGATATCGTACATAGATGTTAATATTGCGATGTCCAATAGGCAAATATTTTCAAATGTCAGTGAGACATAGAGTATGTAACGTCACGATATTATCCTATCAAATTCGAAATCCGTATCGCATAACATTTATACACTACTTACGTTCGCAGCTTTCCCTAGAGACAGAGAAGGTGGTAATGTTATAACAGTGACAGAAAAGAAGTGTATCAGTATTCTTCGTAGTTTTCTGGGTTTTTAATCTACCCAAGATGAATAAAAACCTTGTGTGTTTTACTTATACCTAATAGATTGTGAGCAAATTTTCTCGACTTTTCGCTATCTTGATTTTGATCAATTTCAACTGAAGAGATGCCTTTCGAGAGTTTGCCAGCAGAGGCGCACCTTACTTGATTTTAATTTAATCTGTGATGCCATGATATCCGTCTGTTCGACGGCCATTCGATTATTTATGGATTTATAGGTTATGTTTATTTCATGATCTCATTTTTTGCATGCAGTTTCTTGCTTTCCCGCGAAATGCTAGAAATTATGTAGTCATCACATTTTGACTTATTATCAGGTATTCCTTTTGCTTTCAATTTGATAAAAAAAAACTCAGTGATTGTGATGTGATTTTAAATCTTCCGAAACAATAGTTGTGAGTGAAACTGGAAAGTATTGATATCTTATCGTTCTACTTTCTGAGGAACCGAAATTAGGTAAGTAGTTTTTTGTTCATAGTGTTGAACAAATGCAATTTTAATGTGATTACGAGCCGATGATGTGAAGGTAACATTTTACAGGGCACATAACTTTTTGCTAAACCCAACTACACTTCAATTGATTATTTCATTCACAAATTGAAATAACTTCAAACTAATAATGAGATTGGCCCTTATTTCAGGAGTATGGATAGCTGTACAGAAATATCTGGTCTTGGTGTTCAAATATTGGATGGAAAATTCAGTATTTTGATGTACAAAGTCGGTTGTACTGATTAAAACTGACAGCATTGAGCTATGTTTTATCAAACACCAGCGTGTTAAATTTGTTTGATACTCGGCCATTTTACCCTCTCAAATTGTGTTTTGGGCTTGAAGTTAAGTCCATACAATGAGTAGATACCAATATCTGTTATGTCTGCCTATGTACATTTGATTTATTTTGTATATTATCGTCGTTTGCAGATCCCTCAGAAATATCTCAAGAGAGCCAAATTCTTTTAAGTTCTCCCCCAGGGACTCCAGCCTCCAGAGAAACAAGTTTTGTGGCAGAGATAGTAGGAATCAACGTTGATGACTGTTCAAAATTTAATTGAGGATTCTTTGAGGCAGTCCCAGGAAATTGAAGAACCTTTTAGACAGGGAGATGATGATGAAACTAATATCGACTTCGGGAGCTCTCAAAATTGCAGTAATTTCATGGAACATGGAAAATAATAACGAATAGACACATGATCAAAAATTGAAAATCATTGAAGACTTACAACAACATGAAATAGTAATTATTCGAAGCTAGTTAAACGAGGTCAAAGAAGAGCTGAAAAAGCAACAACAAAAACAAGGTACAGTGAACACAGATTATCCTACAAGAAATAGGACAGCTCAATATCAGGATAAATAACTGAATGATGTATAGTTTAGAAGAATCCATATCAGTTAATCCAGAAGATACATATAAATTTGATCTATCCAAAAACAAGGAGATTCTCAATTTACCCTCAGTCGAGATAAATGACGGGAATATTGCAATAATCACATTATGGGTTTCAATAGATCCAGTGCCAAAACATGTTCCACAATCGTCACATTTGATGGCTTAGAGAAAAAAGCAAGCATTGAGACTTTTGAACAAACTCAAATCAGCACCTTACCGGATAAGCACTGACAGAACAAAGATGCAAATTGAACACTTCAAGAAGATGAAGGATGGACTGAAAACAAAAATCTTTAATGGTGAACCAAATCTAATACAATGGTCAACCAAGAAAACTAAACAAAAATGGTACACAGGGCTGCGCTGCGTAACACCCACATTTCGTAACACCCACAGTGCATAACACCCAAAGTGCGTAACACCCATATTTCGTTATGCCCACATTTCGCAACACCCACACTCTCCGAACATAACCGAATGATGCACTGTTGCAAAATTTACCGGATATTCTGCAATTTTCTATTAACCCAATCTAACTTAAGCTAACTTACCTAACCTAAAAAAAGGATGGTGTGGTAGTTTAAACATCTTTTAAATACTTACATTCCTTCAAGTCTTTGGATATCTCATCCACTTTGAATTCCAGTATGGATAATTTTTCATAAAACAGAGAAAGCAATAACCGCTTGAGTGATTCCAAAATGGATCGAGGACGGCTTAGCCCCTTCGAATTAGACTATTTTCATTGCACGTTGCCAAAATGATTAAGATTCTAACGTCAGCCCATATATTGAATTTTGAATGCGCGCGCATCCAAATTATGATAGATTACGATTCTGATAGAATCCGTTATGATATTTTACGAATTCTATGGTGTACGATTTCTATCCTGTACGATTCTGATGGTGTTCCGTTATGATATATTTTGAATATGATTTTGTCACGTTTCTATCGAATACGTTATGATAAAATACGTTAGACGAAGTACGTTCTGATAATGTACGTAATGATAGTATACGTTTCTATAAAATACGATTTCATTAAAGTACGATTCTGATATTATACCATTATGACGCATTACGATTTCTATCATGTAGCGTTATGATATGGTATATTATGATGCAATGTATGGACCCATTCATTTTTGTTTATGCCCGAAAACCTATAATTTATATTGCCAACTATGCCAACAGAAGCAAACTCGATAGCACCCCGAACCCTTTGGAAGCAAATGGAATAAGAGAAAAGGCCTTAGTAATAAGAAATTCAGCAGCAAAAAAATTATAGGACAAAAAAATCAATAGACAAATTGAGATATCACAGTAAACATCGTCGATTGGACTTTCAGCCAGAGGATAAAGTTAAGATTTTCACCCCAAAAAGAATAATTGGTTGGTCAGAAAAACTACTATGGAAATGGTTTTGTCCTTATACAATCATTCGAAAAGTTGGAGAAGTGGAATATGAAATTCAAAAGGGGACTTCAGAAGGAAGAAGTGGTCCATGTCAGTCGAATTTTACCTTACAATGACCCCTGGACTCTAGGGGAATAACTGTTCAAATGAGTAGTAATAGTATATCATGCAACGATCGTGTAATGATGGTTATTAATATATGAGCATAAACCAGGATACGAAACGAGCCGATGGTGAGTTTCGTATGGTTTATGCGAGTGTATTAATAACCATTACATGAGAGTGGCATACGCTAATTCATCTACACCCGATAAATAGTGAAGAACTACAAATATTATATTTATAATTGTATTGCACACAATAATACTAATTTAATGAATTTCTTTGAAAAATTATACAGAATTGTAATTAATAGTATTACTTCGAGAAATAAAACGATGAGATATGAAAAGAAGATCAAAAATCAAAGAAAAAAAAGTTTACTTGAGACCGGAATCGAACCAATGTCTCCTCCAGCTAGATTAATCAATGTCAGCGCCACAGACGGCTCGGTTACGGAGAGCCCACAAAATTGGATGAAAAAATAAATAATAAATCATGCATTTGTCAAATGAAAAATTTAATCATTCTTACTGTATTTCTGTGGGTGAAGGTGTCGAAGGTGATTCTGCCATATCGCTGCATGGTATCAGACATTTTGTTATGATTATCGAAGTTTGTCTGTATTCTTCAAAAATCCAATACCTATACCGATTTTGACTTGACAAACGTCAAATGCAGAGCATGCACATCATGCTTGATTGAAAAATAATGGGTTTCTATTGGTTGAAAATCTGTATCGTAATGGATTTCATTATAAAACGGGTTGTGGGCATATAAGTGTATTATTAGAGTACGGGTGTAGATAAAAGCAATAAACAAATAATAAATATAAACAGTTTTTATGTTGTTAGGAGAAAAAAAATTGGACTAGTACAAAAATAAAAATATTTCAGGGGACCCTTGCAATTCTGTTGGGCATATGGTATCATTACGGATCATAACCTAGAAGTAACAGCAGGCGCTTTTTGGAAAGCTCTACCATCAGTCATTACCTACAAGGCAACAATACCCAGCAAACACATCTGTGACATTGACATCTCCGATATATCATAATGAGGTCACAGCTGTGATATAATTTTGTTAAATCCGATATCTACTACATGTAATGATGATACGTAACTATTTAGATATCCATTGGATATACTAGTAACTATTCAGATATCCATTGGTTATACTAGTTAAGATGTCTCAGATTCATCAACTTTATAACATCGCGAAAATGTTTTATTCGTGCACAATTGTGATATCGACATAATACATAGCTGGGATATCTATTCGATATCGTACATAGATGTTAATATTGCGATGTCCAATAGGCAAATATTTTCAAATGTCAGTTAGACATAGAGTATGTAACGTCACGATATTATCCTATTAAATTCGAAATCCGTATCGCATAAAATTTATATATTACTTACGTTCGCAGCCTTCCCTAGAGACAGAGAAGGTGGTAATGTTATAACAGTGACAAAAAAGAAGTGTATCTGGATACCCAAGATGAATAAAAACCTTGTGTGTTGACTTATACCTAATAGATTGTGAGCAAATTTTCTCGACTTTTCGCTATCTTGATTTTGATCAATTTCAACTGAAGAGATGCCTTCGAGAGTTTGCCAGCAGAGGCGCACCTTACGTGATTTTAATTTAATCTGTGATGCCATGATATCCGTCTGCTCGACGGCCATTCGATTATTTATAGATTTATAGGTTATGTTTATTTCATGATCTCATTTTTTGCATGCAGTTTCTTGCTTTCCCGCGAAATGCTAGAAATTATGTAGTCATCACATTTTGACTGATTATCAGGTATTCCTTTTGCTTTCAATTTGTTGAAAAAAAAACAAAAACTCAGTGATTGTGATGTGATTTTAAATCTTCCGAAACAATAGTTGTGAGTGAAACTGGAAAGTATTGATATCTTATCGTTCTACTTTCTGAGGAACCGAAATTAGGTAAGTACTTTTTCTTCATAGTGTTGAACAAATGCAATTTAATGTGATTACGAGCCGATGATGTGAAGGTAACATTTTACAGGGCACATAACTTTTTGCTAAACCCAATAATGCATCAATTGATTATTTCATTCACAAATTGAAATAACTTCAAACTAATAATGAGATTGGCCCTTATTTCAGGAATATGGATAACTGTACAAAAATATCTGGTCTTGGTGTTCAAATATTGGGTGGAAAATTCAGTATTTTCATGTACAAAGTCGGTTGTACTGATTAAAACTGACAGCATTGAGCTATGTTTTATCAAACACCAGCGTGTTGAATTTGTTTGATACTCGGCCATTTTACTCTCTCAAATTGTGTTTTGGGCTTGGAGTTAAGTCCATACAATGAGTAGATACCAATATCTGTTATGTCTGCCAATGTACATTTGATTTTTTTTTGTATATTATCGTCGTTTGCAGATCCCTCAGAAATATCTCAAGAGAGCCAAATTCTTTTAAGTTCTCCCCCAGGGACTCCAGCCTCCAGAGAAACAAGTTTTGTGGCAGAGATAGTAGGAATCAACGTTGATGACTGTTCAAAATTTAATTGAGGATCCTTTGAGGCAGTCCCAGGATATTGAAGAACCTTTTAGGCAGGGAGATGATGATGAAACTAATATCGACTTCGGGAGCTCTCAAAATTGCAGTAATTTCGGTTATTTAATTTTTTCTCAGATGATGAGGTTCTTTTTGTAGATTTTGGTACCATTCTCAAAAAAATCGTATAAGTATTCAGTTACTGAGTCGAAAATTATGATAGAAGTTATTCAAAATTTATTAAAATCAAGAACTGACAAAGAATTATTCCAAGAGATAAAGGCCTCACTACCCATTGACAATATTGAACAACTAAACAGATTCGAAAATTTCTGTGCAAGAGCAGAGAATGATAACATTTCGGGAAGAAATATTTATGAATATATTTTTAATCTTTATCGATGATTGGTATATACTAGAAGTAGTAAGGGGGAAGAGTCTTAAATCTAAAATTCAGAATATGTGTAAATGAAACCATAACTTTTTCGAATTCTGACAGGGTAGCATTTACACCAAGATTTCTAGTTCATTGAAGATCAGCTATAGCTGATCTTCATGTAATGCGATTGACAAAAAGTGAGTATGTTCACCCTTTATCTGAGAGATATGATTTCTTTTACACTTCCATGAATCAATTTTCAAAGCCAATGGATTTTCATTGACTGAATTTTCTCACAGTTCAGATAATTTTAGACTTGGTATGATACGCCTTCTGTTGATATTTAAATGTGATTAAAAGTGTGTCATACAATTTTCAAGATGAATGGTATGAACAGTTCAACCTAGCTGTAGGAAGATGCCCGGACGTCAATCAAGTCATATTGGAACTTCGAACGCAAAATTTGCGATGCGGTTCAACGCGAACTGCGAACCTCAAAGATAACATATACTACTGAGTACAGAAACCTATTCAAACACACACACACAAATTCAAATTTTGTATATATATATATATATATATATATATATATATCATAGGTGTACTGCTAATTTTATTATTCATTTAATTTTCAGGAGTTATACTCGAAACGCACAAAGATACTTCAAAAACATTCGAGGAAGAATGCTCAAACTGGTCTAGACACGCCAAGCAAAGATTGACTAGAGGACGGCAAACAAATTGAGCAATGATTAATTGACTTACATGTGTTACATGTGTGTTTTTCCAACTTTGAAGTTGATATGTTGGCAGTTTCGATTGATGCAAGCAAGCCGAAGAAAGCGTCGGATTTATATTGTGGCTGTGTAACCAATGTTTTAAGTTTTTATTAGAGTACATATTTTGATTTCCAGTTGTGATTTATTTTAGTTATTGAAATATTCATATTTTCATTAAATTAAATACTTTTATTGATTGTCCCTTTTTTGGGGGGGGGGGGGGTGGGGGTTGGGTGGGGTTGGTTGGGGGTTTTTTTTTTTTTTGTTTTTTGGTTTTTTTTTGGTTCCCTTTTTTTTTCCTTTTTTTTTTTTTTTTTTTTTTTTTTTTTTCTTTTCCCGGGTTTATGACCCCAAATTGGTAAATTATATGTAATATACCTCTCACGGCAATAAAATGACAATTCGCCTTCATTAAGTGTTTTAATGTTCCAACCCTAATTTTTTTAGAGAGTCGTATTCTCGAGTGACCGTTCATTCCGGTGATATATATATATATATATATATATATATATATATATATATATATATATATATATATATATATATATTTATTTATTCTGTAATGAACACTCACTTATTTAGAATACGAAATATTCCCTAATATCGTATACTGATGAAAGAATGAATGAATGAAAGAAACATCTTAGCGACATTGAGACAAACATATCATATCCATATTGAAACGATCACATTGTAGCAACATTGAAACAATCACATCGTAGCAACATTGAAATAATCACATCATAGCAACATTAAACCAAGCATTCTGCATATACATCGCAAAAATCATGTCGCAGAGATCAAGAAGAAAACACATCGCAAATACTTGGTTGAAAACACATCGCAGATATATAGTATGAAGCATATCGCAGAGACATCGAAAAACTTGTAACTTGAGTGTGACAAAATTCCATCGCTGCGATGTAACTGCGATATCCTTGCGACATGAAATGTGACATCGCCAAGTCACATCGTAACATCGTCCCGATATCTCATGGCGATGTTTTTGTGTTTGCTGGGTACCCATTATATATTAAATGGACTGGTACGAAAAGACTCAAAGTAATGAACAAATTGAAGTTGGATGTTTGTCGAAAAACAATAGCGAATTTGTGTGTCAAATACTTGACGAAATAAGTAAACTTAATGCTGCATTCGATCAAGAATTCAGAGATCTCGAACGTAGCTGTTGTACTTCTATGTTGGGGAGCATCCCCACTGAGGAAAAACCCCACTTCAGGGTTAAACGATCTTTAGACTTCATAGCCTCTGATTTGGAGTGATGCTGTGGGGTAGCAACACAACAAAAGCTCAACACAATGATAACAGATGAACAAGACCTACATAGACAATTATTCAAACTCCAAAAAGAGTCAATGACCAGAATTGGAAAAATGCAAGAAAATTTCAATAATATATATTGAAAACTACATAATCTTTGAAAACAACTGAGTCTAAAATTCACAATATAGAAATTTTTTTGAATAATTTCAGGGCCAAATTTTCAGGACATAAGAATAAAATTGATTATCTAGTGCTGTCGATAATGCAGAACCAATTTATCAATTTGAGGCACACCATCGAAGTGGTGAGAGCAGTAAAAAGGCGAGCAATTTTGACTCCTTGCAGACAGCATCAGATTCCAATTCCTATCTTGAGCCCTGCAATGTTGAATCACGAATTATTGAAGCTGAAAAAAGAAATACAGAGTTCAGGTCAAAATCTAGCTATCCAATCGGAAAATTCCGCAAAATGATATGAGCTTTCCCTGTGTGATTGCACTTTCTCAAAAACCATAATAATAATCCACATAAATGTACCAATTGAACAAAATCACCACTCTCGGGAATTATTCCAGTTAATAACAACACCATTTGCTTGGTTAGATCAATCATGTATGCAACATGATACATTATTTCTAGTAGTTTCAAAAAACTTCCATACACATTCAAGTACAACTCGTTAAATCTCAGGTACAGGTTTACTCCATTGCAAGCCTTATGAAAATCAATTGTATTTCTTACCAAGATTCTCAGCAGACACAATGAAAGGTCCGGTGTGTGCAAAGAAGTTATATCATGGGGCCACAGTGGAGGAAATTACTCACCACTGCCCCATCAACTGAATATACTGAATACGACTTCAGTAACGACAACAATAATCCTGATGAAATCGAGCCAACAGAAAATACAAATGTGAATTTTCAATAGAAGCCTCGAGAAAACAGAATCGACCCCACAGATTATTTCTTTCAACTCATCAAACTCAAGTGAATTATCATTCATCTTGAAACTTTCAATTGACTCGTGACCTACTATATCGTTTATTGCCCCCTAAATCGCTTACAAATTCTTCCCAAATTCTACTGTTCTCCTAAAGTCAGCGCATAAATACAGTGCCGAAATTCCTATATAACGGTGATATAATAGAAAATTCACAATTGCGAGATACCGTAAAGTTTGAGCATAGCTAGAGACGGTTTTGCATTGACAACTATTTCAAATAACATTAGATTATTCGAAACCCGATTTGGTAGAAAAATTTGATAGGAACGAAATTCAACAAGTTGATTTGAATAATTTTGATGTGCCAACCAATGAAAATTTGGATCTTTCTAAAATAAGAACCGATCACATGAACGAAGAAGAAAAATCGAAGATTCTCAAAATTCGTGAAGAATCTTCTGATATTTTTTACAAAGACGAAACACCTTTGACTTCCACAAACAAAATTAAACACCAAATACGAACAACAGAACAAAGTACCTATCTACTCTAAATCGTATCGTTACCCTTTCGTTCATAGACAAGATGTTGACAAGCGAATCAAAAAAATGTAAGACTCGAAAATAATAAGGCCAAGTAATTCGCCATGATCGTCTTCTATATGCGTTGTTCTCAGAAAGGATGACGCAACAGGTCAACAGAAGTGGACAGTAGTTAACGATTATCGAAAACTCAACGAGAAAACGATTTGACGATAAGTACCCACTTCCAGATATCCATGATCTCTTGGACAAGCTCGGAAAATGTCAGTATTTTACGACATTGGACCTAGCTAGTGGCTTCCATCAGATTGAGATGGAAGAAAAAGACATTGAAAAAACGGCGTTTAACACAGAGAATGGCCACTATGAATTCCTGCGTATGCCGTTCGGTTTGAAGAACGCTCCGGCAACGTTTGAACGTGTAATTGACAATATTTTACGTGGAATCCAAAACAAAAAATGTCCCGCCTATCTAGACGACATAATCGTATTTTCGACATCGCTCCAAGAGCACCTAGAACGACTGAGATGTGTGTTCCAGAGGCTCAGATATGCGAATTTCGAAATCAAACCTGATAAATCAGAGTTTTTAAAGAAGGAGGTTGCTTATTGGGCCACATTAAAACTCCGGGTGGTGTAAAGCCAAATCCGGATAAAATCAAAAACTTTTCCTTTCCCGAAACTACAGAACAAATCAAAGGCTTCCTTGGTTTTTTGGGCTATTATCGTCGTTTTATCAAAAACTTTGCTAAAATCACCAAACCGTTTACCAAATGTCTAAAAAAGGGTGCCAATATTGAACATAACAATGAATTCATCTCTTGCTTCGAAACATGTGAAAATATTCTGATTAACGAACCAATACAGTATCCAGATTTTTCTAAAACATTCAATTTGTCCACGAACGCCTCAAACGTAGCCCTCGGCGCCGTATTGTCACAAGGGCCTATAGGTGAAGACCTACCTGTAGCCTATGCATCCAGAACCCCAAATGAATCGGAGCAGAGGTATTCTGCAATAGAAAAAGAGCTTTTGGCGATAGTTTAGGCCACGAAATACCTCAGGCCTTACTTGTACGGCCGTAGATTTTGTGTGATTACCGACCATAAGCCTTGAAGTGGTTATTCTCACTAAAATACCCAAAGTCCAAATTACTACGTTGAGAATTAAATTAGAAGAATACCAATTCTCTCTAATGTATAAAAAAGGCAAACTCAATACCAACGCGGACGCTTTGTCACGCATTGAGGTGCATACTATAGGGACAACATTTTGGGATGAACTAGATGACATACTTCAAGAGTCAGATCGTCCAGCAGGCCCATCAGTAACCTTTGGCAACCCAAATCCATCTGAACATATTCTACCTATTAGCGAAATTACAAGAGACATGGACGATATGTCTATGATAGTCAATGTCGAAGCGACCGACACAACCGGACAAAACAATGAACAAACTAATACGAGTGCAAATCATACCAACGAACTACTTGCAGAAAACTGCCAAGAATGTTCAGAAAATATCCAAGAACCGTCCGATAATCATACTGTCCATTCAAATGCTGACGAACATCCTATTGTCGACATTCCAATAGTGAATTACGCCGTTAACTATGGACAAAATCAAATCATTATATCTTCTGTTCTACATTCACCAGTTTAATGTACCTTATATTTTGGGTGCTTTTTTGAGGAAAATGTAAATTTATATAACGTCTTTCAAAATCTTTATTAAACAACACAAACTCGACAACACTCTCTGGCAACTCAATTTCTACTCAATATACAGGATCTTCTATATACATAACACTCCTTCCTTCTAAATATAAACCAGTACTAACTAACGAACAATATACATTGCAAAATAAATTTTTTTTACAGGTTTAACCTATTTGGCATTTTGCATGTTCGACTTGAACGTCGTAACGGTTGACATGGTTTTTTAAAAGTGCCTCCAACACAATCACCATCTGAGAAATTATCAAGAAGTTGACTATTTCCATGCTGATCGAAATTCGGATATGATATGACAACTTCGTCAAATTGGGGCTGAGAGTGAGAAGTCAGATCAGTAGTGTCGAAATGAGGTTCAGCTGGCATTTTTGAGATGATTTCATATGGTTCAGAACCACCATTTTGAATTAAATGATCATCAACTCTGTTTCTAAATTTCAAGTCAACAATATGTACCAATCTCAAAATCCTATTACTTTCCACAACATATGTACAGTTACTTTTCTTTTTAATGATTTTTCCCTGTGCCCATTTTTTCTTCCCTTTGGATTTCACATATACATAATCACCCTCCCTAAATGATAAAATTTCATTACGAATTTCTGAATTTGATACAGGATATTGTTTCAACATTGATAAAATTGTTCGAGGTCTACGATTCAAAAATATTTCTGCAGGGGTTTTACTGATAGATGTTTGAGGTGTATTCCTATATGAAAAGAGGATATTATCTATCTGTTCTTGAATAGGCCCTCGACTTTTTTCAGGATCTATTTTCAGTAAGGCCTTTTTTTAAATTTGTACTGCACGTTCAGCAGTCCCGTTTGATTTGGGGTGATAAGGCGGTGTCTTGATATGACAAATACCGTTTCTCTCACAAAAAATATCAAATTCTTGTGATGTACATCGAGTGCCATTGTCTGTTACTAACTTTTCTAGTGACCGAAACTGGAAAATATGGAACGCAAATGCTCTATGGCACTTGAAGTTGTTAAACATGAAATTTTTTTAATTTCAATCCATTTTGAGAAGGAATCGATCAAAATCAAAAAATAAATATTATTTTTCATGGCAAAATCAATATGAAACCTTTCAAAAATTCTTGTTGATGTTGGCCAGTTAAAATCAGGCTCACTTGCATTAACAGATCTTTGACAAATATCACAATTAGTAACAAATTGTTCCAGGTCACTATCAATACCTGGCCACCAAACAAAACTTCTCGCTAACATTTTTGTTCAAATTATTCCTGGATTTTGTTTATGAAGTATAGAAACGACTTCTGTTTGTAAAAATTTCGGAATAATGACTCTTCTACCCCAAAGCAAACAATCGTTATCCAAAGATATTTCGTTTCTTTTATTCCAGTAAGGCTTTATTGTTTCGTCGGTATTGAAATTTGGCCACCCATATAAAAGAAAATCCTCAACTTTACTCAAAACGAAATCTTTCCGAGTATATTCAGAAATGTCAATAGCTGATAAAGGTTCCCCATTCACATTTGAAAAATAATTTCCGCTTCACTTCCATTTTCAGTTTCTAATAAGGGAAGCCTAGAAAGTGCATCTGCATGAGCAATATCTTGCCCTTTTTTGTATTTAATTTGATATTCATATGACGATAAAAGGAGAGACCATCCTTGTATTCTTGCTGCAGATAAAGTTGAAATGCCTTTTTGAGGATGAAAAATGGTTTTGCAAAGGCGGATGATCAGAGTGTATTATAAATTTCCTACCATATAAAAATAGCTGGAAACGTTTAATGCCAATTACTATACTAAGTGCTTCTTTTTCTACCTGAGGATATACTTTTTCAGACTTATTGAGTGTTCTGGAAGCAAAACAAATAGGACGCTCACTTCCATCAACCTCATGAGCTAATATAGCACCTATCCCATAGGCAGATGCATCACAAGTCGATATCAAGGGTTTTTGTGGGTCATAAAAAATCAGAACATCTTTATCAGTGAGAAATGACTTACATATACTGGAGCATATGTCACACTCTTTGGTCCATAACCAATTAGTATTTTTTTCTAAATGTTTATGAAGAGGTCTCAATTCTGAGGATAGATTAGGTATAAATCTGGCGTAGAAATTTATTAAACCTAGGAAAGATCTCAAAGTTGTCAAATTATGAGGTTTTGATGCTTGTTTTATGGCTCTGATTTTCTCTTCGGTAGGTTGAATACCTTTTCCAGAAGTTTGCACACCTGAGTACTCGACAGATTTTTCAAAAAATTTGCTTTCTCGATAGCGATTTCCAAAGCTGAATCACTTAATCTTCGTAATACCTGCTCAACAGTCTTTTCACATTAGTTGAAATCTTCACCGGAAATCAATATATCATCTATATAACAACAAACAGTTTCAATACCTAAAAGATTGAAAGATAAATGGAGCACTTGTGATATACGGAACCATTTTGTAACGATATAAAACTTTGTGAGTATTAATAGTACACAGTTCCTGAGATTCTAATAATAATTCAAGTTGTTGATAAGCATTTTTTGAATCAATAACAGTAAAGACATTTCTACCTTTCAATGTAGCAAATATATCATTAGGATTGGGTAATGGATAATGTTCATTTCTAGAAACCCTATTTATAGATACCTTGTAATCACCACATATTCTGACTTTCTTTTGCTCACCTTTACCTCTTTCCACAATAACAATTGGAGAACCCCATTTACTACACGAAATTTTTTCCAAAATGCCTAAACTTTCCAATATATCGAGTTCATCTGACACTACTGGTCTCAAGTATGGAACTGGCCTCGATTTGCAGAAAATAGGTGTTGGGTTACCTTCCAAAACAATATCAACCTTCGGACCAATAAATTTGCCATTACCTTCTCTGAAAACAGAATATTTGTTATGAAATTCATCAACAATTTTTTTTTATATCAATGATTTCTGAATTGATTGAATTAACTGACAGATCGTTTTCAAATTTTATTTTGATTTTTAGAGCTTTCAACCAATTCCGCCCTAATTACATTGGACAAGTTCTATTACTGTTCTCAGAAACAACTAACAAATCTAAATTTTTTTTATGTTATTATATGACACTGGTACATTAATTTCTTTCAGTACTTTCAGGGTATGACCTGGAAAGGTATATAAAACAGTATTACACTGATACAAATCTAATTTAGAAAAATGTTATGAAAAATCTTCAGATGAAATGAGAGACAGAGGAACTGGTATCTACTTCAGATACCGGTTCTTCCTGGTCTCGTTTGAAAAACTGAGATCTTTCAACAATTTCCAGTTTTTTTAGGTTCAAAATATGCTGTTAGGATTGTTTCGATCATATCAAGGTCACAGTTTCATCCTCTGCTTTCTTTGGCATCAAAAGGTTCGATACCGTGTCATATATTTTAGATCCCATCAAGAATAGAAAAATATTCTTTTTTCTTGCTTCATTGATACTATTGACTATGAAATATAACTTCATCCTTTTCATATACGTCAAAAATGACTCATTTGCAACATCAAACTCCTTCAATTATCCTATTTCTGCCATGCCTGGGGTTTATTCAACTTCCTTAAATTATTTATTCCTCCTATTGAACCAGCTCGTCGCCACTTTGATGTACTCTATACTTTGGGTTTTTTTTTGAGAAAAATGTAAATTCATATAACGTCTATCAAAATCTTTATTGAACAAAACAAACTTGACAACACTCTCTGGCAACTAAATTTCTACTCAATATACAGGATCTTCTAAATACATAACAACCAGCAAAACCCAAAATTAAACTACTATTCGAGAAAAAGAAAAGAATTACTGTTCAATTTTCTAAAAATAATTTTGAAAAAGATGTGATTGATTTCGTCAAATAATATGTTTTACCAGGTGTTTAATATCATCTCTTTTTCGAAGAGACTGACCTTTATGAACCTTTTTCATAAGTATTGCAGAGTTATATCAGAAGTGATTCACTGAAATTGAAGAAATGTAATGAAAAACTTTCAGATGTGACAAATAAATCAGATATTAAATATACTATCAGAAATTATCACGAAGGTAAATCTGATCATAGAGGCAATGACGAAACTCTCCAGAGAATAAAAAAAAAATGACTGGCCATATATGAAAAACTCCATTCAAACATTCATTAATGAATGCCAGTTGTGTCAACAATGCAAATATGTTAGAAACCCGATTAAAATGCAAATGAATGTCACACCAACAGCTGTAGGTCCTTTCGAAATAAGGTGAGATTTGTTGGTGCTGCATACACGTATCTGATGAATCAGGGAAAGTCGTATTTCGTGTAAATATATTTATTTAAAAATCGCAGAGCGCTTTCGGCTATTAAGCCATCTTCAGTGCTATACCTGCAAGTAAGTAATAGTCGAAAATTGGATTAAAGGTTAGAATTGAATTACTTA
Source organism: Zygogramma bicolorata (assembly GCA_032362365.1). Classification (NCBI taxonomy): domain Eukaryota; kingdom Metazoa; phylum Arthropoda; class Insecta; order Coleoptera; family Chrysomelidae; genus Zygogramma; species Zygogramma bicolorata. Next base: position 494,211 of record JAVJAQ010004475.1, on the reverse strand, counting down.
CTCGTCTAGGTATTTACAGGAAGATCTTCACAATAACAAATAATCGTGAGACATTACACTGAATAAACATCAAAGTTAAAGTCAGTGCCCTTTTGGGTTGACAGTTGAAATTTTACTAATAAAACATTGTAAAAAGATTAAAATTTGGATTCCCAACGTGCTGCAATTTTCACTTCCTGTCACCCCTCTTGCTCAGCATGCAGCACGTTGGGAATCCAAATTTTAATCTTTTTACAATGTTTTATTAGTAAAATTTCAACTGTCAACCCAAAAGGGCACTGACTTTAACTTTGATGTTTATTCAGTGTAATGTCTCACGATTATTTGTTATTGTGAAGATCTTCCTGTAAATACCTAGACGAGTAAGTAATTCAATTCTAACCTTTAATCCAATTTTCGACTATTACTTAATTGCAGGTATAGCACTGAAGATGGCTTAAGAGCCGAAAGCGCTCTGTGATTTTTGAATAAATATGTTTACACGAAATACGACTTTCCCTGATTCTTTCGAAATAATACATATAGACGATTTCACTTTCGATACTCGAAAATTTTTAAAGGGTGGTTGACAGTTTTTCGAAATATGCCCTGGCTTACTTCCTAGATGCTGTAGCAGGTACTAAAGTTGCCAATAACTTGATCAATTCCTCTTCACATCATGGTATCCCAAAACAAATTATACTAGATAATGGAAGTGAATTCAAGAACTTGGTAATTACAGAACTCTTAGCTCTGCGCAAAATCAAAGTTCATTTTTGTTCCCCAAACCATCCACAATCAAACGGAATCGTTGAAAGATTCCATTCGACTATATCTGAACACCTACGCCTGCTCAATACTAAAGGATTCTGGTAAACGCCTATCGAAATGAAAATGATTTATGCAATTCTCACCTATAACCATTATATTCACTCTGCTACGAAATTGAAACCAATTGACGTCATCAACTGCATACAACTAGCAATGAACCATTCGATATCAAACTAGACCAAATCTTACTAAACGATTATGTTTCCCAACATAGAGATTGTTCAAAATTATTGTATTCCAAGATAAACTCAGATCTTATCGCAACGAAAGAGAAAACGATTTCTAAGCGGAATGAAAACAGAGACTCTCCAGAAATTTTCAAACGCAAACAAAACGCCTTCGTAAAAAGTCATATACGCAAAAAGAACGCTAACAAGTTCGCAATACCGAGCAAAATTAAAACCGTGAACCGAGATAGAAAAGTTATATCAACTGCGAAACAAGCAAAGATTCACATGGACAATGTCAAACGCCCATTAAGAAGAATCTACTCTTTCGACAACTTAACATGTGTTTCTTTATCGTTTCAGATTACCCGGAATTCTCGCTACTCGGGAGACAATAACACTTCGAAATCTTGAGAATATTCCCGGCTTGGAACAGCAAAAGTAGAGTTCTTCCACTCGATCATTCATTATTATTATGTGAACCCATTGATTATTGAAATTAATAAATTGAAGATACGATAATATAATATCCAATACCAAATTGCCAAAAATGCAGAGTACACTAAAGATACATCGAACTATCTGAAAATCATGAAATTTGTTGAGGAAAATGACGAAAAGAAACTTATTGAAATATTACCACATCCACAGAGAAGTAGAAAAAGCTTGATCAATTTTCAAAGCCATCAGCGGCAACTTAGACTCGAATGACGGTGAACATTACGAAAAGTTAATTCAACAATTACAGCAAAATCAAAATGAATTATCTCATGCTATTCACACGCAAAATACCTTAGCTGTCTCATTGATCGATATATTCAATAAAACGGTTCAGCAAATAAATCACAATGAGAAATTATTGGAGAAAAAGATTAATCAAAGTTCGACAACAGTTCAGAATCACGCTTACAGTGAAAATGCCAACTTTATTGAAGACACAATGAATCAAATCATCAATATGTTCGAAATAATCACCACAATTCCTCAAGATGTTGAAAATTCAATATCTTTTGCAAGAATCGGAATTATGCACCCAAGCAAAATGAAAACGAGTGAACTGGAAAATGAATTGGAATTTCTCCAGTCGAAATTCAAGAAAGATCAGTTTCCCATTGACATGAGTTTAGAAAATATTCTTTTACTCGAGAAATTAATTGATGTTGATTGCTACATCACACACAATAGAATAACATCCTCCACATACCAATCACCTACCCCTTGGAAATGAACCTTTACCACCTTTATTCAGCTCCTATCTTTAGTGAGGGTCAGTTTAAGGCAATATCACCTCAAAACAAATATTTGCTGAAAAATGAATTGTACTACGCATTCATGAGCGACGCTTGTATGAAAATACGTCCACAACTGTACATCTGCGAAGAAGCCAACCCCATCGAAACGAGAGACATCCAGCTGTTTGCAAGTACATGTGCAGCTAACCCAATCATTATTCAAACACCTAGAAGAGTCCAACCAATGGATTGGCCTCCTACCTACCGAAAGAACAATTAGAGTCATATGTCATAAACAAGAAGAAATGATCAAGTTGATGGGCTCGTATCTTATCGAAATTCCAAAAGACTGCCAGTTCACAACATATCGAGAAATCATTTCCAATGAAATTCCTTCCAGAATAGAGGGCAAGCCCATTTTGTTTCCTGAAATTGTTGTTCAGTTACTAAATGGATCTATGTTGAAACACAGTCTCCACCTAGATCGAGTCGATTTAGATGATCTTCACGACATCAGAACAAGAATAATTGAAAATCAACCCGAAATCCAAACAGATTGGATCCCATACATCCCCAGTGCATGGACCATAATCATCTACGGGATCTTCATAGTCATCTTCATTTTTCGTAGGACATGAGCACTCAAATAGATATATACTTGCCGACAGCACAACTGAAGCGATAAATCGCAAATATTCTCTAGTTTCAGTGGGGTTTATACAAGAATGGACATGTCAACGCTGTCCGTAGCAATAATTTTGTAGTTCAGCCCGCGTGGTATCGATGTAATGCCTCATTTTTCTCTTTCTTTGGAATGCAAAAAACAGACGTACTTCAACGTTAAATTTATACAAGGCACTCAAATGCGTAAAACTTGAGCTTTCAACGCGAAAAAAAATTCCGGTCCGGTGGACACAAAAAATATATCTTCATGCCGGGGCTCAACGTGTTTAATGTTACGAAATTTTCTAGCGCCGGCCTTGTCGCTCGTAAACGCAGAATAATATGAATCTAACAATTCAGAAGACCTATTACCTTGGAGCTTGAAGATTTTTTGGAGTCTTTATATCCACCTGTAATGGCCAGCTGGGATTTTGGTTGAAGGACTTGATATAAATATTTGTAGTCAGTTTCAGTTAGTTTCGTTTTAGCAGTGTCTTAGGTGTTCTTTTTTTTTAATGATTTATTCAACGTCGGCCTGTTTTCCCTACCAAGGCCAATCATCGACTCCGGTGACCATATTTCCCCCAACCGGAAATTTTGCCGAACACTCTGGTATTCCAACCAGAGGTAGGGATCCTTTACGAGTCCAACAACCATGGACTCAGGACCGCCGGCTTTACGTCTCCTCCGAAGGACAGCATATCCTCAATATATCTTGTGTTCATTGATATATTGCCTGCGAGCTATGATATTATACTTTGCTGCAGTTTTGTGAGCTTTCGACGCGGTCTTTCCCTGCTGCTTAGCTTCAGATATCGAATGACCAGTCAACATGGAGAGCTAGGCCATGCCCGTGAGGTATTCTTTTCATCATTCTTTTGTTGATTAACTATCATGATTGTAACGTGCATAGAATTTTTGCCACTTAAGGTTCCCTTGAAAGTCATTGTCACAGTGTCTAAGATTGTTCAACACTGGTCTCGGTAGTGTAGTGGTTAGCATATCTGCCTATCAAGCGGAAGGCCGGGGTTCGAATCCTCGCCGGGCCACCGTGCTAAGTAATCGCAAGTTAAAAGGTAAGGCCTCGTTGATCCATTGCTCGCACAAGTTTCGACTTCTGAGGGTTGACGTTCGTCAGCTGATTAACGGAATCGAACAATTTTAGAACAATTTTAGTGTTGAATATGTTTCGGTTTAGTTAGGTAGGTGGTGAATGAATTCGGCTACACTGATATATATCACTAAACACCGCTAATGCTTCATGGAGTGTATTGCCTGACATTTTTAGATTTTGAGTACTAAATGAGGCTTGTATGAAAGTCTTCCATTTCGACGTGAATGTGCATTTCTTCGCGGCATCTTCTATAAGAATTTCATCACACAACTTTTCCTCTGGTATAAGTTCAGTAGTGGATGGTTCCTTCCGTAATTCCTTAGCACACATGACGATTTTGCTACAGTCTAGCCGACGAACACGTTCAGCTATTTCCTTAATGAACTTCCTGCCATGAAAACCAAAGATTGCTTCCTCTCGGTGAGATATGAGAATGAAACCTTGTCACCAAATTTATCGATCAGCATCACTTTGAGATCACGATTAGAACTACATCCTCTACTTCACCGAGTACAGTCATGCGTTGAGCCGAGTATGTCAATTCAAAAGCGGTCGTCAAAACACCGTCTTTTATATCCGCCATTAATTTGTCAAAAGCAGCCAGTAACTGTTTTTGTGATATTTGTTGTTGGTCGACCTCTTTCGTTACTAGAAGATATTGGTAATGAAACGTAATTTCTTCAACACGACGTATGATATTGGAAGTTTCTGCAAACAAATCTTTCGGTGTTTTGTATAACAAATTTTTGTGAAAGTTTCATAGTATTATCAACGCATTGAAAAACAGCAAAGCTGCTGAAATCTCAGTTGAAAGATGACTTTTTTTTTATTATGGTTTTCGTCGTATACCACAAATGGAACATCATGAGCCACTCGACGAATCGCTGTTGCTTCTTTTTGATTTGCAGGTCAGTTGATGATCCAGCTACGCCCTGTGGTGTTGATGAAGCTCTTTCTTCCAGCTCCCTATGTAGTGACGACGACGATTTTTTTCTTCGCTGATATAGCTGGCCATGCAACTTTTATACCACAAGAAGTGTTCTTCATCAGCATTCGGATCAAACAACTTCTCAAATTTGTCTGAAATTTCGTCTTTGCGTCGTCTTGCTGCATTTGAATAGTTTCTTTCGGTTCATTCACCAGTTCAGCATGATTTTTCGTTCGCCTTTTTTTTAATCTAATAATTGTAGCGATATTTATTCACTTCAAAGAAAGTTATCACAAAATTCGAAGCACTGCTATTTTAAGTATTGGAAAATGTATGTGTTATAAGAATGGATGAAGTTCAGCTATAACTGAAGTCACAAAAACTGTTGAGAAAAGCGCGGCCCGCTTCAAAACTCGAGAAAAGGTATGTGACGCTGGGAAGGAGATTTATAATAAAACTGACAACGGGCTTTTCTGGCAACTTTCAGTTCCAGGTTTGGAAGGATCTTGCAAAAACATTCCAGTCGAGAAATAGCGGTCAATGGTTTTTGCATTCGATACAACATTTTTTTTCAACAACTACAGTGATGGAATCGGAAACTCCTATTATAGGGCCGAAAAAAAAAAAACTGGACCATAACTCCGTCCGGCAACCTCCAGATTATTATTCATCAAGTCTTCCTCAACTCAAATCATCAATCAGAATGAGGTCATCGGTTTTTTCAAACGGAATATTTCGCAGCGCCCGCTCTAAAAGGGACTTCGAGTAATCGTTGATATTTTTGGCGCAGTCAGTAGGAATTTTTCTTCTTTCGACGTTTCGACTCCCACTTTGGAGCCATTCTCAAGGCGTCTTGACTTGGTGGCGAGGCCTAAGTCTACTTAACCCCCAGCACTTATCTTGACAGAGTGAAGATTGTGGTTTGGTGGATAGAGGGATGGTATTTATAGCTGTATGAGAATCCGACGATGTTGAAACTGTCGAACTGTATACAGGTCTGGTTTGAGAGGGATTATTTAATGTATTTGTTCGAAGGGATAATAATGGCTCCCAGGAATTGGGGAGCCTTGTTGAGTCGTCTCGTTTGTTGAGGAATTGAGGGCGTTTTTCAATTTCTATTGCTCCGCGAATGATTCTGGAGTGGAGTGTTTTTGCTGTGGCATTGGCTTTCGTGTTGTTGAAGTCAATTTTGTGTCCGGTTTCGTGGTGGTGTTTGAGGAGAGTCGAGGTCATGTCCGAACTACGTACTGCTAGTTCGTGCTTGTAGGACCTGTTTGATACTCGTCGGTTCGTCTGTCCCATATATGTTCTCGGGCAGTCGTGGCAAGAAATTTCATATATTCCTTGTGATTCGTTGGGTATTGTATCTTTAGGTGAGCGCATCTTTCCTGCGCGAACCGACGAGTATCAAACAGGTCCTACGAGCACGAACTGTCCTACCGGACACAAAATTGACTTCAACAACACGAAGACCATTGCCACAGCAAAAACACTCCACTCCAGAATCATTCGCGGAGCAATAGAAATTGAAAAACTAATTGAAACTAGCTTCTTTCAAACTCACGATAGTAAGTAGTCTCATCCGGTCTATAAAATTGTTTGTTAATTCGTTCACAATTTTTAAGTAAGTCCTGAAGAAGGAAATAAACTCACGATAGTAAGTAGTCTCATCCGGTCTATAAAATTGTTTGTTAATTCGTTCACAATTTTTAAGTAAGTCCTGAAGAAGGAAATAAACATTTCCGAAAGCTTGACGCAATACCAAAGAGTTTTTTTCACTCCCTGGCATCCTCAAGATTGACTGCAGCCTCACCAACAGAAATCACCTAGTGGTTTCGAAGTTCTTTTTTTCTGTGAAGAAACCTGCACTGGCACCAGTCGCATATATTTCAATGCCTTTCGTGGTATAAGCTAGGGGAGTAGTTTTTTTCTGATAGGTGCCAGACAAAACCTACCGTGTAGGTAGATTCGAGCCTAGCCTGAAGAAATTGTTCGAAAGATGTTTGATTTTTCAAATATAGTAGACAACTTCGTCGGCCAATTAAAATCGACTTCAAAATGGACATATTGCGGGTACTGTTCTGTAACCTTAGCCCCGTTTTGGGACCTGTCGCTAGCTATCCCACAGAGAACCCTTCAACCCAGATTATCTAAGTACTTGGATTATATCACCAGGAAGGAGACGTTGAATGAGGATTAGCAGTCGACACGTGTTCCAAGTGTAGAGAAAGGCAAAAATGCATGTCGATATACAAGTTTCTCCGGATATTGGTGATCTATCTCAAACGTTTCCCTCCAACGGAATTTTTCAGAGGAAAATTGAATGTCACCATCGATTTCCCGTTGAAAGGTTTGGACATGAGAAGTTAGGCAACAGCCAATGTGGTCCCTTGCCACAACAACCTCTGCGCGCTCTCCATTTTATTTTTTATAATTCATACAACTGTATTTTATTATTACTGAAATTATTTATGGAAAATCTGAATATAAGAGTTAGGTTCATCTCAAAACCTGATTGGGAGAGAAGGGTTATTGTTTTAATGAAATACTGAACATATGAAAAAAAAATTCACTCATTCTAAGCAGTTATTGTCTACTCTGGGTGAGGAAAAATTCCGATAATTTAACTTCGATATCATGTCAAAAAAAAATTGAAAGGTAGTACATTGAAAAATGAATTGTATTCACAAAATATCAATTTTATGAAATGTCAGTATTTTATTCACACACATTTTATTCGAACAAATGTTCAGTTTATGGCATTTTTGTTAAAAAAAAACAAGTTATGATATCTTTGAGTGCTTCACACAGCTCTAATCCCCAGTCTCAACTGGCAGACTGTTGATTTATTACACCGATGTTTTCCAAGGATTAATTTTCAGAGAACCTACTTTATTTTTCATATAGCCTGAATATATATTTTTTTAAATTAGTTTTGACATGAAAGATGAGTTGTGCCTTGAGAGAGTAATTGGGTTATAATCGATGAGAATTGTGTATGAGAATTCTCCTATAAATATTCTTTGTGTCAATCAAAGTTCAAGAACAAAAAAAGGTTCAATAGGATATGGTTGTATTTGGACTGCACTTTCACAAATGATTTAGCTCCGTCCGATTACCTCACGAATGAAACCTCTTTTTGATGATGAGTGAAATGAAAATCGTTTCTCGATTTTCGTCCTAGAAGACATACAGTATATTCCATTTGATATATCACCATTCATTTCGATGAATTCAATAACTTGGGGAATATTCCATATATCTTTTCAACATATAGATTTTGATAATGAAAAATATCGAAATCACCTTGAATCACATGATAGATTCATAAACCGGTATATTTCCTTGACCCATGCGATATGGCAAAGAAGAAAGTACTCCAGCCAATAACTAACTAACAGACGAGGAAGGCAATCTGAAGAAAGTGCAGTCGTTGATTAGTTGTGCTCAGTGATCGTGTCGTGTCTTGTGTACTATGGCAACTTTTCTGCGTATGTTTCCCGAAATAGTAGTGATAACTGTGTTTTGTATCGGTTTTGAAACAGGTGAGTACCGAGTTTGGTTTATAACTGAAGTAGTTCAGATCGTGCAAGTCAGTTTCAGTTTTAAACACAATATTTATGTGAATTGAATGAAATATAAATCCAGTATGTTACGAAATCAATTTTTCCTTCAGATACTATCGAATTAGTTGGAGTGGAGTCGAAAACGAATTAGTGTACCGCTTCAATGCGTAATATTCTTTAGTTTTCATCATTAACGGGTGGAACACATAATGTTCTGCAACAGAGAATACCGTCAAAAATATTCAAAATCTACCTACTCATTTGTTTATTCCTTGCAAATATATGTCCGCCAATAGTGATATTGAAATGACGACGTTAGAGACTGCTATGAACAAAATATGTTATATCCATAGAAATTTTCATACAAAATAACAAAATACGGTTAAAATTATACTACATATCAGTGACACAGTTTATTCTATATTATTTTGATGTCAATTTTTGTCACATACCCTTCAAAATATTGTTACTCACACGGGACAAGTTTTTCTAACAGAAATTCGCGTTAAATGATATATCTAGTACATACCTTTGTGAATTAATGTCCAACAGGTGCCTCCTTTTCATATCATATAATACTGCTCTGATACAAAAAATATTCCATAAGAACTGAACATCAGTGATGAGAAAGCGTCCATTGAAGTCTGTGTATGAGTAAATAATCTTCATCACAACTGGTATAAAGGAGAATATACTTGTTTGGGTTCAGATTAAGTATTCAAGGTGTTGAACTGAACAGTCGGTTGGTTTTCGTATCGAATTGAAAAAGACAGATGAATAGAATAACTATAACGGGTTCCATTCGCGATTTCGATCAGCAAACAAAACACGTAGCATAGCTATTTCTGTTTGACGAATTCATTGAAATGGCTTGTCGCTAGTTTATTCCTTATTCGCTTTTGTCCCATTGAAATGAATAAGTGGTAGGTGTAGAAGTTATAATCATTGTTCGGAAGATGGTGCAAGTAGAATAACATGTTCGAGTTTATTCAGAAATGGGATAATTTTTGTGGAGAGAACTAAGTTTTGAGGAAGTGACATGAAATCATGAAAAGTATCTGTTCCTACTTTCGTGAGTATACTTCATAGACGTTTGATTCATTTGAAGAAAGGTAGAAAGAGCCCACCTAAAACAGTTACTCCCCTGCCTATACTGCGCAATGGTTGTTGAATCACATTGTCACTTTTTCTTGCTCAAAAAAAAAAATGCAAACAAAAAACAGGTTAGCTTGTAAAAACTTTGGTCACCAGGATAACATTTCCTTCTCAAGCTCAAACAAAATTTTGTCTCGCTCAGAGAAAGCTATGCCTTGGGCTCCCCAGTAGGCATATGAATGAATTATGAAACTCACAATAATTATACTGGAGACATTGTAGAGCAGACCCCGAAACTTTTTTAATACAATAACTGCTGTCACAATGAGAAATGGTAATGCATTTTTTCGATTTCCTCACATACCTGCAGGATCCGGATAGTTATTACATTTTGTCAACAGACCACCGTTGTGTGAAAAATGGATTTTTCATGAGGATATAATATGAGTCCATAAAGGAAGTCTGATTAATTCGAAACATATTGATTTGCTGATCAGGAGGAGCATTGTGAATATGATGAAGTTCAAACTTTCGATAAAATTGAAATACCAAGCAAACAATTCATCTACTAGCGTTAGCAATACTTAAACGAATTCATGGATAATTGGGAAACATATTGAGCTTTGAAAATTTTGAAATGCAACTGGTAGCGTTGGGAATGAAAAATTATCTAATAGCACACGTCAATCTGTGGAATCAACTCAGTTCCATCGAACCATGGATAATGAATATAAATCAAATATGTTTCCACACTCTGCTTGTTATGATAGAAATTTCGTACGTGATGGTAACAGATATTATTGTGAAGGAGAATATTTCAAAAGTATATTCAGACACGAAACTTTTTCTTCATTTCTTGCTGATTGTCTGTCAGTTCCTGATGATATATAAGGCACAGATCCAACCTACCTGATCTATAACACTGTTCTCATGTGTGGAGTTCAGCACAAATATTATATTGAAGGTGCTGGATTCTACTGAGAAACTGACTACTTCACAAAAAATACCAGTCTTATTTGAAATTCAAAAATACATCTGAAAATGTATACAGTGTGAACAAAATTTGTTAGAAAAAATATTAATTGAAAGGTACTATCAGGCACCCCTCCCTCAGATGTCAATATTGTTTGAATATTATTATATAAGTGAATGACAATTTTTTACCTGGAGATATCTTTTATTTCAATATTCTACCTGGAAATATTCTTTATTTCAATTGTGAACTTTGGTCTCAGATTTTCATATTTTCAGGCAGTCTGTTGAGCAAGTGCAGGTTCGATGAATTTTTTGTGGTTTTCGTGAATTTGTATCTGCTTATTCTGACAAGGTTACAAGTTCAAGAAGAGTAATCATAATGAATGGATGATTTTGTAAATAATAGACTATTTTCATTCATTTCCAGTCGAATGTAGTAAATATGAATCGACGGTAGAGACGTGATACAGTAGTAACTGAAAAATGGCCGACATTGCTCTTTGGAATTCACTCCAATAGTAATAATTATTACCACTTTTTCCTGAAGAATAAATATTCCATAAGCATCAGTTACGTTACCCTAAACTACAATTCCGCAATCGATGGTAGAGTGGATAAAAGATAAAAACACTTAGTGAATAGGATTATTGTGGTGAGTGAATCTTTTAATCCACGTAGGGGGAAAATATTGATATATCTTTTGACTTATGGAATCGACATGTGGAGCACGGTGTCAGTGACTATCCAGTTGAATACCAAGTAAATCAACTAAGTCGCCAATAAAACAGCATGTTTTCTTGCTGGATATTAGCGTTGGATCATTTCTCAGTAAATATTGTTGTCTCATGAGCAGCTGGAGAAAAGTTATGGAATAAGTTGGTAACATTAATTAGGAAGAGCGGTGAACCTGATACAGAACTTTGGGGAATTCCTTTTCTCATTGGTCTAGGTGAAGACAGTTCGTTATCGGCACATAGATATTGAGAACGACATTCCGGGTATGTTAGAGGTAATTGGAGTGATTGTCCACGAATACCATAAAGGTCAATTTTATCTATCAATATTTCGTGGTAGACAAAGTCGAACGTTTTATTGAGATCACGCAAGGCTGCTGCTTGCTTTCCATCCTCAAGCGCTCCAACCATGTCACCCACAACAGTGGCCACCGTGCCCGAAACTGAACTGGTAATAATGAAGTGAATTTCACTTTTCGAAAATCTTTGTAATACAATTTTCAAAAACGATATTAAATACTTTTCCAAATATTGGAATGAACTATATCATATTGGACTGAACTTATTACAGGCAAATGAGAAACGCTCTTTTTCAAAGTGGCACAATTTTTGTGTGTGTAAAAAATGGGAAAACTAGGGCGTTATACGAATGCCTTCGATGATTTGTTGAACATTTTATGAAAATATTGACAATACCTTTCAAAATTGAATACGATCTCAAAAAGTTTTTTGTCTTACTTAATGAATCTGTTGCATAACAACCTTGGCAATAACTCTTTACAGCAGGAAAATGAGAAGAACCATTCAACCATTATCCACATCAATGGATATTTGCAAAACAAAAATTCAGAATCAAAATCTGCAACGATCTCGAGTTTTTATTTCTCTTCCGCTTCTCGTTTTTCTGATTTTCTCTTTTTATTTTTTCTCTCCTTTCTCGTTTTCTTCTGACTTCTTCATCTCGCAAACACTCTTCTATAGCTTTCGTTTCTTCTTGACTTCTGGTCCTAGATATTTTTTCTCTCTTTTACACATTCTGTTGGAAATTCCAATGGAAATATTCTTTATAAAGGTCGAATTAGTTCACCCTTATTCACTTTGATCGTCCACTCTTGTCATATTGTCTTTGCCTGGGTCTCCAAAACTCTCGCTAATTAATGGCCAATCAACTCTCTTCATGTTGTCGACGAGAAGAAACACATCACTAACTTGAACGCATAGTGTTTTTGGGAGTCACAATTTATTGAATTTGCTGAATACTCGTTCCTGAAGAGTGTTCGGTGTCTTTTTATTAGAGAATTATAATCGATTACATCCAAATCAAGCAGTTCATTGTTCGGGAGTACTTGTGAAAAACATGACGGAAAATGAGGTCTGAGTTCATCATCATCCGAAATATAGGTGAGCGGTCTAGCATTGATTGTAGCTTCACAATCGCAAAGACGAGTAGAGAGTTTTTTGTACACGCCTTCATCTAGAATATGTTTAGGTTCAACAGATATTTTCTTTGATAATCCTATTATCTCTCATATATCTCAGAACATCTGTGAATCAGTTTACAGGAGGCTTTTCTTGAATGTCTTCAGAGATTTCTTCAGCGGGAAATATTTTTCAATCATGCTGGGATATGTGTCTATAACATTCTATATTCGTGTTGTTATGGAATATTTTCCAGATCATTTCTCCTAAAGATTATTTGAAAGGCATACCCCTTTCTGTAATTTTCTCTTCCATAGTTCAGCTTCTGCAACACTCGCATTCCTTTTTGAATTTATCAGTTTTTCATAGTGATCAGAAAGATTACATTTTACTACTTCAGTTTCATAAATGTTTTCCTTAATATTCCTCAAAATTTCATCTATGCAACTCTGAGATGCATTTGTTACCCGAGTTCAATGCGCTATTGTAATTTATAAACCAAAACTTGAAAAAATGTATTTGAGTTCAACCACATTTGCTGATTCTCCTACAAACATTAAAATTCTCCTATAACGACACCTCTCTCGAATCTATCACTGACTCCCACCAGAAGTCCCTTCGAACTCTCCAGGAAATATTTGAATCACCCTCACCCGACCTCTTATTATAGCTACATTGTTATTTTCCAGCTCAACTAAATTGTATACTTTTCCGGAATGGAACAACGTTGAAAAGTTATTCTCTAATCATCATTAGATTTTTCTTTCATGTGATCACTAAGATAAAAAAAGTGTGATGGTTATGAGTCCTTTTTGCCACATGAAATATTCTTTGAATTGCTCATTGAATATTTGAGGAGACTAAATAGAATGCGCCATCATTGTGTTGCCACAAATGAAATTCTTCAGCAATTGCGGCCGTTTCTGAAAAACCCAATTCAGATAAAACTTACTTTAACGCTTCGATGAATTGATAGATTGATTACATGATTGAAGATTTACGTAATATCCCTTTTTTCATGATTCATTTTCAGTCGAAGAATTCTTTGTACAATCATTTCTGTTAATTCAGATGCATTGATCGATATGTTGGTGTGATTATTTCCCACAATGCGATATGTTGCCAAGAGAAAGGAAATTTTAGTTATTTCGGAATCTCCGATTAGTAAGCCATTGTTTTCATTATCTGATACTCTGTGGTGATTGTTTTCTGGAAATGAAGTAACTTCCACATTGTTGAGATTACATTATCTCTTACATATCAATAACGCAATCTAACCAATCAACCCCCCTACGTATTGACCAGCAATGTCACACAATTTTCTATATTCCAGCATCCGTGAAAAACATTCATTTCAGCACCGCACCTGAACGGACAGGAAGGTGAGGGATCTGATCAAGCGATGCCGTTTGACCGATGGAACTGTGATGAGTTCAATCAGCTGTCGAACCTAATTGTGAGAGGAGTATTATTTCATATACTAGTTACCTGAAGGCGAAAAGTTAGTATTGTGATTTGGCTGGTCAATCCGTAGGGAGGTTTATTGGTTAAATTGCGTTATTGATAGAGATATGTCTGTAATTTCTTGATAATGACTCCAGCATGAGAGTCGCGACGTCGAAAAGTTCAACATGCGGCACAAGGATTAATATCCGAAAGGACTATTTTCTGAAAATGAACACTATTGAGTGAACCTTCTGCAAAGGGGGTATTGAGAGCGAAACTGCAACTATGATGATATTCCCAAGGAACAATAGCAATTGGGAAAGAAGAATTTGGCAACTATTTTTGTCGAGTTTTTATCTGGAATTTCAAAAGTTGTGGACAGAGCTATCGCTATCAGAGATTGGCAATACATATTTCGTCACCGAAATTGAAATGTGGTGGGATTTGCTTGCTAGCATTTTGCATCAGTATGCAGTAAAATTTCACGAAGGTTTTTCTTTCTCCTGATTTTAAATATTTGTGAAATATATTTCGTTGCTAACGAGAGAGTTGTTTCCTTAATTCGAATGAAGAGGGAGAGTCTTGTGAAACTTTCTTTGAGAGGTCTTTCTATGTTGCATCCAATACTGGTACATCTGTGACAAACCTTTCCAAAATCTGCGGTTGCAGTTTCTGAAGATTGTAACAGTGGTGTCGGAAGTGGAATTTTGCTGATAAATAAAAACAATTTATGGTTAACACGAAAAGTACATCTTACGATACGATGGAGGATATGTTGAAATATATCCAAAACCAATTTGTGGATTTGGAAAGACGACGACAGGAAGATGAAAAGCGAAGGCTGGAGGAAAAAGAATTGACTGAAAAGCGACGGCAGGAGGAAAAACAAGAACGAGAAGAATCGCTCAGGAAATTTCTCGGAAATGTAAAGAAAGAACGAGAAGAAGGACTCTAGAAAATTCTTAAAAATGAAAAGAAAGAACGAGAAGATGAAAAGAAAGATCGAGAAGAAGCACTCCAGAACATTCTCGAAGAACAGAGAAAAGGGCGAGAAGATGAAAAGAAAGAACGAGAAGAAGGAATCCAAAAAATTCTTGAAGAACAGAGGAAAGAACGAGAACGTGAAGAAATAGAACGAGAAGCAATCCAGAAAATTTTAGAAGAACAGAAGAAGGTGAGAGAAGAACAAAAGAATGAATTAGTTCTAATAGAAAAACAGTGGAAGGCAGACATCCAGAACGTTATAGAACATCAGGACAAGTTCTTCGAGCATGTTTCACATGAAACTGAAGTACGAGTGGAAAAACTGAAAGAAGAACTGAAGGAAGACGTAAAGAAAATCGACGATGAATTTAATAAGGAAGTGGATATAATGCGAGAGGAGATGAGAAATGAGATGAGAAGTGAGATGAGAAATGAAATAAAAAATGAAATGAGAGGTCTAGAAAAACAGATAGCTCTTCTCAAGAATCAAGATCGCCAAGACAGGGTTGCCACATCAGGGATTTCCGTAAAACCGCCGACTTTTGATGGACAGTCATCTTGGTCCATTTATCGTCGACAATTTGAGGCTGCGGCAGAAACCAATGGATGGGGCGGAAAAGAAAAAGCTACAGCGCTCATAGTCGCTTTGAGAGGACCAGCTTTGAGTATATTACAAACGATACCCATTGAACAACAGAAGCAATATGACGACCTGATTTCTGCACTAGAGTTTAGATATGGCGATCAACACCGAGAACAGCTGTACCGGGCACAAATGAAGACTCGCACACAAAGAGCAGGTGAGAGCTTGCAGGAATTTGAGGCAGATGTTAGACGTCTAATCCAGCTGGCCTATCCAGAAGCGCCTGAAATTTCAAGGAACAGTTGGCTGTGCAGATATTTATTGACGGACTTAGAGACCCACAAATTCAAAATACTCTGCGACTTACAAGTTTCAAAAGGAGTAGCGATGCCTTGGTACGTTCGCTAGAAGTGGAGGCGGCCTTCAACACCTCAAAGCCGAAAGTGCGAGCGGTGACAATTGACGATCCCGAACATAGATCTGGCGCAACGAATGGTTCATTTGAGAAATTTCTGGAGGAGATCAAATCGTTGATAAGTGTAATGAGCACCCAGAAGAAGAGAACGTGCTACCGATGTGGAAAACCAGGACATCTTATCAAAGACTGTAGGGTGAGAATGCCACCAAGGTCTAGCTCACCTGCAAGGGTGCCATCTCGTACGCAATCACCTGTGAGGACAATGTCATCCAGCGAGTCCTCAAATTGGCGGCAGGAAAACGAGAATTACCCAGCATATCGGGGCGCATGCTGGCTAGCAATAACAGAGCCCCCAGGGTCATCAGTGTTAACAGGCTGAAAAGAACATCTGAGAGCCTTACTATTCCAGGAAAATTAAATAAAATCGACGTTATATGCACCATAGACACCGGTGCTGCAGTTTCCTTGGTACGCAGCGACATCCTTCGGCCTGAAAACGTGAAACCTATATCATCCAACGTCGTGCTTCGGACAGTCACTGGTGAAAACGCACCTATTCGAGGAGAAGCTGAAATTACGTTGATTCTTGGGCGACTCACCATCATAGATACAGTTTACGTCGCCGATATAGAAGATGAATTTATACTCGGAATGGACTTGATCAGTGACTATGGATTTTCATTCGACAATGAGGAGAAGATTATGAGGTTAGGAGGAGAAGAATTTGTCCTTACAACTCCAACGGAAAGGACAATACCTGCCAAACTGCGATTATTGAAAACCACGAGAATTCCTGGATTTTCAGGAAAATTAATTTGCGCTACATTAGATGAAGACCCTGGGTGCTGCGTTGGAGTAGTCCAGCCATGTGATGAATCCCCCAGAAATTTGGTGTTCGCACGAGCCTTAGTTAAAACAAACCAAACGATCCCTTCGAGAGTTGCCAACGTGTTTCCTGGAGAATAACTGTTAAGGCAGGCGATGTTATCGGAACATGTGAACCTGTTACTTGGGTAGCGACTTGTAACTCAAATGAACATCAAGAAATGAAGGCAGACTCTGAGAGTGTTATATCAACTCTTGAAAAATCATGTCTACACTTATCAACAGAGGAACTGAAAGCTGCCAAGAACTTCATCAGGAGTGAAAGTGACATTTTTGATTCGAGAACAATAAGAAGAACTAATTTGGTCAAACACAGAATCGATACTGGCCAAGCTCATCCGATTCGGCAACCACCAAGAAAAATTCCATTCGCCAAGCAACAGGAGGTGGAAGAGCTTGTCGACAAGATGATGAAGGACGGTGTGATTGAAGAGTCATCGAGCCCTTGGTCTGCGCCTGTTGTGTTGGTTTCCAAGAAGGATGGATCTACGAGATTCTGTGTCGATTACAGGAAATCAAATGATGTCACCAAGAAGGACAGCTACCCTCTACCAAGAATAGATGACACATTAAAAACTTTGGCAGGTTCCCGTTGGTTCTCAATATTAGACCTGAAGAGCGGATACTGGCAAGTGGGCATACATGAAGACGATAAGGAGAAGACTGCATTCTCGACTGGGAGTGGTCTTTACCAGTTTACTGTTATCTCTTTCGGATTGTTCAATGCTCCAGCAACGTTTGGGAGACTAATGGAGCTGGTCCTTCGTGGGCTCACTTGGAAAACTTGTCCTGTATACCTCGACGACGTTTTGGTCATGGGAAAGACATTCGGAAAACATTTGCACAATCTGCAAGAAGTCTTTCAACGATTCAGGGACGCCAACCTCAAACTGAATATTCAGAAATGTTCATTGTTCCAGAAAGAAGTGGATTTTCTAGGTCACACAGTTTCATCAGACGGTATCCGAACAGACCAAAAGAAGATACAGGCGATAAGAGACTGGCCGAGACCAAGAGACAAACATGAAGTGAGGAGTTTCCTAGGTCTCTGCACCTACTACCGTCGTTTCGTAGAAGGATTTGCTGATATTGCGGCACCCCTACATAAGTTAACAGAAGATCGAGCCAAATTCGTCTGGTCCAACAAAAGTGAACGAGCATTTGGGAAACTGAAAGTTGTTCTATGTTCCAGCCCCATTTTAAGTTTTCCACGTCAACAAGGCCTGTTTGTTTTGGACACAGATGCCAGTAATAATGGTATTGGAGCTGTACTATCACAGGAGCAAGATGGCCAGGAGAAAGTAATTGAGTTCTACAGCAAAGTACTCACTTAACCAGAGAGAAATTATTGCGTAACGAGAAAAAAGCTACTGGCAATAATCAAGGCTGTAGACCACTTCCACAAATATCTGTACGGAAGAGAGTTCCTCATCAGAACAGATCATGCAGCTCTGAAGTGGTTACTCGAAATGAAGACTCCTGAAGAACAAGTAGCAAGGTGGATTGAGAAGTTGGACCAGTATCACTTCAGGATAAAACATCGACCAGGACGATTGCATAACAACGCAGATGCCTTGTCAAGAAGACCTTGTTCGAATACTTGTAAACACTGTGAGCGAATTGAACGTCGCGAAGGAATCAACCAAGTGAGATTGACAGTAGACGACAATTGGACGGCAGCAAAAATGCGACAAGACCAGGAGAATGATCCAAACGCTGCAGCATTTTTGAAATGGGAAGAAAATGGAGCGGAAAGACCCATCTGGAAGGACATCTCAGATCGATCACCAACGTTCAAGACATTGTGGGCACAATGGGATTCCTTGATTGTGGAGAATGGCCTACTGAAGAGGGCTTGGGAGTCAGCCGATGGCAAGAAAGTGAGTTCCCAACTGGTAGTGCCCATGTCGAGAATAGAGGATGTTTTGTTAGAGATTCATGGTGGTAAATCAGGTGGGCATCTAGGAGTTAACAAGACCTTGGATAAAATACGGCAAATGTTCTACTGGGTCCAATGTCGAGAAGATGTCGAGAGATGGTGCCGAAGATACCCAAAATGCGAAGCAAGCAAAGGTCCGAGAACAAGATCAAGGGACGAGATGAAACAATACAATGTTGGTGCTCCCTTCGAACGAATTGCCGTCGATGTAGCTGGACCGTTTCCGATGACGAATGATGGCAACAAATACATCCTCGTTGCCATGGATTATTTCAGTAAATGGGTTGAGGCTTACGCCTTGCCAAATCAAGAAGCATCCACCGTTGCAAGAACCCTGGTGGACAACATGTTTACAAGGTTTGGAGTGCCAATGGAGCTACATTTCGATCAAGGAAGAAATTTCGAATCGAATTTATTCAGGAAAGTTTGTGAATTGATGGGAATCAGCAAGACCAGAACAACTGCCCTCCACCCACAGTCTGATGGCATGGTCGAGAGGTTCAACAGGACTATGGAAGAACACCTTTCCAAAGTAGTAGAAGAGCATCAAAAAGACTGGGATCGACACCTTTAACTATTCTTGATGGCTTACCGGGCAGCTGTGCACGATTCCACAAAGCTCACCCCAGCCAGTATCATCTTCAGGAGAGATCTTCGTTTGCCCTGTGACTTGGTGTTCGGATCCCCAAGTTCTGAGGAAAAAGAGGTACAGGATTATGCAGATGAACTGCGAGACAGCCTGATAAGGATTCACGAAATAGCGAGAAGAAGATTGAAGATTACTAGTGACAGGATGAAGGCTCGATACGATCTCAAGGCAAATACTGGTGGATTCAAAGAAGGAGATCGAGTGTGGCTCTACAACCCTCGTCGTAGAAAAGGAATTTTTTCCAAACTAACACCATGCTGGGAAGGACCTTATTCGATAGTCAAGAGAATACATGACGTGGTGTACAGGATTGAACGTAGCCCCAGAGCAAAAATGAAGGTCGTTCACCTAGAAAGACTTAAACGTTACAATGGCGATAATGACGTATTGTTTGATCGGGACGATCAAAATTGAGAGGAAGATAATGTAACGAAATGTGCTGGCGCCGGCCCTGCCGCCTATCGATGCGAATTGGTGCGGCAATTCCAGGAACGATTATACTCGCGTGATCGCGGCTCATCCAGAAGATTCGATTGTGAAGATTTGTCTAGATGATTCTCCACTGTATGAGCGAGCGTATAAAAGCGAGAGCGCTCACGCCGACGGCAGAAATTTTAGTACAGAGAGTTTAAGTACCGAGCATTGGAAAGTTATCGGAGCGATTTAGGTAATTGTGTTTTATTGTATTGTGATAGTAAGTTATAATAAGAGTAGTTTAATGTTGTTTGGTGTTTTAATCGACGAACCCAGAGGTATATCGTAACAATATGCTCGGTGACACAAGATCATGGTACACCCCCGTATTCCCGTTAGTCCTGGAGGTAATTGAACATAATAAGCAGCATTTTTTGACCAACAAATGATTTTCTTTTTCACTCCTGATTTCGCCGGAAGTGATACCAACTTTCGATTTTCAAATAGAACACCCTGTATATTATTACATTTCTGAAATCTGCATATTTTTCTGAATCCAATGATACAACATAAGTGACATTTCAAACGTCATTTTTTTTAAATTTTAGTTATTCATTTCGGTATGTCATGATGATTCCAATCCGTCTACTGCTAGGAAAATCAAAATCCTGTCAAATAAACTAATTGCGTTTTTCATGAGCATAATGAATAAAGGTCATTGTAATCGATTATGAGGTGAAATTCAGTTTTTTCAAATGAAACCATATTTGGAACCGTGGTACCATTTATCAGTACTATTTAAGGAATGTATTCATACCTACTAATAAAAGAAAATAAAGAAATACAATTATTTTGTTCTAATTCAATGTTAAGATGTTACTAAGGAGACGATGAACACAATGTCATTATTCCTTCAGATTGTAAAATGAATATTTGTTGGTTTATCGGTGTTTATATTATGCATTGGTGAAGTCTTTTATTTGCTGTTATTTTTATTGAAAATTTCGCACTTTCATTTGAGGGATGAAAAAGTGAACATGATAATTATTAATGAGGAATGCAGGAAAAATGCCGTTGCGGCTAAAAACCTTTATGTCGACCGATATCCTGATAAACAATGTCCAGCGAGAAATTATTTTATTCGTGTTCAATTCAGAAGACAGCCTAGCCATGATTCCGAAGAAAACGTTATCATTGAGGGAGGAATGGAAATTATTGTTTTACCAAACAGTGAGCCGAATCTTGCACAAACATTATTATAAATTTTTCAACTATCAATTGCATCAGCACCTGTACGGAAATGATTATGAACGTAGGATGGAATATTGCAATTTGATCTTCCAGAATAATGCGCAGCCAAATAATGCCTTCTCTGGGAAGGATTTCATTTTCGAGCTTGAAAATGTGAAATTTATTGCGGAAGGGGGAACTTTCAAGTGTTATTCGGTTTCAATGTTGGGCTTGGAATCATTGGTCCGATAATATTTGAAGGACACTTGATTGGAGCTACATACCTACTCTGGATTCCTACAAAATGAAATTGAGGACAGGTTAACTGAATCACCTAACTATTTACGACAGGGAATGTATTTCCAACAAGATAGATCTCCTCCCCTAAATTCAAGAATAGTAATTGATTTTCTCCAACAGTAATTCGAAGAAAACGTAATTTAGGCATTGCCTAAAAACCAATTAATAGTATAACAGCCCAGCAATTAGCGTACGTTCTCCAAGAAACAGCTATGCGCGTTCAGAAGTGCATTGTCCTTAATGGACAGCAATTTGAACAATTGTCATTTATGTGGTGTCATTGGATTCAGACAAATATGCAGATTTCATTCATGAAATAATATACAGTGTGTTTTATTTGAAAATCGAAAGTTGGTATCACTTCCGGCGCATCCGGAAGTAAAAACAAATTATTCGTAGGTCACAAAGTGCCACTTATTATTTTTATGGGATACACGAAATTTCAATTAATCACCTTCAAAATGAACAGAGATACTAGGGGTGTACCAAGATCAGTATATCAGGCGATTTGCCTGGCCATTTTAATGCAAATTATATACTGATGATGTCTGTGACATATTTGGTGAAACAAGATACAGTATCATAGCCTCAATTGGTATCATGTTTTAAGATCGAAGCGACAGTGCGGATAAAAGTCGAACTAGAGAAAGTCAGTAGTCAAGATTTGTTGTGGTTATTTGTATTCTATCATTCTTGTTTAGACCAGTGTAGTTATACATTGTGAAGTTCATAGTTTTAAAATCCGCCTAATAAATGACGAAATCAAACCACTTTCTCATATGTAAACAAAGCAAACTACTGACTGAAAGTCCTCTCATACTCGTGGGCTATCATTTATCGCACGTTAAACGATATACTATTGCGAGGCAATCTTGAACTGAGATTGTTTCAGAGTGGTCGAATAGAAAGAATATACTCCGAGTTGTGAGTCAATGTTGTCAGCTGAACATGTTCCAATCCAGTTTCCACTAGAGTGATAAAAAATATTTTCACAATAGTGATCATCTCAATTCCTAGTCCGAGGTCAAGTGTGCTTTCACCAGACCTCAGAATCGTCTTTCATGGTTAGATTATCAATTTTTCATAATTCTAAGGTTAGGTGCTTGTAATAATTTTCATACATTAACTTGTCACTGCGAAGAATAGCTGGACACTGTTATTGCAATTGGGATGCTTGCAAAAATCTGACTAGAAACTGTTTTTTTCTGATATAATTTTTTTTACAAAACCTTCGGCAATAGCGCTGCATATCATTCATTTTGTTGATTGCCAAGGCGATGCACATTTTACGTCCAAACTTGTATTATGATAAAATAGTGTACACAGCACTGGATTGAAGTCCCTTATTTTTATCCCCCGACGAATTTCAGCCCGACCGCAGGGATAGAAAGTATAACTTCAAGCCCTTTGTGAATAATTAAACATCATCTTCGTATCGATACATGATGTTCAAACAATGAATAAGCCTGAAGAATCTTGATGCCAAGAAAAAGATTTAAATTTTGTGGACTTGATGTTCACAAGTATTTACTTTCTGAGTTTACAATGTCAGAAAGATAAGTTTGTTCTATCAACTTTATTCTAGGCTTGTCCCTTCAGACTGCTCTTTGAATATAAAGAACGAATAAAATTATAATAATATCATAAGTCACCATAGAATCACATTAATCATACTCCTCTGCGAGTACTATTTTTCAAATGCCAAATTAATTATAATATATAACAATTTCAGAAAGACAGTTTGCCTAGACATTCCTTTTCTTTCTACGCTGAAAAATAAATGATTCCATTCCATGATTGGTACAGTGTGTTTCATGGTGGACAATTCAGCACATATACTTGTCGGGCAGGCGCCAAAAGAGTTAGTGGAATTGATTTTGAAAGCAACATATTCACATGGTGAAATTTTAGTACTCCGTGGGACTTATACTATCCAATCAAACTACTACTACCGTGCAGAAACTGAAGAATACATATTATTTTACTTCTTATTTGGAGCCAGGTTTCGAAAAGAAAAATTCTTTCGCCTGCAAGGATCTTCCTGTTGCCCAGCCAAAATTTTGACAGGAGTTGGAAATTTAAGATGGCCACCAAGATGACGACTGTTCACCATATTGGCTAGCCGTTCAAATCGGTTTATTTGTGCGACAATAGAGTCTGTGCCCATGCTTTAGGGGACAACAAATACGAAGAAGAGCAGAAGAGTAGACGACCGAAAATCATACATACATACAATATAAGGACAAAAATCAATATTCACTAACTTTTCTCCAAATGCATACTTCAGATCTGTTCTTCCGGGAACCGAAATGTTCTTTTGAAGAGAATTTGCCCAACCGCAAGTACGAAACTCAATATGGTGGTCCAAATGACGGATATCATGCTAAATGAACACACCCCCTACGACTGCTTTCATCTCCTTAGTGACTGTCACCGTCTCTTTGGTGCGGTCCTTCTGTCAAAATGAGAAACTAAGGGGCTAATCATTGATTTCGTGACATTTCGAGGAGGGGTGAAGCCAGTGATCATGTTTCTTTACTGAATAGATGGAAATTTTAGGTGCGTCACGTAAAGGAGGGGGGCAGATGAAGCAAGAAGTGATATGTTTGGACGGGTTAGGCAAATGAAGCTGCTACCACCTACGAGTGATTTACTGCTACTGAACTTACAGAGGGCTCATTATCAAGTTAGTGAATTGATACAAAAAACTCTGCACTACAACCTCACAATAAAAAAACAGACAGACTCTCACATGCAGTGGAAGAATGCGAGAAAGCCACCATTTTAACTACCATCTTGAATTTCATACTTGAAGTTGCACAAATTTTCTTCACAACAAGATTCCGGTGCTCATATGTGGGGCTATAACTTGAAATCGATAGATTTTTCCGCCATATTAACCAACATCTTGTATTTTTAACTTCCGGTCGACTTCTCATGTTCTTCTTCGTATTTGTTGACCCTTAAAACATGGCCCATACTCCAAAATCGCTCAAAAAGACTGATATGAACAAAACTTGCGCCAATATAGCAAACAGCCGTCATCTTGGTTATCATCTTGAATATCCTACTTCTGGTCAGGAATTTCGGCCAGAAATTAGAAACGCATTTGTACCATCGCATTATTAATTGATTTAACATCCAGAAAAATATTCGAGAAAAGTTATTGAATAAATTTTTAATAATAGTTATTCATTTATTCATTATCTGCTATGAAATGTTTGCAAAGGTTTTATTTTTCCAAAATTCCAATGGAGATCACTATATATGGCATTTCCTCGTAGGAAATCATGTTTCATGACAGTGAGGTAGTGTTGTTTGAGGAAATCCCCAATTCGTGAGGATTTTCGGTGGTGTTGGGGATTTGCGTGAGGATTCAACATTTGTGAAGCTTTTGTAAGGATTTCTTTTATTCGAAAGTTATTCACGGAACACAAAGCATAAATTAATATTAAACTGAAGAGAGTAATAAACTTTAGTGAACTAACAAAAAAAAAACAACTATTTTGGAACAGTAACTCCGAAAATATACAGGTTCGATTTTCAATATTGAAAAACAGGATTTTTTATTTGAAAAAGTAAGCCTCGAAAAAGGAAGTATGATTTGTAAAGGGGTCTCGTGATAAAAAACTGGCATTTCACTGTCTGTTTTTGCAAAAAAGGTAGGTGGAATATGCGCTTCTTCTCACCTTTGAAAGCCGTAACTTCCGAACGAAAACTCGTATGTAGCAGCTCACAATCCTCAGGGACCAAGATTTCTTCAAAACTTGCCAGTGTGGGTATAAAGAACATTCACCAATGTTAAAGATACTTCAAGAATTACTCAGTTTCGTTTTATTCTTTGTTACTTCTTTTTGTATTATTTTTCATAAATGTGAATTCTCCACCGTATCCCAATCAAGTATAACTTTTCAAGTAGAATCTGATGATCTATAACAAAGGCTTTTCTAAAGTCGATAAAAATTGCAATGACGGGTTGTTTTCTGTCAAGTTTCTCTGAAATGTAATCTATAATAAAGTCCATTGCTGCACATGTTGCTCCTTTTTTTATGAATCCATACTGATACCGATCCATTTCATTTCGCTTCTCAATGGAGCCGTGTGTTCTTTTTTCATTACAGCTTCCACCACCTTCGACAGTACACTCACTACAGTCACCGGTCCATAGTTTCCCATCTGATTTTTTGGCACGGATATATGAATAGGTTTGACCTTGCAACGCTTTAGGCCATCTGGAAAAACTCCAGTTGAAAGCACATTATCAATTAAATGAATAACTATTGTTATGATGTTCCTTTATAAGGTTTTCAAGTCATTAACTGTAATCTCATCATATCCTGGTGCTGAGACTCTGTTCAAGCTATCAATTAGGAACTATGCAATCGATATTATCTTTGGAATCTCCCCTCCCCCCCACCCCAATGAAGCCATTTGCCACATTCCACGTTTTTTTTGTATTACTTTCTGCATGTTCCCACGACTCTATTCTTTATAACTCTGAATTTCATCAATTTCAGATATTTTTCATTCATATCCGGCAAAGGTTCAATGTTATTGATTTTATATTATATTTCGAAATAGGGTCTAGAGCCCAAGGATGTCGTTTTGAGTTCCAAAATGAACACGTTTCCATGAATAGAGTTAAGTTTTTCGAATTAATCAATTCGCTTGATAGTATTGGGAAATTTCAAACTCTCCTGTATTCAGCTTTTCACGACAATTTGGTTAAAATGATGTATCACCAAGATGTTGACCATGATATGTTGCATATCGAGCTGAAACGATCGCCCAAGCATCGTCACCATTTTTGACATTGATGCACTCTCGCTTTTTTTCGGTAGGTTCCGGAAGTTTGAAGAAACATAAACCGCAACTATGTTCGAATCCAGATTTATTGATATCAACTTGAATGTGGTTGACAATGTTCCTTGCTGAGTGGAATTGGTTCGGACTCCCAATGTTTATATTATCAACTCTATTGATATCTGCTTCTATGTAAAGGAAACAAAAAACTTTGAAGAATACGAATCGAAAAAGGCAATCAAATCCAAACAAAACAAAAGGTCAAGATGGATTCATTGGTCAAGATAATAGAATTGAAGGTTCGAATGATCAAAGAAAATGATAAAACAAAAAATGAAATGGTAGTGTCAAAAAAATAAATGGAGTAATATGAACAAATTTTGAAATCAAGTCATGTTGAGTGTACTCACGATGTTTCTATCGCTGGTATCCACAATCATTTTCGGGTGATGACTTCATTGACATTATTTTTCAAACTGACAAATTTTCTCAAAAACCAACCGCCTTTTCCTTATTTCTTTGAAATTTCTCCTCGACATTTTCTTCGAACCACTCTTTCAACGAGGCCCCCTGATGGATCACTTCGTTTTGTGTGTTGAAATACTTCATTTTCGAGCTATCCTTTCGATCAAGAGAAATTTTGAGGAGTTCTCCTAAAAAAAAATTAATTCACTTTCAGTGACGCTCCAACCTTTTCCACTGCGTTGTTTATGCTGCTCGTGAATGGGCCGAAAGAATCACTGAAAACTTGAAATACATCTTCGTACTTCAAATTCATGATCACTTCTGTACGTACGCGCACCTGAAAGGTGAAAATCAAGTCCTCCCAGAGGACTCTGCTTTTCAATTTCAGCACCCATCTCGCTGCCAATCCCCGCCCCTCTAACGGATTCTTCAGACAATTTTGGGAAGTTTTGACATGGCCAAAGTATCGATATTAGAGGAATCCGATATTTTGCCCCCAAAGTTTTTCAATTTCCATCCCAATCATTTCATCTCTGACTACGGATATGTCTATCATAATTCGGTTTTCCTCACCCAATTTTCAATGAAGGAGATTTTTTTTTGACTCCTTCCTTTTGGACAACTAGTGAATATTTTCCGGGGGGTGAATTCGTCCTATTTTCCCAGCAGGACAGGATGGGAAGGAATACTTCGTGCTGTTTGGAGATCCACTACATTGGCCTCTCCAACTACGCCTTGTTTTCATTTAAGCTGCTCAAGGAGACGACCTGCTTGTTTCTAGTTCAGCTGGCGACTGCGTTTCCATCTGGAATAAGTGATCATCGTTTTCCAAAAATGTCATTGCCCCAAAGGAAAATATGACTTTCCACCAAAATTGGACACTCTTTATGTGTCGGTATGGGGTTATGCTGTATTAGCCGACATCTTCACCCATGTTTCGTTTTGAAATATATATTCGACACCCTGTTTATATGATCGGAGAAGAATTCATGAACTCTATTATCGGCGAAGTAACATTCAACGCTCATAATTTCTAATTCATGTGCTCTTTTCTATGGACTTTCAGGTGGATTGGTTTGGCTCGTGACTACAAATAATTGATCCAATCATCTTTTGAACAATTAGTTCAGGCCAGTGTCAATCTACCTACACAGTAGGTTTTGGCTGACACCTGTCAGAAAACAGGTACTCTCCTGGCTAATACCACGAAGGGCATTGCATTATATCCGACTGGTACCAGTGCAGGTTTCTTCACTGACAGGTGCCAGCCCAAACCTACCGTGTGGGTAGTTTGAGACTGGCCTGAACGAATTGTTCAAAAGATAATTTTATTTATGCCCATAGACTATGCCGAATGTTAATTATTGATCTGGTTTTCTTACCCAGCATCCTGGATCACTTAGCGGTTTGCAAATGATCTATAGCGCTGGACTGGACAATGTTTTTTTTTTCCAACAGATTGTTGAGTGGAGTTCACGAATAGCCAACTTGGATGAGGCCGGCTGCCGGCTCACCATTCCTCTTAGCTCTGTTTCAATATATACGGTATCACGAATTCCGATCCGATTCCGATATTGGATGGTTCATGGAGTTGAACTGTAGGCTGGCCTTTCTTCTGTTTTCAGGTGTTAGCATCTCTTCGGATACGAGGTCACAATTTACATGAAAAAAAAAGTGATGATAGTGAAAAGTCATGAAATCAACTTTATTTTATTTTGATCGCGTTCTAGTTATTGTTGGCCAATTGTGATATATGTTATATTCTTCAGGGTTTGGTATCATAAGAAAAATAGGATGATTGGGTTGTATATTTATCATAGTCTCTTAGTTCATGAGGAGTCGATTCCTTCTCAAGTTCAGGGGCGGAACTCCTGCTTCTGCAAAATGATTATTTGCGCATGTCCAAGTACAATCAGCGACTATGGAAATTGGATCTTGGTTACTTGGTCAGGAAACAGGCAGTGAGGATTCGTTTCCAAGTCATGTCCTTCCTCACATTTTTCATACGGATGTCGTAGCTTCAATCCGATATTTTTTGATTACTTATACATAATGCCAAAATATGGCAATTAATTCAGCGAAAAAAGTGGAATATTTTATCAGTATCATAGTTCATTCATATTTTTATGAGTATTACAAACCTTGAACTTTCATTTCCTGTGTACATTTCTATTGTCGACACTGCTTTGAATCTTCATCAGCTCTCTGTCTACATTTCAGTCGAACAATACTTTGACCTTTAGAGAAGACAACTTTGTTTTACACGTCAATTGGGAGGAAATATCGACATTATAGGGTAGATGTCGTTACAAAAACGCTCAAAATGCTTTTTCAACGTAAATATAATTATAAGCCTAGAGTTCATGTGAGCGCAAGTTGGATTATCAACACATAAAAGTGGGAAAGTTCATCTTTCTTAGGAAGCATAGACGAACATTCATGATGTGAGGCAAAGTAAGAGAGGTGAGGTACCGCAAGAGATGCCAAAGATTCAACTCTCTTCTCTACTCCCTCAACTCTGGCCAATCAAAATGAATCTATTTTACGGAATCGACCGATAATTGATTGACAACTGGTGATACAGAAATTTACTAGATTTTCGCTTGTTCATTGGCAACTAATTGATAGATGAAGACAGAATTGCAATTAATGTTATCGTAGTTTCCTTTTTTCAGAGGATGTCAGACTTTGGTTATAGAGGACGTCGAATCTAATATGATTTGAATATTGTATTATTTGACAGTGACTTATTTATCCTGCTTAAGGAAGCTATCGCATTACAAAACACTTGTCGCGGTTTTGTTGACCCATTATCATTGAGAATCAGGAAACTGCGAATCATTTGAAGTTTTCGCTGCGACCTTGATTTGAAATCCCAATAAACAGCTAGTGATGGAAAAAAATTCCTTGAACACTTGGTGGAAATATATTTTTATTATGCGATTTATTATTTTAACCTCTTCATTATCACATAACCATCATCTTTGGTTAAAGCTTTTTTGTTTTCACTTATTTTCGATGACCGTGTCGATTCATGTCGGTATTAACATTTTCAGATTGGTCTTTGTTATCAGTGTCACCTTCTATTTCATTCTCTGAATTCCTCTTCTCCATCCTTGTAGACTCCGCGAACCTCGAGTGTGTTTCCATTTGTTTCATTTTCGTATAGTTTACAGAATAGAGAAATTCTGTTCTAGAATCAATTTTAACCAAGTTTTATGTGCTGCTAGTGTCTTGAAGCGAACTCATTGGTACTAAGTTTTCTACCCTACTCTTCTGGATCTCATTTGATTCTCCTTTTTGCCACCATACAAAGCAATAAGAAAGCGTTTTTTTGAGCAGCCTCTAGTTTTTTCTGGAAAAGGAGGAAAATGTTTCTCTTTGGTTGAAGATGAAAGGTGTCGTGTCGTAGCTGCTAAAATGGTGAAATGGAATGTTTTCAGCTGCTTCTTCATATTTGAATTTTATCGTGGAATGAAGTTTCAAAACAAGCCTGAATCTCCAAGGTTCACGAAATCAAAAAAAAAATCAATATGAAACAAACGTCAGCAGCAAAACAAAAAAAAGATAGTTGTCTTTCCCAAGGATGAAAACAGTTTCGAATTTGGAAGACAGATAAATCGCCGTATTCACAATCAGCATATTCATCGGCTGGCTTGTCCATAAAGCTGTCCTAGAATCTAGAGCCCAGTATTCCTTCATTCGTTGTGTATTTTGCACAAAGTGAACGTATTTTGGGTATATTCTCTCGAAAGAATCTTGATGATGCTATACAATTTGCTCTTTCCATAACATTTATTTGTTTTTCTCCGGGTCAACATCGTCAGTAAGCAGTTCAAAGCAGGTTGCGATGCATATTTCGTCAACTTGCGCATTCCGTCTTCTGAGAAAAGCGACAGTATAAGTTTTTTTCCTGAAAATGCTAACCTTGTTAGTGTAATTGATCAACTGTTACACCAAAGGTTCCAATCTCATCGCTTATTTGTCAGGAGAAATGAAGTTCAGGGAGGCAGATCGGTGGTTATCAAGTTTGGATGAGTGGATCGAATTTCTTGATGACGTAGAAAAAGAGTCGAAAATAAGGTGGGACTTTGATGAATAAAAGAAAGATTTATCTACCTGCTCCATAAAGCCGTTCCATTTTGAAAGAGGTTGCTATTTTGTCATGCCACTGAGTTGGATATAGAAGGAAAAGAAGGCAGTTTTTTTTTCTTGGAAAGCTGTATGAGATTTCATTCGTTTCAAGTTCCACTCATAGGTTACCGGCATAAGTTCAAGGGAAACCAATTCACTTCTATCTAGAAACGAAAAGTGGGAAAGTTGTATACGTGTCTATTGTAAAATATCAGGCCGAAATTACTCTGACAGAGTTGTTTCATAATGTACTTCACACGGATAAAAATGGTAATTGTGGGTTATCCCTGAGAGATAGACATATGCCACCGGGGACTTTTTTTGTAGAACTCGTCAAGGTGCAGAATACTGTAGCACATCATTTTAATCTATCTGGTAGGGTTCGGCCAGCGTTTGCAATGTAAGCGTAAAAAAATGTCTTAATTCAAAACATAGCATTCGAAACCTCTAAAATTATCAATGTTTTTCTACTATATTATGCATGTTTGATACATATGAACCTTCCTCTAGAATAACTCTATCTATTGAAAGAAACCGCATCAAAATCCGTTGCGTAGTTTTCAAGATCTAAGAGAGAGACAGCGGGAAGCGACTTTTCATACTATGTAGTGAGTAGTGGAGTGATTTCATATTGAGTCGATGTTATCATAAAAGAGAATAATTATTCGCAATATTTTCCTAATGCTGTAACCACCACGCTTGACGAACCGCTCAGGCGTATTTCTTAAGAAAATATAATTGGACCAATTTTACAGGATGGTGGATCACGCCTCCTCCTGGTAGTCAAAAACTTGGATTTTCCACGAGAGTCCCCATCTGAACTCAAAAACCACTTCTTCCCCTCCTTCTTTGAGGCACACTCTCTACGGGCTCTAGTTGCTATTCTCGAGAGTAATGATACCAATTCAGCAATCAATTGAGTCAAGTTGATAAACGAGTGTCCCAATTCATCATCAACGAACACTGAAGTACTTCACTTACTAATTGACACCGAGAGAGAAGTAACAGGAAGTAAATCGAGGTGTATATTGTAGAGAAATTGGACATCGAAATGTATGTGAATCCTTATTGGGAAAAAAGAAATTGTGTATTTCTCTTCGCAGAATGTGAAACATGAATTATATCAGGTGCTCGTCACTCTGATATCAAGAACAATCTTCACTTCTGTGTCAAATATATGAACAAACTGAATGTGCTTAAATTTGAAATCTGCAAAGTTTTCATCTTTTGTTTCTAGAAAATGTAAAAATATGAGAATGCACAAGTGAGCATCGAATATCAATTTGATCATAATCTCCTGAAATAACTTGAAATAACTAAAACGATACAGGAAAGAAAAACTAATTAACTATATTTTGTAAGCGATTCATCTCTGATGAGTCGAATATGGACTTCTTGCGAATGGAAATCATAAATAATTATCTTCAATATTCCAAACAAGCCTATCGGAAATCAAGACAAAAGCGAGAAGTGTCACATCGAAAATAATTAATCTATCCATGTACATTAAGGCAAAGCAGATGGGAATGAATATTTGCATTGAAAAAGCAATAAAGAACTGATACGGCATAAAAGTTTGTATGCACCACGGCACTGTAAGATCTTTGTCCTCAGGGCACAAACATCTACTTCATACCCTTATACCCATCAAAATAGCAACATAATATGTCTTACTCATCATTCAGAAAGTCTAAACAAAAGTAGAATCCTCACCTAAGGTTTTTCATTAGTCCAATAGCTCAGAACAGGAGGACGTTGGTATTGTTTCGAGTTAATCCCGAAAATTTCTGAATAAAGAGAATATATTCGAATAGTCACATACTGGTTAGTAAAAGATTATAGGAGAGCGTTATTTTCATAACTGAACTTTAGAAATTGGCATAAATCGTATTTTACACCATTTGAAAGTCCTCCCAAATGACTTTGTATCATTTCAATCACTGTTGGAGTCAGGTTTCTGATCCCCAAATCATTACGCTATGTTGGTTGTCGAACGAGCGGGGGCCATTTCGGATTCTCACTGGTTTAGCGCCCCATCCACTGCACTTTTTTTTCGTGATGGCTTTGTTAGGTAGGTGATTGTTGGGTGGAATCTGTTTATTGCATACACCAACCGACCAGGTAGCACCATGGGCGCCGTTAGAAAAAATGTTAGGGGGGGCACCTTTTTTTTAAATCGAAGTAATGCATTGAATTGGAATGAAAATTCTTTTGAACAAAACTTACGAGTGTGGTTTAGGAAAAAATGCAAAATTAAGTCGATATCGAGTCAAAATGGTTAAGGCTTTCGCGGCCGAGGTTATTAGTATAACTACTTTTCTTCGGGCTTGAAGGCCGTCGTTGTTTGGAATTTCTTCTAACAGTCATCGGAAATGAGTAAGCCTCTGAAGAAGCCGGCCACTCGCGCTAGCAAAACGTTAAGAAGAAATTCCAAAGAACGATGGCCTTCAAGCCCGAAGATAAGTAGTTATACTATCGATATCGTGTCTTACGCGGCGTATGGACTGAAAAATCTAAATTCCAGAGATGGTCTTCTGCCCCCTCCTTGCCCTTACGAAACGGCGCTCTTGGGTAGCACTATGGCTTTTTTGGGTTTTAGTTTCGTCAAAAAAGCACATACGCTACTGAAAAAAATCAGTTCATCGCCCCAGAGAGCCACCGTACTCAAGAACGTTAGCAGCCCTCACCCACCCAAGATCGCACTCATAATAGTGTTTGACAAGGGAAAATATAAAAGAAATTATTGAACCTGTATACTCCTCAACATATTGGTTGACCAATTTCAATTCTTGAATTTTTCTGCCGCCAGTCATTATTTTGATTAACACAGCTATATAATTCCCACTAACAATGGTTTTATATAACCAAGACACATTGCTTCGACATACATAGGTACAGTGCATTTCTTTAATGTCTTCCACCCCCTTTTATTTTTTGAACGGGTCAACTCAAAAAATGGAAACTTGGGATAATGAAATTGATGCGAAAATGCTATATTTTGAAGTGAAATTGACAGATGAAAAATTCTAGATGGCGACTGGACGCTATCTGGAAAAAAAATAAACGGAAACGGGGGAGTTGTGATAAACCATTTTGAAGCTCCTGACGAATGAAAAACGGACAATTTCGCCTAATCGACTGGCACTTTCACTCAAACCTCGTCGCCAAAATTTGTGATGTTTAAAAGGGCAATGAAACGCTGATTGTAATTGCACCCCTATATTACAACACACTAGTGAGTTACAAAAAAATACAGATCAATAGTGTTGATTGTCGATCTCTCACAGTGCTCCTAATTCACATACATCCTGATAGGTACAAAAACCAGGTGAAAGCAAGTGCGCATGCCCGCGGTTTTCGGCGAATCTAAAGATATACTAAACATAGATGAACATTACACTTAACAACCCTAGAATGTAAAGTCAATATCTTCACCTACTACAAAATAGCGCAACATTTGATAATTACCTGAAAACAAACACATTAAAACATCGATATTTCTAGAAATATTCGTTTTATTCTGCAATATGGAAATCCCAACAACACGATAAGGTTGATAGGTTATTTTTTGTTTATTAGGCATTCCAGATCAGGATATGTCTGGGGGGCAAATACCAGTTTTAACCAATCACACACTCGTTTGCAGAAAACAAACGATAGTTTCTGGGGGGCAGATGGCGCCGTATTGGTTCATTTCGATTCATTTGACATTTTTGACAAGTATCTGGAATGCCTAATAGAAAATGACAAAAAATGTCATAACGACAAAGAACATCATTGCTCAGTTCAAATATTCTCATTTAGTTCACTGACCTCCCAGAATTTTCAATATGACAGGTTTTTTTTTTCATTAAACAGCTGAGTTGGTGATTGAATGACAAAGGAAATTTCAATTTATAGTTTTTTACCGCATTATTTATAATTCTGTTGGTATCCTAAGTATAACTTGAAGTTCTTATTCATTTCATGGGAAACTGAAATTCTCACAACTCATTTCCGATTCTAAAGAACGTGAAAAAGTTCAATAAAAAACTTCGTGTCCTCCCTCATTTACTGATTTCATTGAATTTATAATGAATCATGTGTTTGTCATTCCGTTTTGCCTAGTTTGAATTGATTTATCCATAGTTCTTTACAGTTACAAGCCAAAACGATCGACGCAAGACAAAGAGCGAAGACAAAGAATTCGTATGTCCCCAGAGCACAGGGAATGGAAATTATGCGGATCCAGCGACATGCAAACGATTTTATCAGGTAAGGTATATGCTTCAATGAGAAGTGCACAATCTTGTTCACTAGTTGAATGTTAATATGAATATTGCTTCGAGTACTTTGATATTTTCTTTTTCTCTTTATGATATGCATAGCCATATATTGGGGCTTCCCCATTCCTTACAGAAAGAGGGAATTCGTCGTATCGAGGATACTTTGCTTGTCAAATCACTCATTCTAGAACATATCGGAAGAATTGCGAGTTTCACATGCATTTTTATAGCTGGTGTTCCTCTGTAATATATTCAATTCTCCATTGGCATATCCAGGAAAGTGAAGGCCGAATCATTTTAACATTCATTAAAATAATTGAAGTTAGGTACTAGTAAACCTCTTCAGAAATCATTCCCCATTGTCTATTGAAAACAACTTGTTAATATAATAACGTCAGAACAATCATTGCAACTCTTGAAGATGAACCAGGCTAAGATGCAAATTTGATCCCCCAAATAATGTACTTCAGTTAAAAAAAAATGCCCCCGTGGAAACCAGTGACGTCATGTAATCATTTTCGTGAAAAAGTTCCAAAAATAATACTTCAATGAAAACTCAGTTTGACCTTTATATATAATCGTATCTAATAATTTTACATTTGTTCCTTTAATTGTTGTGGAACTGCATAGTAATCCTTGTTATCAAAGTGTAGCTGAGCTAAATGAATTTCCAGAATATCAACTTGTATATCCCTGTAACACCGTCCTCAAGATATGTATCAACCGGTGCAGATACGGGATTAGCAATGATCGTTTTTGGAATCGATATTCACTCAACAACAATGCATCGTCTGACTTCATCTGTAGATTGGTGACTAACAATGTCCACTCTCTACAACACATGGTTCGCAGAATCCAAATCACTTTGAGCTTCCACCACTTTCTTTATTCTGACCAGCTGTCCTATTGAAAGCATTTCTCAGAAGTATTCGAGAGCTAGGGACTGGCTGATTTAGAATTCAAATAAATCCAATTCACTTGAAGTCAGAAGTGAATTTTTTTCTGATGAATTGTGAATTATTTTCCCTAAATTGAATCTAATAATCATTCTTCATAGCCTCAATTCCTTTCTTCGAATCAGATTCGAATTGGAGGTTTTTCGTTGTTGCTTGTTCTACAAACTGACGAATAATAATAAAATATGGAATATTTTCATCACAATTATTCCATATTTGACATAGGTTTTGAAATATTTCGGGGTAGACACCTCTTATTGTTGTATTGTTAGGTTTTTACTCTGGGATGCGAAAAAAAGTGACAATTGATACGGCAAAATCAAACAACTTCTTTCCAACAAACTCAACAAACACCACAACACTTGAATAAATCACTTGACTGTAGCAGAGATACGCTTTTTGATTTGATCGATCGCGATGTCGGTATTCAAATGACCTCCTGCCGTTTTCTGCACCCTCCGTATATGTGTCCATGATTATGGAATGTTCCGTTCCTGAACGAGCATCGACGTTTCTCGAACTTTCATGATCACTCTCCGTGTGGAAACTAATGCAGTCGGTATATTTCTCGAAAATTCGTGATAAATCGCGATAACGGTCAATGGGCAAGGTCTTCACCGAATCACTTGCATGGGCGTAGAGGGAGTCATGGGCGTAGAAAAGGGTTTCATTGTTTCGTAAAGTAGTTGTTGATCGCCGAATTCGCAACACTACTCCCTCCCTGTAGTTTTTCGTCCCGAACAACATTCATCTAATTATTCCATATTGGGGGCACATCCATCGTAGGGCTCAGTCTTTCGATATTAATTACCCTTGGCTTGCTTCCAGGTGCCACTTGGATCGTACACTAGGTCGTTCATTCTCTTCTTTACCAACCATATAGTCCTACCCAAAGCTGCTGTGACTCAAGACTCAATCCTTTTCATCGCTATGGCTAATATAACCAGAGGGCATCGCCCTCATTCAATCTTATCGGCATATACTTCTCGTCGACCTAATCTTCCTCTTGTCGCTGGATATCTGCAACTTCAACCTGGCAAAGTCGTGAACACTCCTTAAAATCTCATTCATGTCTTTCACATAGTCTGTAGCTACACATCTTCGGTTTCATCAGCCTCAAATCTGCCAAACATCCAATGGATGGAAAGTTTCGACAACCAGATAGCAGCATGGAGGGTGTGTATCCGGTATTTAATGTTGAGAACTTTGGTACGCCAATAGAAACAGATGTACCAGCTTTTTACAATCCTTTTGTTTTTCGGGCACATCGACAGGTGATTGTTGATCGTTCGGTTGTGTCTTTCGACCGAGGATGAAGAGCTGTTGTTCTAGTTTCATTCATCAGCAGAGCCATCATCTTCCTCCAAACGTCCGACTCGAAATTACGGATTTGCCAGGGATACCCCATGTCTGGAGATTACATTCTGCAGAAGGGCTTCAGCAAATGTTAACGCTATAACTACAGGCCATTTTGAGTAGTCTGTACCGACCATCAGGTAATAATTCCCAAGAGTTGTTGAGGCAGATGACCTAAGTATGTCCACTGCGATTCTTTCGAATGGACACCCTGCTTCAATTTTGCCCTGAGGCCTGTTTTGGATTCCTTCTTAGAGGAGCACATGTCGCATCGTTGCACCATTCCTCCACATCCTGGCGACAGTTTACCCAGTAGTATCTCTCGCATACTCTAGCCAGTGTTCTATTTTCCCCGAAGATTCCTCCGGAATGGCTGTCATGGAGCTCTTCAACTCTAGACCAGTTTTCCATCAGGGCTCTCCCATTGCTGAATGATTGAGTGATCTCGCATACTCAGCGTGTCCCATTGAAATCAGTAGCCTTCAACTGGTTGGCCATGTTTTGCGACCTCTAGCCATTGCGGTTTTGCAGTTTTTCCATTGTGGACCCACTCTCGTATTTTCTTCAGGTTTGGGTCTTGTTTCTGTGCATTCCTCACCGCATCCGATGTCAGGCCACTTTCTCGTCGTTGATTGCCATGAATCATTGCAAATATTCTGTCTGCGGAAACATCTTGTCGACATTCGTGACATTGGACAAACATTCATTGTCGTACGTGGGCAATCCACCTTTCATCTCCTGGTGCAGGAAAAACTTGCAGCCCCCCTCCAGGCAAGGTCTTCTTTAGGGACTGCCTGCGTTTTCATGACTTCTTCTTTTGCGATGGCGTATTTTCAACTACGACGAGCTGTCCCTCAGGGTACTTGAGGTTGAAGAGCCACTACAACGCAGAGAAGTCGGTTCTAACCAGGAGCTTCTAGCCATGAAGGAGTGAATGGTAGTGTTCTACTGCTTCGACAACTGCCAGGAGTTCCTTTCTAGTCACGCAGTACTTCTTTTCAGTCTGAAATATCCAATAACGACATCTTCGTCGCCTGGCACCTGAGATAAAATGGCACCAAAGCCATATTGGAAAGTATATGTGTTAAGTTGTTAAGGATGAAAAGACCGTCTTCCTTCGAGTATGCCGGCACTGAAGCGGCAGTCAGGTGTCTCTTAAGGGTGAAGTTGTTTTTGCAACAGTTTCGCATACTTCGATGACCTGACCCTTCTTGAGTGTGATCCTGTTGTTCTTTGGATTGGCCACTCTTAATGGAACCACTTTCTTACTACAGTTTTCAAGGCATTTGGCTACGCAGACAAATTGGAAATCTTCAGTCGGTTCCACTACAGCAACTTCCAAGCCATCTCGCCCAACGACTCCAACTCGGTGGGATTCTGAAATCTTCTGCAACTACAACTCTGAGGGTTCCAGGTTGTTGGTCGGATATATATATATATATATAAAAGGATCTCCTCCGTACCGGCAACCGAGGTTTCATTTCTAGTATCTTCTACAAACCCATGGGTAGTCATGATGCTCATTCTCAAAATAAATTCGTTGATGATATCAGCTACGAGGACCTTAGCCTCTGTTTCCAAATTTTCGAGTCCAATCCTGAATTGACTCCCTCCAAACACAGTGATTCGATCTCCAGTGGCTGTTTCCAAAATGTGACGTGGTAGTACTAATGTTAGCTTGTCGGAAATGTTGCCATGCATTACCGATCTTGTGCATGGACGATCATTAAGAACCCCATCAGCAACTAGACTGTTGCCGTTGGGTCTTATTGCGAACATTGAAATCCTGGGAACTTGGGATGGGTGAGCCAATATATGCTCCTTTCATGGACTCAATAAATCTTCTCAAGACCAAGACGTGACTTCCGAGACCAGGACCGAGAGTCTCTATCAAGAGTCTTGGTCTCGAAATAAGAATAAATTTAGTTCGTAATCATAATATATCATATTGTAGTTGTCCTGAAGAACAAAATAACAATTTCTGAAAGCTCGACAAAGTAACAAAGAGAGTTTTGAAGAAAAATCTACTGACTGCATCCCCAAAACTCCCAATACATTATATATTGCACAGTCAAGATCATACTCTTTTTATATATATAAGATATATATATATATATATATATATATATATATATATACATATACATATAATACCTATCTTCACATGTTTTTGAAATAATGACAGGTGGAAAGTGATATATTGCTATTATCGACAGCCTATTACCGCAGCTTCATTAACTCACCCTATTTAGGAGTTATATTTATATTATGATACAACATAGAAGGTAGAAAACATGAAAAACATAGACACAGATAAGCATAAGTTGCACCGTTGCACCCACCAGAGTTCGATACTAAATAAAAATAAAAAAGTATAACATCAAGACCAAGACTACATTTATTTTTCGAGACTAAGACCAAGATTGATCAGTCTTGGTATTGGTCTGGCAAAACTTCAGCTCATTTACATTGACTGAGTGGAGTTTTCCGGACATCTCTACTCTCATTTGGGTGCCGTAAGTCGCCAATTCCTTCAGTCAGGTGTCAAAAACCCTTGCCTTAGTTGTAGCATTTTGACCGCCACTTTCAGTCGTTGGCAGGTACTTCGGTTGGCGAGCATTTTTCCAAAACATCCGGCTTCTTGACCAGAGCCGCTAGGATTTTACTCAGGCTCTCTTCGTCTTCTTCGGTGATGGTTCTGACCTGATAAACTTTTCGCTGTCGGGAGGAATTCTTGGCAGCTTCGAACTCAAGAGTATAGATGAGATCATCTTTCAGGGTGCGGTGACATCCTAGCCTCAACGCCTGCTGAATTTCGATGTCCTTGACCCTGTCGATGAAGCTGTTAACACATAACTGGCTGCTGAATTCTTCTGATGCTTCCGGGTTGGAAAGTCTGACCAGTCTCTCAATGTCAATGCCCCATATTCTAGCAGAGTCT
This sequence comes from Zygogramma bicolorata, assembly GCA_032362365.1. NCBI lineage: Eukaryota > Metazoa > Arthropoda > Insecta > Coleoptera > Chrysomelidae > Zygogramma > Zygogramma bicolorata. The sequence continues at coordinate 453,740 of JAVJAQ010004475.1, read as the reverse complement.
CTGATGTTTCTTGTGTTCTCGACTTGAGCTGGCTCTGGCATACTTGCTTCAGGTACTAGCTGCCATACAGAAACGCGTACAGAAAGCATTGGGCGTAGAGAAAGGATTTCATATTCGTAACAATACATATGTAATCACTGATGGACGTCTTATTTCCTTCCGCTTTGGTGTCGTTTTTCCTTTCCAAACCATGCTAATATTTCTAATATACGAGAGTGCTCACATTGTCACTTTATATGAAAAGTTGAATATTATTGCATTGGAGTGTTTTTGAACTCGATACTTAGGAGTCCCCCTGACTCCTTTATTGCTCCAGAGATATAAAATTTGAATTGAACGATGTTATCAATAAATGCATTTTTCAATATAAAACTTTCTGAAATGAAAACAGCATATAGTGAATTGAAATTTAATTCATTGAGTACAGTCTTGACACAAAACGAAAACGTATATACAAAATCAAGGATAATTATAAAAAACATTAAACACTACATTCATTCCCCAATCTTCAGGTGTTTAGATCCTCAGCCCCAAAACATCTGAAATAGAAGAATACCAACTTGAGGATCTGCTTTTCCAGCAGCACTCACCACGACATCAATCAGATAATAACCCACGCGTGTTTCATCGAGTGCAAGTGTCTTCAGTTTGGTAATACGGTGAAACTGAGATATGAAATCAGTTATTGAAAAAAAAAACTTCCATAGCACCTATGATCAGCTGCATTCCTTGGATTCCTAACAAATGAAATATATAACAAGTAATGTTAAAAATATATATTCAAGTATTGAAATATTGAGACACTAACGAATTTCAGTTAGAGTTGCTAGAGTTCAGCCTGTCAGTGAGTCCTACTCGATCTAGGTAATATATATGTGATGGAAAATAGTGATATAGGGCAAATAGTTTAGATATCAAAATTCTCTTCAAATGTTTCGTTTTATAGGATTTCAAACTCTTCAATTTTTCAAAACACAAAGGTTCTGATGAAGAAAATTCAAGTCAAGAATGTATAGTTTATTCAGTCGCAAACTTCAATGATCAATCTCTAACCGAAACCATGAACAGATCTTTAGCCGCCATTTTATCAACACAGTTGTGAAATCATTTTAACAAATGTATATTGGGGTAGGTGAGTATATGTTGGAATGGAATCAAGCCATGCTGTTATGGAAATGAAATAGTTGTTTAATATATTGATTTGTCAATTTGATTAGAAAAGTTAAGTTGTTAATTTGTACACAAGTTTGAAATATATTCTAAAAAAGTGCGTTTATTTTGATCTTCTGGATTTGCTACTGAAAGTTGTAGGTACAACCCAGCTGTTTTTCGAAGCTCTGTTCAATAGGTTATGGGCCCAGGATCTAAAATCTGAAAGTCCAGAAATTGTGCATAACCGAAACCTACTAAGTAGTAAATCAGTCAATAGAGTATTAAAATACGTTTTTATTTTGCTGTGAAACGGCCGTTCCTGATACTATAAATTCAACTAACATGTGCAGAATAGAAACCCTCAACAAGGATAATTACGATACCTGGAAAATGCAAATGGAGGCATTACTTATTAAGAATGATGCATAGGTTTACGTGAGTGGCGAATTACCGAAGCCATCCTTGGTTCAAGAGGACACAACATCTGCGAGCAGTGTACAAAATTGAATAAAAAATGATAACAAGGCGAAATCTGATATCATTTTGTCAATTAGTCCATCCGAGTTGAAACAAGTAAAAGGATGTACAACTTCTCGTCAAGTATGGCTGAAGCTGAAGAATATATATTAATCGAAAGGACCAGCGCGAAAAGCAACTTTATTGAAGAAGCTAACATTGCAGAAAATGAATGATGGTGATGATGTTGATGGCCATTTGAATACATTCTTTGACGCTGTTGATAAATTGAACGAGATGGAGGTCGAAATAAATCCAGACCTGCTATCTATCATGCTGTTGTATAGCTTACCCCTCAGTTTTGAAAACTTCAGATGTGCTATTGAGTCGAGAGATGAATTACCAGCTCCAGATCAACTTCGTGTGAAAATCATTGAGGAAAACGATGCCCGCAAGAACAAAGCAAGAAACTCAGTACAGAACGCGATGTTTGCGAATAAGAAATATCCCCAGAGAATGTTTGACAAAAAGCTCGAAGAACATGATAGAAGTTCCAAGCTTGGAGTCAATAAAAAAATCACAAATTTCAAATTCCGTTGCCATAAATGTAGAAAATTGGCACATAAGGCATCAGAATGCAGATCCAATCGTAAAAATGATGAACCTTCTGCAAAATGTGCAGAAAACGTTTGTTTTTGTGCCTTATCATTACAATGGTGCTTGGATAGTGGAGCAACATCTCATTTGTGCAAAGGAATATTTTTACTGAAATTAATCAATTAGAAAACGAAAGTCTACATCTTGCTAACAACCAATCCACAGAAATTACAGCCAAAGGTACCGTATCGTTCACAACTAATATCTATGACGAATAAAAGACTATAATTCTCAGCAATACTTTGCATGTCCCAGACTTGCGTACTAACCTGATGTCGGTGGGAAGGATTGCTGATAAAAATTTCGATGTCATATTCAAAAAAGATATTGCTTTTGTGATTGACACCGACGGCGATATAAAATTGGTTGCAGATCGTATCGGAGGATTATATTACGTACGCAATTGTCAGAACGCAGCGTTTCATTCACAAACAAATCCAAATAATATCCATTCATGGCATCGTCTGTTGGGTCATCTGAACATGAAAGATCTTCTGGAAGCAGAACGAAATGGAATGATAAAAGGTGTGAAGTTTGATAAATGTCAAGAGAACATCGAATGCGACGTATGCTTTCACGGGAAAAATGTCAAAAACTCCTTTCCCGAAAAAGTCTCTCCGAAATAGTTCATTACTAGATCTGATACATACTGATGTATGTGGACCAATGAGAGTGGAGTCTTTAGCGAAATCAAGATATTTCATTGAATTTATCGACGATCATTCACGCTGGTGTGAAGTCAGATTTATGCATTCGAAAAGTGAAGTACTTGAAATCACCAAGAATTTCATAGCATTGATAGAAAACCAGAAACGTGAAAGAATCAAGTGTATTCAGTCAGATAATGAAACAGAATACACGAACAAAAATTTTGACGATTTCTTGAAAAGTCGAGGAATACTCAGACGCTTGACTTGTCCATACAATCCAGAGCAAAACGGGGTTACAGAACGGAAGAATAGGACTCTCCTATACACTGCAAGATGTCTACTCATGCAGTCTGGTTTGCCACCTTCATTTTGGGCCGAGGCCGTGAATACAGCTAATTACATTCGAAACTGATGTTCAACCAGAAGTTTGAATGGAAAAACGCCCTACGAAATTTGGTATGGAACGAAACCAGATGTATCGCATTTGAGAGAATTTGGTTGTAAAGTATTTTGTCTGAACAACGATCCAGGAAGAGGAAAATTCGATTCACGCTGTAAGGAAGTTGTGTTTTTGAGTTATTCTGAACAATCGGAAGGCTACAGAATTTGGATGAAGGAAGACAAAAAAATCCAAATGACGAGGGATGTCAAATTTTTCGAGACAAATCAATATAAAATTGATGAGTTTCAAGAATTTTCACCAGTCAATGAAATCATGATGACTCCTCGAATAGTTGATATTGAAATTCAAAATGTTTCATCCGAAACTGACTTCGAAGAGAAGCATGAACCGAATAGCATTGTTCAAGAAGAAGATGAAGAACCAGAAACAGATAAGGAATTGCCCATTGAAATTAATAGAGGACCTGGCAGGCCAAGAATTTTACGCTCCGGATCAAGGGGAAGACCTCGAAAAGTTTATAAAATGATGGAAACTATTCAAAACGAAGAAGGAATATTTGCACTTATTTCTGAAATTCCAATGAAACAGGCAATGTCCGGACCTGACAACAGTGAGTGGTACAATGCTATAGCAGAAGAAATAATTTCCATCATAAAGAATGATACCTGGACTATCACGAATCGCCCGGAAAATCAAACAAAAATTGGAAGTCGTATGGTTTTGAGAAATAAGTACAAAGCAGATGGATCACTCGATAGAAGGAAAGCCCGACTTGTAGCACAAGGCTTTAGTCAAGAACCTGGCATACATTTCAACCAAACTTTCGCTCCGGTTGCTCGTTTAAGCTCAATTCGACTGATAACTTCACTTGCAACTAAGTTTGGAATGTCATTTCGACAGTTCGATGTCACTTGTGCATACCTGAATAGCGAAATCGAGGAAGAAATTTTCATGGAACCCCCAAAATCACTACATGAAATCTTACAAACCTATTATTCATGGTAGCAGTGCAACCTCTTTTTTTAAAAATTTTACATAAGGAGAAGCACTGCAGACGGCAGCTCTTCGTCGGAGAACACTATGGGTTCGATTGTAAAAAAATCATATTAAAAATAATTTGGAAATGGCATGCCAAGGGCGCCACGCAGTTAATAATAATTAAGATTCAGTATTTGACCAACAGCGAACATCAAATAATTTCAAACTAGAATGTTCCCAAAAAGTTACATTGACATTGGCTATATAAAGAGATGGACAGAAATAAAAAACAAACATTGTGCTCTAACATCCTATATTGGTGTTCTTGATGAATAGCGGAATGTTTTCATTCATACATGTATAAATCGGTTACATCTAGGTACACATAACCTCAAGTATAAAATCTCAACAGATTGATAAAAACGAATAATAATTTATGAAATCTAGAAGATGTTCTTGATAAAAACGAATAATGATTCATTAAATCTAGATGTTCTTAAGCATATGTGTATATCTAAATCTTACTTACATGTAGACAGTTCTCAGCCTTTCAAAGAAGGTGCTAATTTTTATATGTAAGAATAGTAAGTTGAATAAGTATATACACATACTTAATAGAAGGTAAACTTATCTGGCGGCTGTTATATAGTCGTAGTTATCTCCTGGAGAAAGTTGAAATGGATGGTGTGATCTTCTTAGAGCACAGCTTTTTTTTTAAACAGCGAGGACATCACAGGAACAGTAGAGAACTGGCACACAGATGTAAGGTGTTTCCATTTGATACTAAGGAGGCTGTAATTACTTCTACTATTCAGCACCCAAGAACCATCAATGCCAGAGAATCGAAGAATTGATGTAAGAAGAAACACTAAAGATAGGCAAGAAAAAAATGCTTAAAATAAAACAACACCATTATACCCTTGGAATAAGAAACACTTTGAATGGTTTAGAGCCATAGGCTGAGCATAGCAGTGTTCATTTATATGCATACCTTCATCAAGGCCGAAACGATCTGTCAGACTACTAACAAGGTGTCTTACAGGACCAAGAAACGTACTCCAGGATATTTCAGAGAAAGTAATGGGCTTCATATACAAATCCAAATTAATGTGGAGATCCGAGTCGATTAATCAATAACCGCACCACCAGGAAAATGTAGCAACCATAAATCCTCACTCGAACTTGAAGAAAATGAATCTCAATCCATCGACCATATTCTTCTCAAATCCACTAAATCGTTCAGGTGTTTGACCACAGCAATGCATAAGCTTTCCGTTCTAACGTATATCGGAGATATTAAATTAGATGCCAGGAACAACAGCAACCATGTGAAACCTCCTTACTCAAAAACATGGGAAGAATTCTTCAGAAGACTAACATGAAAGCGACTTCTCCATCGCCGTCAGGAAATTCACTGTTTGGTTCCAATTCCAATTAACGTGAATATCCGAGCCGGATAAATACCGATCCACGATTTTAAAAGAAAATTGTCACACTAGTTCATCTCCTTTCGAACGCCACCGGAGAAGTGACCGGAAGTCCTTGACAAAGACAGATTGTCATTTTCATGGAACATATAAAATGAAGGTTATAGAACACGAGCTCAAACTGACAAGTAGAAACCTCAAAGTTCCCAAATAAATAAACTAGAAAAATACTCAATGAAATTGAGACATGGGCATTCAAATGCTTGAATAACATTCTACGTAGGAGAATGTGGGGTTAAAATCTCTAGTAGTAAACCACCCCTAGTTTGCTACTGATCTCACACTCTGATTGTTGTGGAGTGGACCCAATCCATCGAATCGACAATGTCACCAGAATCCCAGCCAACACACCAAGACATCCATGTGGTGACTATGGTCCCAACTACTCTAAATAGTTTACATTATTGACCACAAGGATATTCGAAGCGAATCAACCGGAACTCCAACAGCAGAACCGAGTCGCCAAAAAGAACCCACCACAACAATCGACCAGCATCAGGGAGCTGCCGTCCCGCTCTAAAACAAAAATATTACCCAAAACAAAAATCACCAAAACAAAAATACCCAAATAATGTGGTTGGCAACACTTCATAAATGAAGGTACCAGAATAAGTTGTTAAAAGCCAAAAGTGGCCAGCCATGGGACTTTTACCCAACTTCTGGTAAATGCCAAGGTGAGAGAATTCTAAGGCCCCTCTCACAGAGCCATAAAACAAAAAGATCCAACAGATCTTGCAATAAGGTTAGACGCAACCAAAAAAGGTGTGTCTACCTACACAAAAATATATATATCAAAATGGTGGATATTTCAACTGAATCAGCTGATTTACCACAAACTAAAGTAAGCAAAAAAAATAAATGCTACATCACCCCCATCCTAAGAAAATAAAACAGACCTTCACAGGTTTGTTTTATCACTAAAGGGGCAGCAATATTTTCCATAAGTTTTGGATTACAGTAACTATGCGTACTACACATCCTAAAGGAACATAAAATCGGTAAAGTCATAATCGGTAGGAAGTCTCAAATCGTGAAAGTCAAAAATCGGGAAAAGGTCGACCAAAACAGAAAATATTATAAAAGCACTTTCAAAGAGTATATACAGACTTGTTCTGGATTCGGAATTCTTTAAAGAATCACTGGATCAGAACAATTTCAGGGGCTTAAAACTTTCAAGAACATAGTGCACTTATGTAACTCTCATCTAGATGTTAAAATCTGAACTATAAAAATAGACAAAGGGAAATATAAAGGGGCAAAAATAGAAACATACCAGTTTCACTAAAATTGATTCGAAGAAAAACTCCTCAATCGCTAAACTATCATAGATCAGGAAAATGATTTCCTCAATCCGTACTTCAATGGGCAAGGAAAATTATTCGTCAACCGGAAAACCCAATAAACTAAAATTTATCCCACAGACACATCTGAATTGGATCCAAAATAGGGTTTTAAATCCTTAATGTGCCATTCTCCTGCAGGAGATCCATCACTATTTTCCAGTGAATAAACTAAACGTGAAACCTTTTTCTTCACAATACACAAAACGTATTTTGGAGCTAATTTCGCACTAAATTTTGTTACAGCTTCCGACAGTACCTTATTTCTTCTCCAAACTTTATCACCAACGTTAAATTGAAAATCTCTTTTCCTCTAATTATAAGATTTTTCATTCTTCAAATAAGCTTTGTGAAGTTCATCCTGAACTTTTTTATATATTTCTGAAAAACCTGATTTGCTATTAACAAAATAATCTCTGTCACCTGGACATAACTCATAATCAGAAGTACTAGATATTTTGCCATAATATTTACCAGAAAGTGGTATGTGTCTACCAAAATTTAAAAAGACAGGCGAGTAATTATGCACTTCGTGAGAAGCAGTATTGATAGCTTGTTGAATCTTAGCCAACTCAGAATCCCAATTCTTATGCTCATCTATATAGCACCTAATTGCTTGACCAATAGTTTTATTGTTTCGTTCAACAAAATTACACTGAGCTGAATATCTAGGTGTGTACCATATTTTCTGAACCTTATAAGTATCAGCTGATTTTTTAAATGTTTTCCCAGCAAACTGTTGATTATTATATCACAAATGATGAATTGGGGAACACCATGAATTAAGAATACCTCGTTTTCCAAAAATTTAACAATATTAATTGCAGTTGCTGAACGCATGGGACAAAAAAGCCTCTAGGTGAACGGGGAAATGGACCCATTATGTCCACAGCTATAATTTGAAATGGATATTTAACATTCTTTTCAGCTCCCATAAGACCCATTGGAGTTGTGTTAGAAAGCTTTTGTGACTGACAGATTTTACAGTTACGTACAAATTTCAAGATGTCATGTCTCATCATAGGCCAATAGTAATGTTGTTTGATTCTACAAAGAGTCTTATAAAAACCAAAATGTGCACAAGTGGGAGGGTTATGACAATCACTCATAATGGAAAATCTCTGGGATTTGGGTGCTAACAGTTTCCAGTCTGAAACATTAGTTTCTAATGGTAATTTAGATGGAATAAACTTATAAACTAAATCACCTTCAACTTTCCATTGAGGATATGATTTAGGGTCTTTAACAATCTTATCCCTCTGTGAAATAAACCACTTGTCACCTTCACTTGGTTGAATATCAATTAGGCTCGTTTCTAACATATCTGCAGGTTCTTCACCTGGAATGCGAGACAGAAAATCTGGAACAACGTTTTGAGCACCTTTACGATGGATGATCGTAAAATTATGCTGCCTAAGTTTGACAGCCCATCTGGCTAATCTACCACAAGGATCTTTCAAGTTATTACTCCACAAAAGACTATGATGATCTGTGTAAACTTTGAAGATAGTACCTTCCACATAAGGACGGAATTTCTCTCAAACTCAATAATTCCCGCTCGGTAACGGTGTGATTGCGCTCTGCCCTAGAAAGGGAACGAGAAGCGTAGGCAATAACTCTATCATGTCCATCTATCTCTTGGGTTAGAATACCACCAATACCTACAGAAGAAGCATCACACTCAATGGTGAACTGCTTGCTGAAATCCGGAGAAGCAAGAACCGGGGCTGTTATCAAAGCATTTTTGATATTTATGAAGGCAGATTCAGCTTCAGAAGTCCACTGAATAGCCTGCTTCTTTTTCTTACCTTTCAACAGGGCATTGATTGGAGCCATTAATGTGGAAAAATTTTCTATAAAACGTCTATACCAGGAACACATCCCAATAAACCTCTTAATTTCGGTACTGGTAGTTGGACGGGGATAGTTTATCATAACAGAGACTTTCTCTGGATCTGTTCTTAGTCCTTCTCGGTCAACAACAAAGCCTAAGTATTTAAGAGATATTTGAAAGAATTTACATTTTTGCGAATTGATAGTTAAACCAGATTTCTTCAAGATATCTTGGATCTTTAGTAAAAGAGAACAATGTTCCTCAAATGTGGATGAAATGACAATGATGTCATCCAGATAAGTGAAAACATGCGGCTCAAATTCAGGCCCAAAAAGAGCGTCAACCAATCTCTGTTGAGTTTGTGCTGAATTCACTTATCCGAATGGAACCACGTTGAAATAAAACAAACCACGACCTGGCATACTAAAAGCAGTTTTCTCTTTACTGTTCTCATCCAAAGGTATCTACCAGAAACTTTTTCTCAAGTCAATGCTAGATATAAATTTTGCATCACGAAGGAGGTTAAGTATTCTATCAATTCGTGGTAAAGGATAACTGTCATGCTTGGTAAGCTCATTCAGTTTCCTGCCATCAAAACAAAGCCTATACTCATTTGATTTCTTTTTAACCAGTAAAACGGGACTATTCCAAGCACTATGCGAGGGTTCTACTACTCCAAGTCTTAGCATATCATCTAATTCTTTATTCGTGATCTTTAAGATATAATTGACATATTGTATTGCCTAATTTTAAAAGGTTTTGCATCTGCAGTGTCAATGGTCATTTTAATTTTATCAGTTCTACCAAGCCTGTTCTCACTATTAACTTCCTGAAAGGTATCTATTACCTACTTCTTGCATTCTATGTTGTTGTTCTGAGTTTAACTCATCCAAACAATAAAGGTCAAAATTAAAAGAAGTTGAATATTCAGGTTCTGTTTGAATACTACTATTTATGGAATCACTGTGAATATTCCACATATTGTCCTTGAAATCGATTCTAATTTCAAATGTAGAGCAGAAGTCACTACCAAAAATAAAGCAATGTGGTAAGGAGGGAACAACTACAGCAGAAATAACTTTTACAGTATTAGAAATGTTGATAGGCAAATCAACTACTCCCTGTGTATGACATTCGGTGCCATCAACCGTTATGATATTTTTGAGGTGAGATGGTGAAACAGAAAAGCCAAGTCCCTCCAAAATTTCTAGACCATTCTTCCCTACTACGCTGACATTAGCCCCGCTGTCCAAAAGACCCACCAGTTGTTTCCCAAATATTTCAACTGAAATATTAGGTCTGTTATCCCTGGGTTTCTTGAGAAAAAACAGGTGCCAAGTTTCGAGAAGTGGAGGCTCTATAATCTTTATTGAAAGACCTAACATGGTTTTTCCATCGTCTCCAATCTTCCTCTGAAAATCTATTATTTTTCATGACTATATTTTTGGAAGAGGTAGATAAGTCATGACAACCTGCCTTCCTTATTAGTTTCCCTGACAACAAAAACACTCTTTAATAGTAACATCTGGAGTGCCACATTTGAAACAGAACTTCTTTTTAATATCAGAAGTACAATTAACAAATCTATGGTTAGGCAACCCACAACGCCAACAAGAATCAATAGTGGAAATACTAGTCTTATTTTTGGACTAAACACTAGACTTATTTTGTTTATGAACAGATTTTCTACTTGAAAATTTTGATTTACCTTTATTATTGTTATGGTTTTTCACTGAAACGTTATCTGAAACGAAAGCCAACTCTGGATCTATTGATGAAACTGATCTGGAAGAACTTGCCATAGACAGAACATCAGCATCTTCTAATCTTTTACAAAGAGTACTAAGTGTTGACACACAATCTATATCGCTTAGTGCTAACCTAGCTTGATATTCTCTCATTGAACCAGCCTTAATATACTTCACTTTAGTAGTTTCAATAGGAGATCTAGTCAATCTAGCAAAAAGAGATTCCATACAAGCAATAAACAATACTACAGGTTCATGTCTACCCTGTTTTCTTGATTTTATTTGATTCCAAATTTCATCATCAAAATCAGATACTAAGAAGTCTTTTTTCAATTTTGATACCAGTTTATCCCAATCAGAAACTGAGGTTTTTATGTGACGAAGCCAAAAAGTTGCCTTTCCAGTGAAGAGATCTGAGGCAGACAAAAATAAATCAGACTTAGTAACATTGTCGTGTTTGTGCAACTTCCTCGACTTTCTCAATAAATGAAAGAAGATTTTTAGGTTCTCCATCGAACTGAATTCCTAATTTATAAACTGGTATTGATTTTGGAAGATTACTAAATGGTTGGGTGACATTTGCAGGATTGTTATTGGCGGTAGCATTCAGATTGCCAAGTATACTTGAATTATGTAAAATGACTGGATCAGGTTCTTGAACTCTTTCATGCAGCTCTGCATCCAAATGCAAGACAGTTGCATAAGATTCCTTTTTGAATTTTAAAAAATTCTGGTAATTTGCATCAGTCTCATCAAGCTTTAAACGTTTGATGCGATTCAATATATGAGCTAATCGAGAAACAGCTCTTTGATAAATTGAGTCAGATGTTGGACCTTCGAAGTCTTTGATCAAATTCTCTTAACTAGAAAGAGTTTGTTCTATTTCAGTTTTCTCTGTTATTAGATCAAAAGCAGGGTCAATAATCGTACTAGGTGTATGACATGATTCAAGTTGACACTATCTATACGGATTTCAGCAAAGCCTTTGACAAAATTAGTCATAATACATTACTTCGGAGACTTGCTGAGGTCGGTGTGAGCGGTGCGATGTTAAAATGGATCGAATCATATTTGAAAGACAGAACCCAATATATCTTTATAGACGGTTATTCATCTGATCCTTATCCAACACCTTCTGGAGTGCCACAAGGGTCCCATCTAGGGCCCTTATTTTTTATTATCTATATTAATAACATTAAACAATGTTTTAAGAATGCCAAATTTTTAATGTATGCTGATGATTTGGAAATTTATCTTCAAATAAAGTCATTGTCGGATTGCTTGAGAATTCAGAGTGACATAAATAATTTATTTGAATTTTGTACACAAAATGAATTATATCTCAATTTCTCCAAATGTAGCTGCATTACATTCACCCGTAACAAAAATATTTTTACATATTCATATCACATAAATAATATCTTGCTGTCACGAGTTAATTCATTCAAAGATTTAGGAGTTATTTTTGACTCCAAACTTATTTTCGATGAACATATAGATTATGTAATAAATAAGAGCAGTAGAGCTTTGGGATATGTCATGAGAAAATGTAAATTCTTCAATCAAACAAAATCAATAAAATCTCTCTACAATGCTTTTGTTTTAAGTAAGTTGATGTTTGCATCAACCATTTGGAGTCCACAATATAATATATACATCGATCGATTAGAACGAATTCAGAATCGATTTTTAAAATTCGTTGCTTACAAACAAGGTATTCAAATTACTGAAAACAGTGCGAATTAGACGAGACCTCCAGTTTGTATCGTTGGAACATAGGCGTAACATATCAGATATTATATTTTTGCAAAAAATAATAACACACAAAATAAATTGTCCATCGTTATTATCGATAGTTTGCTTAAACGTTCCAAATAGAACAATGAGAACACATGAATTATTCAATTTACCCTTCAAGAGAACGAACTGTTCGCAGAACTCTCCTCTATGTCGATGCGTTAAATGGGGTTATACTCTTGCAAACTACTTCGACATTTTCAATACTTCGTTGCTTACTACCAAAAAAATATTGAAAGATTATTTTCAGAAATTATAATTCATTAACTCTTCGTCAATCACTATTGATTAGTTTTTTTTTTCTTATTGTACTTGATTCTAATTCATCCCTTATTTTAGACACTATGCACTTGTGTATTATAGGTTATTTTAATTTAATATTAATTCAATTATGCGGATACTGTTGTGGATTTTTTTCTGTTTGTATCCCGAATATATAAATAAATAAATAAATGTATAAATCGGTTACATCTAGGTACACATAACCTCAAGTATAAAATCTCAACAGATTGATAAAAACGAATAATGATTTATGAAATCTAGAAGATGTTCTTGATAAAAACGAATAATGATTTATAAAATCTAGATGTTCTTAAGCATATGTGTATATCTAAATCTTACTTACATGTAGAGAGTTCTCAGCCTTTCAAAGAAGGTGCTAATTTTAATATGTAAGAATAGTAAGTTGAATAAGTATATACACATACTTAATAGAAGGTAAACTTATCTGTTATATAGTCGTAGTTATCTCCTGGAGAAAGTTGAAATGGATGGTGTGATCTTCTTAGAGCACAGCTTTTTTTTAAAACAGCGAGGACATCACAGGAACAGTAGAGAACTGGCACACAGATGTAAGGTGTTTCCACTTGATACTAAGGAGGCTGTAATTACTTCTACTATTCAGCACCCAAGAACGATCAATGCCAGAGAATCGAAGAATTGATGCAAGAAGAAACACTAAAGATAGGCAAGAAAAAAATGCTTAAAATAAAACAACACCATTATACCCTTGGTATAAGAAACACTTTGAATGGTTTAGAGCCATAGGCTGAGCATAGCAGTGTTCATTTATATGCATACCTTCATCAAGGCCGAAACGATCTGTCAGACTACTAACAAGGTGTCTTACAGAACCAAGAAACGTACTCCAGGATCTTTCAGAGAAAGTAATGGGCTTCATATACAAATCCAAATTAATGTGGAGATCCGAGTCGATTAATCAATAACCGCACCACCAGGAAAATGTAGCAACCATAAATCCTTACTCGAACTTGAAGAAAATTAATCTCAATCCATCGACCATATTCTTCTCAAATCCACTGAATCTTTCAGGTGTTTGACCACAGCAATGCATAAGCTTTCCGTTCTAACGTATATCGGAGATATTAAATAAGATGCCAGGAACAACAGCAACCATGTGAAAACTCCTTACTCAAAAACATGGGAAGAATTCTTCAGAAGACTAACATGAAAGCGACTTCTCCATCGCCGTCAGGAAATTCACTGTTTGGTTCCAATTTCAATTAACGTGAGCCGTATTCGGGTTCGCAACAAGTACTGTTCTAGGACAGTCAAAAATAGTCACCCACCCAATTAATGTAGATATATTCGCGACAAACCCTTCACGCCTCAACAGTCCAACTGTTTCGAACCGTTCCTGAACTGTTTTTGTTGTGAACCCGAATACAACCGTGAATATCCGAGCCGGATAAATACCGATCCACGATTTTAAAAGAAAATTGTCACACTAGTTCATCTCCTTTCGAACGCCACCGGAGAAGTGACCGGAAGTCCTTGACAAAGACAGATTGTCATTTTCATGGAACATATAAAATGAAGGTTATAGAACACGAGCTCAAACTGACAAGTAGAAACCTCAAAGTTCCCAAATAAATAAACCAGAAAAATACTCATGAAATTGAGACATGCAGTGGGACTCTGTAAATCGAAGCGCAAGCAAAAGCATGCGTAATCGAATGCTTTGGATTTTTTGGTACTCTGTATTGATATTCGGATTAGATCGGCAACGCCGAAGTTATATTCGGAAGCAAAGCGAAAGCGTCAATATTTCGGCGGCGTTTTCGCCCGTTTGTGCTTTTTATCTCTTTCCTTTCACTTGGTGTTTCACAAATTCACATATATATGAAATTTACAAGTCATCTGTCATCTACATATGCAGTTTATTGAGGTTAAGTTATTTGTTTTTTTATTATAGTTCATGATTTGAATAAATTCGAATTGTCACGCTTGAATAGATAATCAATTATTATTATTAGAACTAATGAATCATGAATAAGCGATCCAAAACAAATCCCTGTCAATGGAGTCGATTTTTAGACTTCGCTGAGAAAAATCCAATAATTCTCACGAAAAAAATGGAAGGTCCCTTCGGTAGAGAAAATTATAATAAGCTGTGGGCTGAACTGACTTCCTCTTTGAATAGCATGCGGGGTATATTGTGAAAACCAACGAGAAATGGCAAAAAGTGAGCATAATAAAAATATATTAGGTATTTTATGATTTTTCTACTCAATCCTGTGGACCTTCGGTTCATTTATTCGTTATTGAAGGCTGTGGCTGACTGGAAGGGAAAAGTCCGGACAAAAGCAGCAGAAATAAAGATTGAGCTGGGAAAAACAGGGGGAGGAGGTCCAGGAAAACAACTCACGGAAATAGAAAAAAGGTTGATAGGACTCATGGGATGGACATCAATAAGAGGAGACGGAACGCTCGAGCTAGGATCCCCCACAAGTGTTGTGAGTAAAGTTCACAGTAGTCTATTGTGTGCAATGTTGAAGGTACACATTGGTCTGTAGTGAAATTATTATATTTCTTTTAGATTTCTGAACAAATCCCAGAAACTCAGATAGAAGTTGAACATGACTATAATTTTCAAATAATGCCTCCAGCTCATAAAAATGTATACATACCAGCAATACCACCTTTGCGACTAATTGGTATATCACCTGAAACTACTATTGATAAAGCTGTGGAGCCTGAGACATCTAGATATGAACCCAACTTCTGTTCAACACCACAACACTCTCCTGTGGATACCCAAAACATACCTATACCTGTGGGAGTAAAAAATAGCAGAAAACGTAAATTGCCTATTCCAAAAAAGACATTAATTTCACAGAAGCGTCCTAATACTGTGAATTTAGAAAATATGCACAGTGAAACAATTGGTATATTAGGAGAAATAAATTCAAACTTGAAAAGACTTGCTGACTCTCAGGAGGAACTATGTGGAATCCATGTTAAAATTTTAGATATTTTATTGCAGACTAAATGAATATATATCAAAATATAATAAGTTATATAAATAAATGAATGCAAAACCATTTTTCTAATGAGTTTTGTTTGTTTACTTATTTTTTGTACAACTATAAGAAAAACGTGCCTGTCTGCACCATTTTTCTATTTTTAACTAAGGCAGTAAATACTGTGGAGGTTGATCCAGGAGGTGAAATGCACATTTCTCTGGATTTTTGGGATTTTCTTCTCATTTCTTTAATGAAATTTGAGTATTTGTTACTTATTTATAGAATTGAGAAAATTCCAAAAATCAAGAGATAGGTATGATAAGTGGAGTTTATAATTTTAATTTGAAATCCAGAATCTTTTTCCATTTTTCTCCTGTTTAGAAATGTGATCGATAAAAGCTTTTTCATTACTCACACTGACTTTCATATTTTCTTAGTCTATAGTTGTAGATTTTCATACAGTTGTACAGAGAATGTTTGTTTTTTTTTCTGTTGGAATTGTTAATAATTCTTTGTTTCTGTGAATATAATTTATTGATCAAGTGTTTTTTCAACTCTGTAGGTGTGATAGCCCTGAAAATCCTAATTACACAGGTATCCATCACATTGGGTACAGATAATTAAAACATTTTTTTCAAAAATATTGATTTTAATTTGATTCTACTCAGTTTTGAAAATATCTAGTAATTATGGTGTTCCGAATATGAATTCCTTCATTGAAGATATTGAGAGGTGGCTGATGTTCTGGATTGTTCCCCAAGATATCATCCTGATCTTCAATAACCAGATTCTCATCCACTGGAACCCTCCACTTCACACACATATTGTGCAGGATGCAGCAAGCATGAACAATTGTTCCTACTTTTTGAGGACCATATCGGAGTTTTCGCTCTCCTAAAAGGCAACGAAACCGTCCTTTTAATACCCCATTTACCCTTTCAATACAATTTCTACCAAGAATGTGGGAATCATTGTACCGCTGTTGGGGTGTATGTGGTAAAGCACCCTGCACAGGAGTCAGCAGCCAAGGCTCTTGTGGATAACCTGAGTCACCCAACAACCAAGTATTCCTTTGGCCATTTTCATAACCATTTTGAAGCTGCAATTTGATTTGGGATTGTCGCCAAATGAAGGAATCATGACAACTTCCAGGGAAGTTAGCATTAACATTCCAAATCAATAAATCCTGATCACAAATCAGCTGAACATTTTTCGTGTGGTATCCTTTTCTGTTGATGTAATTATGCTCCTCATCTGGGGGAGCTATCATAGCGATATGAGTGCAATCTATTGCGCCAATAACTCCAGGCATACCATATTTTTCGAAAAATTTTATTTTATTTCTGGCCATTTCTTCAGCTCCTGGAAATACAATCCATTCCCTATGAAAATGATTTTGAATCAGTACTGAGACTTCGAAAATACATCGGCTGAGAACTTGTTGGCTAACTGACAAGATGTACTCTTGGCCTATACCTCTCTGGTAATTCCCAGTAGCGTAAAAACGCAAAGCTGCTAGTATTCTTAATTCAGGAGGAATTCTTGTCGTTCTTGATGACGGCTGCATTAACGGCATCAATTCATCGAACAAGAAACGAGCGATTTCCTTATTAACTCGAAACAAATCAACAAATCTCTCATTCGTCAAGTGGAAAGGATCACTTCTATCACGAAGAAATTTACTTTCTTCTCTATAACGACGTAATTGATCTCTTCGTTCGACAGCATTGAAAATCGCAATATTCGCAGGCAACATTTTTTCTTATT
Organism: Zygogramma bicolorata; assembly: GCA_032362365.1. Lineage (NCBI taxonomy): Eukaryota > Metazoa > Arthropoda > Insecta > Coleoptera > Chrysomelidae > Zygogramma > Zygogramma bicolorata. Next base: position 436,205 of record JAVJAQ010004475.1, on the reverse strand, counting down.
ATAATCAAAGAAATAGTTGAATATATGAAAAGTGAAGAGTAGTATTGGTTCCTTTTCGTTAGTTGACAACCTTCCAATCCTTCTGTGCTTCCAACAAACCAAAAACAAGAGTTCTATACTGCAACAAATTATTTATATTATTCAAATTTCAAATTCTTAACTCTGTCACGCCGTTGCCAAATGTAACTCCTCCAACGTCGTGTATTGTCGTATGAAGTCGTATGACGCTTTCGAAAGCATAACGAACTCGATACAGAGTACGTAACAACGAAGCGTATGCTATTGCTTCGCTTCGCTTTCGCTTCGCTTTCGCTTTGTAATACAAGTTACAGAGTGCCACTGATGGGCATTCAAATGCTTGATACCAAGTCGCCCATTCTTGGTATACTTGCAAACATAAAATAACCTTCTGCGTAGGAGAAAGTGAGGCTTGAAATGCTGCTAGCAAATCACCTCGAATTTGCTGTCTAGGCATATCTTGAATAACATTCTACGTAGGAGAATGTGGGGTTAAAATCCCTAGTAGTAAACCACCCCTAGTTTGCTACTAATCTCACACTCTGATTGTTGTGGAGTGGACCCAATCCATCGAATCGACAATGTCACCAGAATCCCAGCCAACACACCAAGACATCCATGTGGTGACTATGGTCCCAACTACTCTTAATAGTTTACATTATTGACCACAAGGATATTCGAAGCGAATCAACCGGAACTCCAACAGCAGAACCGAGTCGTCAAAAAGAACCCACCACAACAATCGACCAGCATCAGGGAGCTGCCGTCCCGCTCTAAAACAAAAATATTGCCCAAAACAAAAATCACCAAAACAAAAATACCCAAATAATGTGGTTGGCAACACTTCATAAATGAAGGTATCAGAATAAGTTGTTAAAAGCCAAAAGTGGCCAGCCATGGGACTTTTACCCAACTTCTGGTAAATGCCAAGGTGAGAGAATTCTAAGGCCCCTCTCACAGAGCCATAAAACAAAAAGATCCAACAGATCTTGCAATAAGGTTAGACGCAACGAAAAAAGGTGTGTCTACCTACACAAAAATATATATCAAATGGTGGATATTTCAACTGAATCAGCTGATTTACCACAAACTAAAGTAAGCAAAAAAATAAATGCTACAAGCGAATGAAATGTTGAACCAACTTCGCCAAGGAAACAAAGTTTGTAAATTAAACAAATCATTGTATGGTCTTCGTCAAGCAGGAAGAAATTGGTACAATAAATTAAACCACGTTTTGATATCTACTGGAGCTGAAACATCGAAATCCGACCCATGTGTCTATCTCATAAATAAAGGGGAAGATATGAGCATATTTATTATTTATGTTGATGACATTTTGGTAGTTTCAAAATATCCAAACATGGGTGATAATATATTCCGAAAACTATCACAGCATTTCGAAGTCAAGGATATTGGTGAAGTTGGATATTGCCTTGGAATTGAATTTACGACAGAAAATGGTAAAATTGCACTGCATCAAGGAGGATATATTCGAGAAATACTGAAACGTTTTGGAATGACAGAATCAAACCCCGTGTCAACTCCATTGGATCCAAATGTAAAATTGAAGTCTGAAGAACCTTTGAACGAAAATGAGGCGAAATCAATGTATCGTGAACTAGTAGGTGCTCTCACTTATCTTAGTACAACAACCAGACCAGATATTAGTTTCGCTGTCAGTTACCTCGGTCAATTCAATAACTGCCACGGAAAAATACACTGGACTGCAGCTAAACGTGTCCTGCGCTATCTGAAAGGAACTATCGATTTGGGACTCGTTTACTCTCCCGATGACGATCGTTTGAAAGGATTCGTAGATGCAGACTGGGGATCTTGTCTGGATGACAGAAAATCCTATAAAGGATATACTTTCATTTTGTGCGGGAGCCCAATTTCGTGGGATTCCAAGAAGCAACGCACCGTCGCACTCTCATTCACTGAAGCTGAATATATGGGGATGTCTGAAGCAGCCAAAGAAGCAATTTATCTCCGAAATTTTATGAAGAATTTGGGTCTTGAACGATTGAGTAATATTACATTGTTTATTGATAACCTCAGCGCTCTCAAAATAGCGGAAAACCCAACATTTCACGCTCGAAGCAAACATATCGAATTGAGCTATCATTTCATCAGAGATTCGATAAGAAACAAAGAGTTCGAAGTGGAACATACCGTGTGTCACAGACTCATGGTACACCCCCGTTTTCTCCTTTGTTTTTCTAGCTATATTTTTGAGATTCGGAACATCGAATAAGCTCACTGAACAGCATTTCTCGACATATCTGAAAGAAAAAAACAACTTCCAATTTTTCCGGAAATGACATCAACTTTCGATTCTTGAATGGGACACCCTGTATATTGTTACATGATCGGCTAGGGATGATCATGAGGAATCCAACGATACCAGGTTTGATGATGTTATCTCCAATGACTGCGGAGATATCGCCATTTATATTATCCACAAGCGCAACGAGTAGGAGAGAGAAACTTTACTGGCGGGTCAATCCAATTCTCTCTCCCACTCATTGAGCTTATGGATAATATAAATGGCGATATCTCCGCAGTCATTGGAGATAACATCATCAAACCTGGTATCGTTGGATTCCTCATGATCATCCCTAGCCGATCATTTAACAATATACAGGGTGTCCCATTCAAGAATCGAAAGTTGATGTCATTTCCGGAAAAATTGGAAGTTGTTTTTTTCTTTCAGATATGTCGAGAAATGCTGTTCAGTGAGCTTATTCGATGTTCCGAATCTCAAAAATATAGCTAGAAAAACAAAGGAGAAAACGGGGGTGTACCATGAGTCTGTGACACACGGTATATCGACGGATGACATGACAGCTGATATTTTCACGAAAGACCTACCAAGAATCAAACATAACGCCTGCGTGAAGATGTTAGGGTTGGGGCCTATCTTTGAAGACACCAGCCATGTCTTGAGCGGAAGTGTTGGAATGGAATCAAGCCATGCTGTTATGGAAATGAAATAGTTGTTTAATATATTGATTTGTCAATTTGATTAGAAAAGTTCAGTTGTTAATTTGTAAGTTTGAAATATATTCTAAAAAAGTGCGTTTATTTCGATCTTCTGGATTTGCTACTGAAAGTTGTAGGCACAACCCAGCTATTCTTCGAAACTCTGTTCTACAGTATATTCCAACAATTCATGCAAGATATCAGACCTACCTGCGGGTAATTTGTTACAGCTTTGCCATACGATGTACCCCCTGTAAGAGGTCTTTTCTAATTGGTATAGTGAGAGTTTGAGTTTCTAGTCTTCATACAGCAGATGACGTTTCGCCTTAGAACTTTTATTCCATCTACATCAGATTCAAACTTTTGTTTTGTGAAGAACAGACCATGCGAAGTATTTTATGTTTGCAGGTCCGGCCGGATGTCACTGAGAAGACCTATAGTATTGGATTTGTGAATGCAATCATTTCGAACCTAGAAGTTTTGATTTCTATTGAGGGTAGAAACCTCTGCAAATTTACCGAAGACGATTCTCGTTCGCGTTGGGTCATTTGTTACGGCACTGCCTTACGGGCGCCTGCTGTAAGAGGTGTCCCCTACGTGGTGTAGAGATCCAGTAGAGAACGTTTCCGCTTAGAGGTTTACACCATCTGCACCAAATTCAGACTTGCGTTTCATGAGGAACGGACCGTTCGAAGTGTTTCGTGTTCGTAGGTCCGGCCGAGTGTCACTGAGGAGACCTACGGCGGATCGAAACAGCTCTCAAACATTCCGGACATGGACGAATATGGAAATCTTGATTTCTGTGGTCGTTTACAGCTTTATCTGCAAGTAGCCCGAAGACGATTCTCGTTCGAGGCGGTACATTTGTTACGACTGCCGTATGATGTATCCGCTGTAAGAGGATATCTCTACTTGGTGTAGTAGGAGTTTGAGTCTTTGATCGTCATCCAGCAAATGGCGTTTTTCTATAAAGGTTTCCACTACTGCACCAGAATCAGGAAATTTGACACACACTTACAGTTCATGGAAAATATCATGATATCATGAGTGTCGAAATGATAATTCGCATATATTATATATATAAAAATTAAAAATATATTGATTCAATAAAATACTTCATGATAAAAAGGAGATATTACTGTTTCACAATGAGAGTCAGGGATAATTATTCATTGATTTTTATTTCATCATGTACACATAAAATAATGCTGATCTTGTTTAACAGCCATAATTTCATGACCATTTGCAAGTATTTGCAATATTGAAATGTGTGAAGCATCTCAATCAGCTTCATCCTTGCGAACATAAGTTTTTATTATTTTTTTTTGGCTTACTCATCTGGGTGCAGTTGTGACGCTCCTGTAACCCCCTGTTATTCGCATGTCCTTTGTATGTTCTCGGGTAGTTACAGCAAGGAATTCAATATATTCCTTGAGATTCGTTATTTCTAAAATTTTTGGGTGAGCCCAGGAAAGAGAATTTCTGTAAAAACCGTACCGTTGCCGTGTTTTGTCAGAATTTGGCTTACTTTATCAGTGACTTCCTGAATGAAAGGAAGGAAAGCTTTAAGGCGTTCAGTCGGATTTTTTGGTGGTTTGGGTTGCGAGAAACGGAACGGGTTAGCTGGCGTTGAATTTTTATCTGGATCTAGGGATAGGAAGTAATATTATTGTTTAATGAGCTCATATCATCAGACTCTGTTGACGAACGTATAGGTTTAGAATAGCTTACATATATGGTAATCTGAACAAGTGCACTCGATTATCTCCATTGAACTTTCCGCCTGATCTAACTGTCTTTGCGGACAAAAATATTACAGAGAACCCTTGATTGCCTTAATCGTAAAATCGGTCCTGTTTTTACAGTCAGGGTTAAGAAAGTTTTCTTTCTTCAACTCTTGAATGGGACAAGATGGCAAGGTCGAACAGAATTTGCAAATGGGGAAAATGGATTTTCATCACTTCTTCAAAATAGTTATGTATCTTCACGTCCGCAAAGGGAGGAATACATTTTTGATGTTCCAAATAAAAGGATTGGTCGAAAGGTACATAAATGTCTATCTGAATGTCTGTTTGACTTTCGTGAATCGTTCCATCCGATCTTATAAGTGATTATTCTGAAGTCAAGGTATTCATAATTATAATTAACTATGAATAACAAAACTCACATCAATTCATTTCAATTTATATTCAGAATGTTGAATATCTACTTCTTGATTATAAGAACATCTATCTTCAAAATCATTTCTGACACAACCTACCCCTAGATCCAGAGATTCAGATTCAGCTCCGGATGATTCATTTTCTGCAATCCAAACCACCGAAAGATCCGACTGAACTTGAAATCTTTCGTTCTTTTCATTCGGGGAGTCACTGATAAAGTAAGTCGAATTCTGACAAAACACGGTATCAGGTCAGTTTTTACAGCAAACTATGGAATATTCTCTTTCCTGCGCTCACCCAAAAATGTAATACCCAACGATTGACAAGAAATATATGAAATTCCTTGCCGTAACTGCCTGAGATCATACAAAAGACAGACGAGTATCGAACTGGTCATACGAACACGAACTTGCAGTACGTAATTCAGACATGACCTCGATCCTCTTCAAACATCACTACGAAACCGGACACAAAATCGCCTTCAACAACACACAGACCATTGCCATAAAAAAAACACTCCACTCCAAGATGATTTGCAATGCAATAGAAATTGAAAAACGCCCTGAATGCCTTAACAAACAAGACGACAAATTGGACAAAACTACTCAGACCATCCCAACATCGGGTCCTCAACCATTTTCCACACCATCGGACCCTCATATTGTTATGAATATCAGACCTTCATCCACAAAAATCTCTTTACTTTGTTATAATGAGAATTGGGGAGATTTAGACTACGGCGTCAAGTCACGCAGATGTGTGGATAATGGGTCCAAAGTGGGAGCCGAAACGTCAAAAAAATAACGATTCCAGACGCGGTTCAACCGGAAGTTCAAGTAATCACATATTCGACCGCGGATATTCATATATACAGTGTGTCCGGAAAGTATGGAATTAATTCGATGTTTCCAATACCAAAGGTCTTTTCACAAAAACCTGAAACACGTCGATTTTTAATTTTGATATTCTACCTTTACAACAAAATTTCATTAAACTGGGTGATCCATATTAATGTGATGATGTCATCGGTAATTTTTTCAAATGAAACATCCTGTATTTGGTGGCAGTTTCAGATAATTCGTAACGAGCTGATTCCGAAAAAGTATGATTATCAATTTAACAATGTGAAAGTGATCCAGTAATAAATACATGACTTTATTTTAAATGTTCGAACTATATTCTTTGCTGTATTTGACAGTAACCGTGATTTCGTGATTTCGATGTCAGTTAAACAACTGTACACAAAGTATTAAAATTGGAAAAAAGGCATCCCTTCGAAATTGAACTTCTACAGGAATTAAACGTTGATGGTTCAGATAGAAGAATAGAACTTCGTGAATGATGAATAACTGTCACCGAGACCGTCTCCTCGTAAAAAAATATTTTTTTTCTGATGAAGCCACTTTCACATATATATATATATATATATATATATATATATATATATATATATATATATATATATATATATATATATATATATATATATATATATATATACAAGTCCTTATAATTCACCTCTTTTGCTTGTTCCGAAAAAGAGAGATGCAGATGGAGAAATATCAAATGGAGAGTGGTTGTAGATTATAGGAAGGTAAATGAAAATACAGAAGTTATTCTTTTCCATTGCCAAATTTCACGAACATATATGATCAGTCAGGGTACTCCAAATATTTTAGAACTCTAGACCTTTCGATCGGTTCTCAGATTGAAATGGATTCTCGAGATCAGTACATCACAGCTTTCAGTACAAATTCAAAACACTTCGAATAAGAGAGAATGCCATTTGGGTTGAAATCGGTTCCATCAACATTCCAATTTTTGATGAATAGTGTTATGTCATAGAGAACATCAAAGCATTCGCATACTTTGACGATATTTGTATTTATTTCAGCTCACTGAAAGAGCATTGTCGAAGCATTGAAGATGTTTTTTCTGGATTACGACGATATAATATGATACCGAGTCCAAAAAATACAAATTCATGAATAAAAAAGTGATATATGTATATATAAATATATATATATATATATATATATATATATATATATATATATATATATATATATATATATATATATATATATATATATATATATATAGAGGGAGAGAGAGAGAGAGAGAGAGAGAGGGAGAGGGAGAGAGAGAGGAGAAAGTTATCGACTGTCAATGAATACAAAGGTGGGTGTTAGTGGGTATTCAGTCGTTAATGCAGAAAAACTGTTCTTTACCGAGCTTTCCACAACGTTCATTGTCTTTTTTAAGGTGGTAAAATGAGTTGAATACAGAGTGTCCGTCATCTTTCAGAAGGAAATGTATTACATTTTATATATTATGTTGAGTTTTTGTATTGAACTCATTTTACCACCTTAAAAAAGACAATGAACGTTTCCGAAAGCTCGGTAGAGTAAAGAAGAGTTTAACGACTGAATGTCGTGAATGTTATTCACCGTTCATTTTAAATTCCTTGAAAACCAAATTTGATGCGTGAGGTTGAGTGGAGTCGAGGAAATCTCTAGAAACGGCTAATAATACGGGTGTAAGAAATAATACTGCCCTGAGCAGGCGTGAAGTCACATAAATATTTTGAAGTAGTAATAAATTGCAAACTTAGACCTTGCCATCTTGTCCCATACAAGATTTGAAGGGGGAGAAAAACTTTCTGTAACCTGACTGTATGAAAAACAGGAGTTATTTCACGATAAAGGCAGACAAGGGTTCTTTGCAAAGTTCTTGGCCCGCAAGACAGTTGGATCAGGCGGAATGTTCATTTGAGATGATCAAGTGCACGTGTTCCGGTTACCATTTGTTTACTTCTCTGTACCTATACGTTCTTCAACTAAGTCTGAAGATATCAGCTCAGAGTGCAATACTATCCACGATTTATTTGGAGAGGAAAAAGCCAAATATCAGTTCTTCATGACCCACGGCTTTATGGACAAGCCAATTTCGATAGGGCAACGAAAACATTCTTTATCATAAACGAGTTAATGAGGTTCGTCTGGGACTAAAATTGTAAAAATCAAAAATAGGGTAGAAGAAATTTATGAGAAACTGGTCTACCATCAGGCTGTTAATATAAAGTGATCCATTTAGTTTTGTCCATGAGCAAAATACCTCAAAATTTTTCAATTGTGAATTTTATATATTGTGTACCATGCCAGTCATATCTGAATTTTAGTTCCATAGAAACTTTCATTAAACAAAGCGGCCCTCATTGTAAAAGCACTGAGTACTGGAAGTACCATTTTATAGTCACGAACATGCAATCGAACATAAAGAACTTATATATTATGCCAAGGGATCTTTTAACCGAAACTGAAAAGTTACGAGTTCAAGTTCTTGAAATATTTCAATGCAATGAACAATTCATAAGGAAATGAAAGTTTCAGTTGATAGGTAATGAAATAAAAGTTTGTGTTCGCAATGAATATCTAATTTTTTCAAGAGTGTTTTAGAATGCATTCGATTGTACCGGTTAATGTATCCAAAATTATTTCGAAGTGAACAACGGCAGATTTTTGGAATTGAAAATACAAATTTTTCTTTCACAGTTAATGAACTTAATTATAATGAATGAATAAAAATGTCAACTTCCATCATCAACCCTTTTCTGTTCAACACTCTTCATTCGATGATCTCTTGTTTTTTTTTTCGTTCTGAGGGCTTTGTTCCCATCTGATGGTCTGATTGTAACAAATTTTTCTCACATTGAATTAAATGAACTGGACAATACTTGATGAAAATTAATATTCAACACAGAATAATACAGTTTCCTATAGGATTCTCGCAACGGCTATTTATCTCAAACTATTCGGTACTGCAAGATGCTTTTCAAAGACGCATCTTCAATTTAGTGGAATTGGCATGAAGTTATCTGGTGAACCAAAGTGAGTCTATTTGTCGAACAAGTTATTTCCGACTTTCTATGATGCTGGGTTGACTAATCACGTCTTTGTTCAGAATGTAGGCATTAGGTTCCTTGAATTTTCTTCTCAACCAATGTTTCCTCCTTCATATGACTTCCGTATCAATTCAAGAGTTCCGATTTCGAACCTTTTTTTTCTCAACAATTCATAAGGGATATCGGTGCTTATTGCTTCTGCCCCCAGGGGCTCCGACATCTGAATGAAATGGGAGTGTCAATGAACAAATTCATTGCAAATTCACGGCCTTGCGTTGTAATATTTTCTTATATCTCGACTGGAAATGAAATTGAAGTTAGAATGTAAACTGTATGGTTTTATCTAGGACAATTCCAAAGTTCATACGCGTTTAAGCACGTCCGGGCCATTTTTCGGTCGATAGTTCACCTATTAATTACTAGATGAATATTACACTATGCTCGGATAGTAGAATGATTGCAATTCGATAGTCGAATAGCCACTAAACCATACCAATGTTAATATGTGTGATGAGACTAGAGTGATGGAACTCCCTCCTTGATGAAATCAAATCTCCCATCGTTGTATTTCTCGTGTCATCTCACCTCGCACGCGCCATTTTCGTCTCAATTTACGCCCGACCTCTTAGTAGAAAACTTGCAAAATACTTGTGTTTTCCGGTGCTATATGTTTTGAAACAATCTTTTGAATTCCATCAGATCACCAACTATTGTTGGTGTTCGAATCCACCGGCATGTTTCTGATGGTAGATTGGAGCTGGTCTCAGACATACCGATGTGATAGAGATTAATATGTAGCTGCGTTTTCAATGAATACTGCAATGAAGTGTTTTGAGGAAAAATGAATATACTGCCCCATCCTTTGGTGCGAAAAAATGTAAACTAGATGTGAAGCCTCCACATAGAGTTTTCTCCTTCTGATATTATATCAGTACATAATGTCATTTCCCCTTGATTACCGTTTTTTTAATAATCGGGGGTTATATCCCGAGTGCACCAAGTTTAATCGGTTAAAATGTGTGCTGTAATTCCATGATTCTCGAAATTTTGCTTAGCAAATGACTTGAATGTATGATAATTTGATTTTAAATTATTATACACGAAAGCATTTGCTTGAAAGCAAAACTTTGAAAATCATGAAAATGCACGCATTTTGGTCGATTGACCTTGGTGAAGGAGGGATATATGTTTAGATTATTTCCAGAAAACATGTAAACTCAGGAAACATCAAAATCGAACACAGGAACAATATAGTACCAGAGATAGTACCTGAAAAGTGATCCAAACGCCCGGTTCATTCCGAACATTTTAATGGGTTAAAAGGTCTAGTGCATTTAATCGCTGTAAAACTCTGTAAAAGCAGTCTAGCCTTCAACTGTTTCATCGTTTATTCGCATTGGGGGAAATAATCAGTGATAAATCTGGGACTTAGCACTCGAACCTTGAAACCTTTGGAAGATTCAAAATTACCATCAATTATATAATAATACTTCCAGAGGTGAACTAGGGAAATAATAATCACTTCATTCTCAGATGTCCCGTATTATATCGAGGCTAGTGGATCACCGACTATATCATTATTTATGGTTTTGAACAAGATATATCTTTTCTTTTCAGTGCGTCGATGGATTTCCATATGTGAACAGATGCCCGTCTGGACTATACTTTGACGACTTCGCAAAATATTGCACTTTTAAAAATGAAGCCAGATGCGGACCGTTGGAATCTAGTAAGTTTTTATATTATGAATCTCTCTAAGATCTTATATTTGAAAAATCAGATATTTCTTTTCAAGAAATGGAAAAAGTATGAAAGTTGTTATGTCTTGACACATTAATAAGCAAAACCGTACACCTCTGAAAGGATGCATTCAAATACAGCCCAATCAACATTGAAGTGACACGAGCAAATTTCCTCTATATAAATTCTGCAATTGAATTCTCATACTTCCTCAGTATTTTCCAAAGACGTTCAGTCAATCGCTCATAACTCAAGAGGACTGAATTTTTTGAAGAAAGAATGAAAAGAGACCTAAAAATTTTGTTTGTGTAGTTTTCAGATCGATTTTCAAGCTCTTGCAAAAAAATAAAATATTTTATGAAATATTAATCTCAAAATCAAAAGGGAAAATTAAAAGAAACACAAATTCAAAAAATATTTCTCACGAGTAAAAGTTGCGAAAACCATTTTTCGCTCAAAGATGGTGAAAATATTTTTGGTATATCGTTTATCGAAAAAGTGCGAGGTAAAAAGTTAATTTCAATAGTTAGTTCATTCATATTTTTGTCAATTTGTGAAAAATGCTGTTCAGGATATTCTAGTGCAATGATGAGAAAAATTGATTTCAATAGCTTTCAACCATCGCCCCTCTTTGGTCGGTTGAGTTGTATTCTCATATGTCTTTTCAAAGCTAAATCTGAATGAAATTTCGAGCTATTCGACATCTGGTCAGTACAAGGTAGTCCCTACCACCTAGCCAGAAGGTGTGCCTGTCCCAATATTTGAAACTCTATTTCAGCATTTGCATTGAAAAAGCATGTGCAGGAATTTCTTCTGTAAATGATTATGTACTGTCCGACATAATTCAAAGCCATTCGTGGTATTGGCCAGGGAAGTAGTGGTTTTCTGATAGGTGTTAGTCCATCAACCTACCGAGTAGGTGAGTTGAACCTGTCCTGAACAAATTGTTTTTTCAAATGATCATATACATTTCTGACATCTCTAATGTAAAAAGCTAGAAAAAATTTTATTTTGTATAAAGGGCGCAATTTCACCGTGGGTACATGAATTGATATTTTCTATCGTGTTACATTAAAAAAAACATTCCCTCTCAATTTGTCAATCTCGCAACTCGCTCAAAGTGTCCGAGTTGCGAAAGACAGAAAGAAATGACTGAACCGAGTCCTGATTTAGAATATTTACTCATTGATTGACTTTCGAGTTCAAGAGTAGGAAAAAATTACTGAAGTGGCCTCAAATAATTATTAATTAATTATTAATTAATTATAATAAAAATATAGTTATGAAGTGATCAGAATAATAAGAAATTAAAACATTGAACCACTGATTATGAAAACTAAGGCATTATGAAACCTACTGCAATCTCAATCAATAATAATATACTTTAGATATAACAAAATAAGAACCCCCTTTTTTTCTCTAAATGGGTCTCTGTAGGTGGGCTCCCACCTGTCTGTCTGTTGTGGTATAATATGACGCACAGGTTGCCATGAATGTCTTTGTTTATGCAACGTTATGCAGTTACCTTGCTGAAACGTCACTGCCATATCACTCCGTAACAAGTGATATCCAAAACTTAACGCAGGGAACTTGCATTCACGTCGATCACATGTCGCAATATCCACTCAGCTGACATCCCTTGTGAAGCAATTGCCGTTGGAATACAGAGAAATTAACTCTTGCTGTTCTTACATTACAGGGCTGATTCATAGAAAGATTCCCATCGGGAAACAACTTGTATTCTGAATAGTACCAGGGAATATATTAAATTTCATCTCATAATACTGGTACGCAATATCTATAATGGTTCTCGATTGAGATTTGGTTTCTAAAAATACACCGCTTAAGTGATTCCAAATTGCATCGAGAAAGGCTAAAGTCTCTTTTACGTGTAACCACTCCAGTTTGACCAGCGAATATCTAAAAACTACAGATATATTTGAAATTTTCTCTGTTTTCATTGAGTCAAGTCTGATGTCACAATTGATGTTTTTTATGGAATTGAAGGACTTACTTCTACTCTTCATAGAGATCAATTACCCTAACACCAAACTGATATTTTTGCACTCTAGGCGCGTTTCGCTAACAAGGTTAGCATCTTCAGGGGAAGAAAATTGATACTACACCAGAGGTTCCAATCTCATCGTTTATCTACTCTTTATACCTACCAATAAGCAACTGAAATTATACATTCCATAAGGCCTAGTTGTTAAAGTGCTAGGCCTCTGACTCGAACTACTTTATTATCGCAGGTTCGAGTCTCACCCACAACCGACTTTTTTTGTCATTTTTTTAATTTGACATTACTAATTTAATTTGTATCGTTCAATACTGAATTGAATAAAGTTACTCTCCTTCGAGTTTTCCATACTCCATATCTAAAATTGGTTATCAATATGAAACTTAAAAGAGAGTTCTGAAATATTTACCTGGTCGAAAAAAAAAACAATTTTACAACTCGAATGGATATTGGCCATATCGCCCTCGAATGTTTGAGCACTCACCTAAAGCATCGTGCCCAAACTTCGTCCTCGAGCGATATGGCCACCATATCCACTTTTCAGGTACTAACTACTATTTTGGCTGTATATTCTTTATTTAGAAGTTTCAGAAATCTGATCATTTTCTTTCTTAGGCACTTTCAATGAGCTATCAGAATATGTTTATAAACTTTTTATATAGGATTTTTGTTGCAATTTCTCAGTTGCCAACATTCATTTGATATCAAGAAGTTTAAGTCTCTCAACTATTTTCTCCAGTTTCGACGATATTTGAGCACCTGCAGGTGAACCACTGTTTTATCAAATTACGGCCCTAATATTTGGTCGAATGGAAATAATGGCAGAATGTTTAAAGTAGTTCTAAAACCTCCACTCATAGCGCTATCCTTTTATTTGTTGAATTACTAACAGAAAGTTTTGACAATGGCTGTTGGAAAAAACTTGAATTTAGTGGTTCTGTCATTTCATATGTACATAGGCTGATCCGGATCGGCCATCCACCACTCTGGTATATTGGTTACTCTCGAATGGTAAATTATCAAAAGTTTTCACACTCATAGGGATGCAGGATATGAAAAAAAAAGAGTTTGGTTCATTCCACTTTCCGAGTTGGAAACCTATTTTCAATGAAAAGCCCTACATCTATGTTATATGCAGAGAATACAGTCTCACGACAATGTCTCACATATATCAAATTACAAGAGATAACAACTTCTCGCGAAAACCCTGATAGTGCAGAATCAGCAAGTGGTCGCATTTCATTTCCCACAATGCCAATGCTGAAACTATATTCCAGACATTATAAATAGGTCCTGCGAGACCATGAGAATCAGTCATTAATAAGTAGTAGCTAGTTAGTACTCATATTTTTAACACGTTCATTGTTAATAATTTTTTTCTTCAATAAAACAGTCCAAGATTAATAAGTGAGTTCCACGGTGGTACATTTTGTGGACATCTTGGCCACTTGTCGAACGAGTGTCGACAAAGGCATATATCCTACAACCCGAATTTTTCCCAGAATCCTAATACAAACTTCTCAAGATCCAATACTCCTCAGAAAATCGACCCCTAGTAAATTTACAAAATAGCCATCCGAGAATACCTTGCCAAAATATGCAGAAATATCCACAACAATTGCACAATAGCCAACCGAAACCAGTTTTTAAAAATCAAATTCAACCTCAGAACACTTTTTGCCCGTCAGTTATTCAACGAAACCCTAATTTCAACCAAAAAGAACATTCCGTATGGATTATCAAGATACGGAATACCAAGATTTCGACTCAGTCAATAAAACAGCCTTCTCCGTAGAGAATGGGCACCACGAATTTGTTTGTATGCCATTCGGGCTCCGTCAACCTTCCAACGAGTGATGCACAATATTCTCCTTGTCATCCAAAACGAGCACTGCCTTGTATACATAGTTGGCATTATCACATATTCCCCCACGATTCACTGACACATGTCCATACTAACCGAAGTATTCAAACGACTGAGGAAAGCGGACCTAAAGATCCAACCAGACAAATGCGAATTTCTGGGAAAGGAAACTGCATATTTGGGTCATGTTATTACTAAAGATGGCGTAAAACCAAACCCGTCCAAAGTTGAAAGCATTCGAGATTTTCCTTGACCGAAAACCCGAAAAGAGATCAAATCGTCGAATATTACCGACGTTTTATTTCGAACTCCACTAAAATTTCCAAGCCTCTAATGAAACTATTACAGAAGGATATCCCATTCAACTTTGATTCAGAAAGAGAAAAATCATTCAATGAACTAAAACTAGCCTTCACTTTCAGTCCCATTTTAATAAACCCAAATTTCGAAGAACCTTTCCTTTCAACCACAGACGCTAGTACATTTGCTATAAGAGCCGTCCTTTCACAAGGCACTATAGGCAAATACCTTCCCATAGCGTTTGCTTCATGGACACTCTGCAATGCTGAAACTAACTACTCTATCATTGAGAGAGAACTTTTAGCGATCGTATGGGCTGTGAAACATTTTCGACCCTACCTTTTTAGAATAAAGTTTGAAGTGACCCCTCACTTGGCTCTTTTCAATTAAAGACCCAGGTAGTAGGCTGGCACGTTGACATTTGAAACTCAAAGAATCCGACTATGAAACAGAATACAAACCCGCAAAATGAACAAAAACGCAGATGCCCTTTCCTGAATCAAAATTAACCATTTCAGAGGATGCGCAAGTTTTCAGTCAAAATCTTCAATATTAGCCCCAACAAACCCAAACAAACAGACAGATGAACAACCAAATAAATTCAAAGACACTCCACAATATCAAGAAAATGAGGAAGCTCTCCTTGAAAAAATTAAAAATGAATTTTACACCTTTATTGACTTGTACTGAACTCAATCTTCTATTGAGTATTCAAAAATAAATTTCAAAAATAGTCAACCATTTGACAAACAACATAAACATATCCTCACGGTTTTTCGTCAAAATAAATCAGTTTATCTCCACGAAAAGATCATAGACGATATTTTTGAAGATATTGCCGATTTTCACAACAATATTGTCAATATCCTTACAAGTAGATCAGTCAAAACTAGGAAATTTTACATAGTCCCCTTACCTTTCAACCCAGGTGCAGTAAACGAACTTCTGTCTTATGCACTTTACAAATGGAAGAGCGACATCGACCTTTCAAATACTAACTTTGTTAAAAAGAGTTTGGATCTACCAATATGAGAAATGATTTTCTCCATTTTTGCAGAAAAAGACATCAAAATAACTATATCTCAAAATTCAACAAGAACCCCTGATACTGACGAGATCCCTATCATTATGGATCATTGTCACTTTGGTAAAAATAACTTACATCGAGGTAACAACGAGACCGTTAGACGAATAAAACAAAATATAACTGGTCGAATCTAGTGAAAGATTTGGAAAATTTTATCAAAAAATGCGAAACTTATGAAAAATTTGCAGGAAAAATCTAAATAGTCCTCTTGTCATCACCTAAATACCGAAACACCATTCGAAAGGATAAAGCTAGACATCCTAGAAATTCCGAGTAGAAATTATGTTCTCACTATCAGAGATGAACTAACAATATTTACCCAAGCGTACCCCATCGAGGATAAATCCGGAATATCAGTTGTTAATACTTCAATGCTTTTTCTTCAACACTACGGGACTCAACTCAGAATTATTAGTGACTCCGGTCGCGAGTTCAATAATACAATGATGAGAGATCTCTGTATGCTTCATGACATCAAACAGTCATTTTCCAGCATCAATCACCCTCAATCAAACGGTTCTTTGGAACATTTTCATGCAATTCTCTTAGAAATAATCAAAGCAAACAGATCTTGAAACCCCTCACGAGCACCCCTTAGCTGTTTTGCTTTATGTTGTTATTTGTTATAATAACTGTAAATGCAAAATGCATGGATTAACACTTTATCAACTTTTATTCGGACACACCTCCGTAAGACCACCTGAAACCCTATGTAATCAGGAGGAAATAATATCAAAATATGTGAGAGATCTTAATAACAAAATATCGTACTACTACAAAATTGCTAGAGAAAGATCCCAGAAACAAAAAGAACAATCAAAAGTTATCGAAGATTGAAGACTTTCACGGCCGGCAACTAATGAATTGTTAGCTGCTTCCGGGCCTCTGAGCAGTGGACAACAGGTTTTAAGGCCTGACGTTGCGTCTGCATCTGCGGCAGACATTCTCAAAGACGATGCGGCAATGGTCGAAGTATCCTTCTCTGCTGCGAGGCTTTGATCTGACTGAATGAGTCACCCTTTATCGCATTTGGATTCGGACGTTCGATTGATTCTAATTGATTATTCGAAAGCGTTTTTTCTCTCATTGGGAGGGTTCGTGCATTTTGAACTGCTGGCATCCATGTTCTATGATAGTTCAGGCTTTCTTCTTTGCAGTTGAAGTTATTTTTATGTTTATGAATTTCTATGGCCTTCCTATAGAGCCTGGGATAATAGCTCCTACTTGTGTCCAGCACTTGCGTTCCGTCGAAGTCAATATCATGACCTTCCAACAGAGCGGGTTCGGCCACCGCAGATTTTTGGGTTTGGCCATATCGACTTCTTTTGTGTTCGGTTAACCGCGTTTTTATGCTCTTTTTTGTGGTTCCGATATAGACAGAACCATAACTGCATGGTATTCGGAACATTCCTGAGGTAGATAATGGATCCCGTGGATCTTTTGCGGATCTGAGTCTTTCTTGAATTGAAAATTGCTTGCACCCCATGTTTTTCTAACAGTCTTCCAATGCGGTCCGTCACACCGTTTATATAAGGCAGACACGCCCGTCCATTAACAGCTGGTTCGGGGCCATTCTACCAGGGTCTTGATTACTCCTCTCTTTTGCCTCGGGAGAATGGAAAACTAGGGCATAGAGTGTATAGAAAGACAACTCTATGCGCTAGTTTTCCATTCTCCCGTCTTTCTACCCATACGTCCAGAAAAGCTATTCTCCTATCCTTCTCAGTTTCCATCGTGAATTGAATCTTTGGATTCCAGGAATTCAGATGATCCAGGATTTCATTTAGCTCCTCTTCTCCGTGATCCCCAATCACGGAAGTATCATCAACGCTCTAGAACTTGTTTTTCAAAATGCTCCATGAAGAAGTTTGCTACCACAGGGCTCAGTGGACTCAGTGTTGGCCTTAAAACCTGTTTTCTACGGCTCAGAAGCCCGGAAGCACCTAACAATTCATTAATCAAAAGTTATATTTGATCACATTTCACCCTCTGTATCTGAATATAAGGTAGGAGACAAGGTGTATCTTGAAGAGTCTCAAATACGAAATAAACTACCGTTCACAGTGTTTTTCCAAGTATTCTTTAATGTGGATTTTTCAAATATTGCATATTGGGCATAAGGGCTCCAAGCCCCCCAATCTTTAATGTATTTATGGTGTTAGGGATGTCCCAAATTTCCCTAATATCAAATTAATCATAATTGTCATTACAAAATTTTTTATGTCCTTTTGAACTTCACCATGTGATTTTGCTAATTTTTTTCATCTTCATGTGAGTAAATTTTATACTTCATTTATCAACTAATATTATATTACTCTTCCTTTATTGTAGAATTCAATGTAAATTCAGCTGATGATGAACCTATGTAGGTTCGAAACATGTACTGAATCACCGTACTGACATCTTTCAAATATTAAATTGTGGAGACGACTTTGAGTTTTTCTGCATCGTAAATCTACTACACTCCACTTTGAGATACAATGGACTTCTACCACAGGTTAGTAGTGTCACATAGTACCACTATAACGGAAAGATGCAGTGGAGACTTGGTGGATTTGAGAGTTTTTAGAGGCCAGAGAGCCAGGTTCCTCTTTACTAATCTGGGATTCGAACTGATTTACTGGCAGCTCATTCTATAAGATATACTGATTTATTTCAGATAGTTCCACACATGAACATTACTTCCGTACGCTCGACGAAAAACAAAGTTAATGTCAAGAAATTTTTTATCAATATTAATAATATGGAGATGAATGAGAAAAGTTCAATCAACTGTTTTAGTTCAACTTCAGCGTATCCATTTCAAACATGATTTTACGGTAAATCGCAAACCCGCTCATACAGACATTTTCATTCTCAATTGTTTATAAGGTGGCCGCATTCAACAGTATGATTTATGGACTGTGAATGTCTTTTTATCTGATATGAATTATGTGAAGGCACTGAATATAATAAAACTCATTGCGATTGACAGTGGCTATAATAATAGTCACGTAGTAGATTCGTTATTGAAGAAGAAATTGTATAGTCAAGCCCTCAAGTTGGTGTATCTTGTTTCGAATATTGCCCCAAATATTTATGAAACCTTGACTTATGTCGAGCCAAGCAAACATTTTCCAAGGTTCTTGAACAATGAATACGGCATACAGAACGACTAATTAGTTGAGTGGATGTATTAATAATACAGACAGAACTGGTGTCACACAGTTCAGGAGTTTAGGAATCGTCATATGAATCATATCCGAATTGTAAATAATTGAACTATGGGATTGTCATAATGAAATCGGCACGCATTGATCAACACTGCCAAAAAATATCTGGGGCGAATGAAATGTCACCATGTATTGTCCTTTGAACACACCTTCTTCAAGGGGAAAACTTTTCATCATTTTGCATGCACGAGATGAAAGTGGTTCTAACTCGCTGCTTCTGTCGACTAAAAATAGAAAACATTCATTCGCACATAGTGTTCAGTGCTTCTTCTTGTAATTGCTGAACACTAGCGATTATATCCCAACTTTTATATCAACATAGGAAACATTTTCTTGTAAACTTAAATTGAATAAACGTTATTATTATTATAGATAAAGTAATCCTAACATAGATGAAACGCTATCAAACTGATATTACATGAATATTACAGTATACACTTGGAATTGATTGTCGATATTGTACCAGTATTCATAATGAAATATTGGTTTTTCAATGTAAATCCTTGTGAGTTGAACATCAATTTTTCAACTTATATATTGAAACAATTTCTGGGATATGAGCAAGTAATTTAAAATCGTTTCCCCTTCCCCCATTGAGAACAGTAAATAAATGTAAACACTACTTTTGGTATGGGTTTTCTACCTGGGCACTCCAAACAAGAATGTTTTTTTGGAAAATACTCAGGTCCAAATCACACACTCTGGTTTAGTCCGTTTTGCACTTTAATTGCCTCGAAGAATACCTAGTAGAGGAGTATTTCGAATAGATGGAGCTCAGTTTCAACTTATTTTGGCTCTAAGATCTCCAAGAAATATTGCTGATATTTTCGAAAATGAAAATAACCTTCCAATTAGACGCTAATATTACGGAAAACTGAATAACCCCCAAAATAACATTATACATTGTTTTTCAGCACCAGCTCCGGTTACCGAAGTCCCAACAGATCTAGCGACGAAATGCGATCTAGAGAAGTGCCAGCTACCGTATTGTTTATGTTCGAAGGATGGCACACTCATTCCGGGAAATTTGGACCCAGAAGAAGTGAGTTCAGATATATTTTGAAAATCTTCATAAAAGTGAAGTTTCATTTTTTTGATGACAGTATATATAAACCATACACTCTTCATTACGGCCCACAGTCATTAAATTTCAAACGGAATAAACAGCCAGTTGAAAAAGATCAGTAGGGGCTGTCTTCCCCTTACGAAAGGTAATACTCAAAAATAACCTTTCAATTTAGAGCCATTACATATGCTTTCATCATATGCTTATTCAAAATTCTCATTGTCCAGTTGTTCAATTCGAGATAATACTTTTAAAATCGCCTTATTTTTATTTCTGGTAATTGAAGTAGCAGAACTAGCTGTTTTTCCTCTAGAAAAGCTCCTTCTCGAAGTGTGGGATTCTTGAATCTTGTCAACAGCCTACTCACCACGATCCCTCTTCAGCACCTTTGTCTCTCTTTCCGAGTATTTTTTCGGAAAGAAGGTGTTCTTTAGTGTTCATTCGAAGTACACTATTACCATTTGACTATTTTCTTCCTCCATTCACTTTCAGCCTTTAGTATTGCTGAATTTTCGAGAGTAAGTTACTCTTCAAGATAGGTGTGTCCATTGTCCATCCCATATTTGTCCCTTACTGGGCATTTGAAGAAAACGTGTCCATTATATACTATCAGACAAACCGTTCACGGTACAAGCATACAAAAGTTCTGTCGTGCGGCTCGATTCGCCGAAATTATTCCTAAAGGTGCTATCAAATATATTCGAGTAATGAATGTCTGGCTAGCTGGACAGAAGCCAGCTTTCCTCAATAGATGTTTGTGGGGATAGGTTGAGAATTTTTTTATCAATATTAATACTATGGAGATTAATGAGAATAGTGCAATCAACTTCACCAGATACATTACTAACATGATTTTACGGTAAATCGTAAACCGGCTCACACAGACATTTTCATTCATAATTCTTCATCACCCATATCAGCATAAGGCGGCCGCATTCAACAGTATGATTTATATACTATGAATGTCCCTTCATCCGATATGGATTATGTAAAGGGACTCAATATAATAAAATATATCGCGATTGACTGACTGAATACCTGCGTATTCACTCTGTTCTCATCTTTCCATTTCAAAAAATGGTCATACTCCTTCTCGTATAAGTATTTGGATTTCACTGGCAGTAAATTTCCTAACACTTTTTCAGCTTTGAGCGTCACATTCTGTGGGATCTCCATAATTATTATAAACACAACTTACAAGCTTGTCAATTCTTACAAAAATGCACCGTCGTTTTATTAAATGAACAACCCTTAGCAACCTCTTCAATGTTTCCATGACAACTGCATAGAAGCTCACTTGTGCTCAGTTGGCGACCAGTCTTTGAGATAATTGTTTCGCGAAAAATGAAATCTTGTATGCAACACGAGCGTTACTAGATCTGAACACCCATCGGGCAACATTTATCCCTCGGACCGAAAGCCCTCCGGGCGTTAGGATCTATATAACGCCCTTGGTACATAAATAACTAGTTTGCGCCACTCAATAATTGAAATGGTCAGCAAATTAATAATATCTGAGTCGATCACTTTCTAGTTTTTTTGTATTTTCTAAAATGAACATAGCTGCTAAATTTAAGAGAGAAAGCACCCCTCCATAACTCAGGTGAGTTGTGAAATAACCCGCTCAATTATATTTTAATACTATTGAAAGTTATTTGCGAAGTATTGACGGTATTTTCTCTGAACTCTGAAAATTCTTATGGTAGTCACCTTTACTATTGAAAGTTGGGATGAAATCGCAAATATTACCTGAATTGAATTGAGCCACTGTTCTCATATTCGGGTTACAAATACTAGTTGAGCGGCTCGGAATATTAAAATTCGGTATACTCTGTATATTGGTGTGTGAAGAAGGAGGAACATTTGAAAGATTTATTTTTTCCCATTTTCTAGCTGCCTAGTTGTAATCATAACAGTATTGGAAATAAAACTATTCAAACGGAATGAGCTCGAAAATTGTTGAACAGATTTCGATGCATTTGTCTGTTGGTTAATTTTTATTAGAAACACTATTGGGTATATGGCCCCAGTACTAGTAAATCGTAGCACTGGAGTAAAAACAAGGCGGTGAAAACAAGAGAAAAAACAAGACAGGAAAATGCAAAAGATTCAATTCAACAAATCCCAAATTCCCTTGCGCGATAAAATCAAGGGATAAATGGGAGGGATAACCAACTAGCAATACATAATATGACACATCAATAATCTGAACTATCAAAAATGCCAGCAATAATTCTCATAAACAACGAATACTGGTTAGAAGGGTGTATTCATCGTGATCACCCCCAGATATATCTCAAATATTTCAGCGGGCGCTGCGAAACATTCCATTTGAAAAAACCGATGACCTCATTCTGATTGATGATTTGAGTTGAGGAAGACTTGATGAATAATAATTTGAAGGTTGCCGGACGGAATTATGGTCCAGTTTTTTTTTCGGCCCTATAATAGGAGTTTTCGATTCCATCGCTGTAGTTGTGAAAAAAAATGTTGTATAGAATGCAAAAACCATTGACCGCTATTTCTCGACTGGAATGTTTTTGCAAGATCCTTTCAAACCTGAAACTGAAAGTTGCCAGAAAAGCCCGTTGTCAGTTTCATTATAAATCTCCTTCCCAGCGTCACATACCATCTCTCGAGTTTTGGAGCGGGCCGCACTTTTCTCAACAGTTTTTGTGACTTCAGTTATAGCTGAACTTCATCCATTATTATAACAGATACATTTTCCATAATTATAAAATAGCACTGCTTAGAATTTTGTGAAAACTTTTTTCAAAGTGAATAAATATCGCTACAATTATTAGATTAAAAAAAAAGGTGAACGAAAAATCATGCTGAACTGGTGAATGAACCGAAAGAAACCATTCAAATGCAGCAAGTCGACGCAATGACGAAATTCCAGACAAATTTGAGAAGTTGTTTGATCCGAATGCTGATGAAGAACATTTCTCGTGGTATAAAAGTTGCAAGGCCAGCTATATCAGCGAAGAAAAAATTCGTCGTCGTCACTACATAGGGCGCTGGACGAAAGAGCTTCATCAACAACACAGGGCGTAGCTGGATCATTAACTGACCTGCAAATCAAAAAGAAGCAACAGCGATTCGTCGAGTGACTAATGATGTTCCATTTGTGGTATACGACGAAAACCAAAATAAAAAAAAGTCATCTTTTAACTGAAATTTCAGCAGCTTTGCTGTTCTTCAATGCGTCGATAATACTATGAAACTTTCACAAAAATTTGTTATACGAAACACCGGAAGATTTGTTTGCAGAAACTTCCAATATCATACGTCGTGTTAAAGAAATTACGTTTCATTACCAATATTTTCTAGTAACGAAAGAGGTCGCCCAACAACAAATATCACAAAAACAATTACTGGCTGCTTTTGACAAATTAATGGCGGATATAAAAGACGGTGTTTCGACGACCGCTTTTGAATTGACATACTCTGCTCAACGCATGACTGTACTCGCTGAAGTAGAGGATGTAGTTCTAATCGTGATCTCAAAGTGATGCCGATCGATAAATTTGGTGACAAGGTTTTATTCTCATATCTCACTGAGAGGAAGCAATCTTCTTTGGTTTTCATGGCGGGAAGTTCATTAAGGAACGTTTACGTCGGCTAGACTGTAGCAAAATCGTCATGTGTGCTAAGGAATTACGGAAGGAACTATCCACTACTGAACTTATACCAGAGGACGAGTTGTGCGATGAAATTCTTATAGAAAATGCCGCGAAGAAATGCATATTCACGCCGAAATGGAAGACTTTCATACAAGCCTCATTTAGCAGTCAAATTCTAAAATTGTCAGGCAATACACTCCATGAAGCATTAGCGGTGTTTAGTGATATATATCAGTGTAACGAACAGAAAGACACCGGAACATACAGTTCTTGCCGAATTCATTCACCACCTACCTAACTGAATCGAAACATATCCTACACTGTTGAAAAATCTTAGACACTGTGACAATGACTCTCAAGGGGACAATGAAGTGGCGAAGATTCTATGACCGTTACAATCATGATAGTTAATCAACAAAAGAATGATGAAAAGAATACCTCACGGGCATGGCCTAGCTCTCCATGTCGACTAGTCATTCGATATCTGAAGCTGAGCAGCAGGGAAAGACCGCGTTGAAAGCTCATAAAACTGCAGCCAAAGTATTATATCATAGCTCGCAAGCAATATATCAGTGAACACAAGATATATAGAGGAATTGCTGTCCTTCGGAAAAGACGTAAAGCCGGCGGTCCTGAGTCCATGGTGGTTGGACTCGTAAAGGATTCCTACCTCTGGTTGGAATACCAGAGTGTTCGGCAAAATTTCCGGTTGGGTTAAATGTGGTCACCGGAGTCGATGATTGGCCTTGGTAGGGGGAACAGGCCGACGTTGAATAAATCATTCAAAAAAAAAGAAAACCTCAGACACTGCTAAACCGAAACTTACTGAAACTGACTACAAATATTTATATCAAGTCCTTCAACCAAAATCCCAGCTGGCCATTACCGGTGGATATGAAGACTCCAAAAAATCTTCACGCTCCAAGGTAATAGCTCTTCTGAATTATTAGATTTGAAGTCCAATCACCTAGAAGCAGATTGAAGGATTTTCAGCCATATTTTTGTTGCTGTTCGTGGAGGAATTGAACAAGTTTTTATAAATTGTGCAGATTCCGATGTTTTCGTACTCAACATCCACTTTTGGCATAAGCTATCGAATAGTAGTGTTTGAGGGATTTGGTTTGACGGATCGGCCAAAAGACCAAAAGACCAAAAGCTGGGATTCAATTCAAATGTATCTGAAATTATTAGAAATTTTTATTTTTTGTATTTACATTGCTTGAGGGCTGCAATACATGGGCCTCCGAACTTACTCCAATTCGGTTATGAAAGACGAGATGGAAAGTTGTACCCGGTGCAAATGGCAAAACCACCTATGACAAATTCTTTGATCAGGCTTTGCAAATATAATGCTGAATGCCTGACAATGTTTTGCACTTGTAGAAAAAGCAAAATAAATTGTATTTTCCTTTGCAAATGCTTCGGCAATAATTGTCAAAACTTACCTGAATGAATTTTTCACTACTTATCAATAGGTAAACCACTTTTTTTATTAAATTTGTATTGAATTAGATCATGCCGTTTTTCTCCATACCTTACCCAAACCAGGTGTTAATAGTCAATAACAATTTTTTTTTCGCAGCTACAGCGATGGAAGCGAAAACTATTATAGGACCGAAAAAAAAACTGGACCATAATTCCGTCCGGCAACCTCCAGAATATCATTAATTAAGTCTTTCTTAACTCAAATCATCAATCAGAATGAGGTCATCTATTTTTGCATACGGAATGTTTCGTAGCGCTTGCACTAGTATTCCACAACGGAACGCCCATCTTTATTACCTTCATGATATCTGTTACTTTCAATTTGAGGCTTTCAAAATAGTTTTCGATAAATTTACCAGGTATAAGGTATTTAGATATTTGTCTCTTTCCTTATGATGTGGCTTCATTTTTCACATCCAATGTGATGTGAGCACATCACTGCCTGTACTGCAGACGTTCTTTTTCTGAATTCGAAGTGACGATCTGACAGCTTTCTTCGGAACCATGGAGAAACGATAGAAAACTGACACTTGGTACTAGGGGTCATCAGTTAAAAAAAATTACTCTTTCCTGTTGAATCACAAAAAATGCATATATGGTTTTTGGCTGTATATAAGAATTTTCATGAATCAATGAAATTATAGCGGCGTTTAGACAAATTAGAATCCAAGAAAGATAAACTATTCCTCAGACGGGATTTGAGAAAACTGCAACAGTTTTTGACTGACGAAGGTGTTAAATAGGAAGAATACTCATTCATTTTCAACCGGTCTTAGTACCTGATTGTAACTTCCAAACAATGCGTCGTCGAGATATTGTCGATTTCAGCAGGTATCTAGATGCTAACCAGATGATTTCAAGCCCTAATTAAAACAATAGATGTGTTTAATGTCCGTATAACTAACAAATTGATGAAATGATAGAGGCATTCAGATAATTTTTCCAGAAAAATAAACTTCCTCTGGCGAAAACCCACATCTTCCATTCACTAGATGGATGCTGTAACCACTGAGCTACCGATGACAAGAAAATATTACTTTTCTTCGACTCTTCGACACCTCTTTGCTGTACTCAATACAGGAGGAAGTTTATTTTTCTTCAGTTCAAATTTGTCTGAATGCCGCTATCATTTCATCAATTTGTTAATTATGCAGACACAAACTATTTCTATTTATGGCTTGAAATCCTCTGGTTGGTCGACGATATATTGACGGATGTTCGGTTGAAAGGTACAATTTGGTACTAAGATCAGTTGCAGTGGCGTAACTAAGGTAGGCCAAGCCCCTTGGCAAACATAGGCTATACCCCCCCCACCCTATCAATAATATTACATATATATATATATATATATATATATATATATATATATATATATATATATATATATAATATACATATATAATACTTCGTCCGTGAGAATCTTCATGCTAACACATATATATATATATATATATATATATATATATATATATATATATATATATATATATATGAATTCCGTTAATCGGGCTCCGCCTCGAAAATGAAACAGTTTGGGTCGAACTTATGTATTTTGGCCTCCTGAACAAAAAAGTCCAATGAAATTTTTGGGGCTCTCAACTCGTTTCGGAGATACGGCCCCTCAAAGTCAGGAAATCGGGGTTTTACGCCTATGTTTGTTTCTCAGCCAATCCCGCTCGAAATTCCTCCTTCTTTCTATCAGCAAAATATACACATTCTATATCAACTTCTTCATCACTTTCAAACCGAATTATAGGCATTTCTTCATTTTTCACTACAGAACTCTAAAATGTAAATCGTCATAGAAATTCGAGGTTACCAAAACAGTAGAACGCGCGATTTACATTACAGTTCTGTGGTGAGAAATGCTTCTAATCCGGTTATAAAGTAATGAAGAAGGTGGTGTATAATGAATATAATGTGTATATTGTGCTGATAGAAAGGAGGAATTTCGATCGGAATTGACTGAGAAACAAACATAGGCGTAAAAAGTCGATTCCCTGTCTTTGAGCAGCAAGCAAAAAGTGTACTCTTTTTACACTGTATTCCCAATATTTCGACAGTGAATACTGTCATCTTCAGGGAAGCTACAAATATTACGTCCCTTGTTGAAAATATGGATTAAAATTTACTACAAATGACATATGACAAGAATTTGTAAATATGAATACTTATGAAGTATGCTGTATGACAGATACAACAACTATTTGGCTGCTGCTTATGTGAACATTTAGCCAATTGACTGAACTCAAAGGAGTGACGTACTGAGTTCACTCAAACCAATCACTACCAGCTCTCAAAGCTATTGAAAACAATGGAACAGAACTCGCCCCGACTTTGAAAATAAATGCAATGAGGTGATTCAGGTTATTGAGAACGCGCCCGGATTGTTTCGGGCATTCGGGCGTCAAATCGAACGCAGCTTATAATATAATCCTCGATATAATCAGTTAGAACTTAGACTACTTGAATTTCTTTAATGAGTTACACATTCCTTCTGCTTTTTTTTCAATTGTCAATTGTGTACCTCTCTCTCTATCTCTACCTATATGACATTCATCAGGTTTATTCATTTCAGGTATTCTTTTTTTTTGTTATTGAATGCCTTTTGTTGCGCCCCCTCCTGCACTGCGCCTCTTGGCACCGCCAAGGTTGCCAATGCGTTATTTACGCCACTGATCAGTTGGTAATAGGTGTGTTCGGGTTCACAACAAAAACAGTCCAGGAACGGTTCGATAGTTGGGCTGTTGAGAGTTGAAGAGTGTCCCGAATATATCTACAATAATTGGGTGCGCGACTATTTTGAGCTGTCCTAGATAAGTATTTATTGGGAACCCGAATAGGGCTAATGAATGAGTATCCTTTCCTGGAATGACTTCCGGATATGCGATGGAGAAATCAGGGTCTTAATGGTAGACGTGTGTTCGAATCCCGCCTGAGGAAGTTTATTTTTCTTGAATTCTGATTTGTCTGAATGCTGCTATCATTTCATCAATTTGTTGATTATACAGTCACTAATACAAAAAAATTTAATCTTCTACCGTCATGTTTCGTTTAATTTTTCTGTTTTCTTGAAAAATTTATGTATTTTAGTTGAAATATCAATGAATATAAAGATAATTTAATGAAGTTTTGATGATATTTTTGTAAAAAAGTTGGGTGTTGACTAATACACTTTCAAATCGAGGAAGGTTAACAAAATATATTTATTATTTTCAGACGCCACAAATGATTCTCCTAACATTCGACGGTGCCGTAAATTTGAACAATTACGATCATTACAGAAAAGTGTTCAACCACAAAAGAAAAAATCCGAATGGATGTGAAATCAAGGGGACGTTCTTCATTTCCCACGAATATAGTAATTATCACATGATACAAGAACTTGCCAGCGAAGGCCACGAGATCGGAACAGAAACAATATCGTGAGTATCCATTTATCCATTGTATGCACATTGCTAGGTCGAGTTCACTATCTTGACCCTTGGCATCAAAATCGTGTGTCTCGTTTTTCAAGTGGAAGGCCGTAGGTGAATGAGAATTGAATGATAGGAGAATAAAGGAAAGTAAAGGCACGATCTTGTGACGAAGAGACTGTGAAAAAGGCGGTCTACCATTTGATGTTTCATTCTCATAGTTAACCTAACACTAATCTGCTGATGATATTCCATTCGTATCAAGAAGTATGAGTATTTTCATTCAGTTGATAGACCATTAACTCAGTTGGATACATTGAATGCAATAGTTCATCTCGCCATTTTCATACCAACAGAATATCCTTTGTATTTTTTATATTATCCCCCTATGAAAACTTACAAGTGCGTCCTTCAGAAGTACAAGGCTCAATGTTCTTGAGTGCCAGAGCGCTCTGGATGAACGTCTTCCTGATTTTTCGATAATGCCTCCAATACAAGCAGGAACCAAGCCTTCTCGATCTCCAACCGGCCAACCAAAAAAAAAATGTCCCAAACACCATTGTTTCTTGATTATTGATATCACGTTTAATCACTTTTATCCGTCCAGTTTCCATAATGAATCCAAATTTTTCTATTCTCAAAAGTGTTTCGGTTTGGCCTAATTATACTCAAGATGGCACGCCCCTAAGTTGTTTTTCCTTCCAATTGAACTCTGTAAATGAGTTTCTACTTTCACAGCAAAGATTGCAGTTACACCTACATATGGTGTGTCAACGATGCGTGGACGGAGGATGGTTTCTTTTCCAATCGATTTAGAAAGAAATGCCTTAGATGAAAATTTTAGAGAGAAAAGAAAGTTATGTTCCAGGGTTATTCATGACTTACAGGGTGTCCTATAAATGTGTGACCTATCAAATTCATGTTTTTTTTTCGAATGGAACACCATTTACACCAATTGACATTTCTGACAGTCAGACTTAGAGCTTGTCCGAAATGAAACCTGAAAACGTTGCAATGATATCATTGTATTATCTGAGTTGAAATACTTTTTCAAAAGAGATTGCTGTGAGTTAGTCGTTCCTCACTGTTGGAACATATCCAGATGGAGTTTCGGTGATATTGTAAGTTATTCAAGTTGAAAATGCTGATATTATTTTTCGAGAAACATATTGTTGCAAGATAATTATCATTGTACTCGTATAGGTATATCATCAAATAATACTTCGACGTTTTTTATATTTTGGTGTACAAATTTCTAAAATTGAATTCGCTATATTTGGTTCGGACAATGAAAATTTCGCACCATCAGTTGTAGACCAATAAAATGCCTCTTCCATCTCGCGTTACCATGACAACCCAGGTAGGGGAAACCTAGAGCGAATTATATAAAAAAAGTGACCTTAGCAGAGATTGATATTTTGTACGACATAACACGTCACTTACCCACTTTGGGCTGAAAGAAACAAAACACTTGGATATGTAAGTATTCTTTGTTGCTCAGAGTACGGATCTTGTAAGGCCTTGTTGTTTCATTGCATTTCTGTCTTTTTAGAACGTTGATATATTCCTGTTATACTCATTTCACTCAATGTTTCAGTTTCAGTTCAGATAATTTGTTTTTTTTCTTCGAAGGGGGTAAATCTGAAATAAATAGAAATTTGAGGTTATATTTACTGTAGGTTGAATCGGGAAAACTACTGATTATTTTTAGTGTGAATTTTTTTAATCGAATCAACGCCTAGGACTTTTTTGTTGCTCACGAATATTCCTCCGCCTTCGGTTCGGGATAATTTTCAAAATTTTCGTGATTTCAAAAAGATATTCGGTAATGATTCAAGCACTAGTGGTATTATAAGTAAGTTATCATTTTTTCATTCCATCAATATCGCATAAGTAAAAATGTGGTCTCGATAGTGTACAGGTTAGCACATCCGACAAGCGGAAGACCGGGATTGAAATCCCCGCCAGGCCACCGTGCTGGGTAATCGCACGTAAGGCCTCGTTAATCTATTTGCTCTCCAACTTCCGACTTCAGAGGGTTGACGTTCGTCAGCTGGTTGACGGAACAAACAATTTCAGAACTATCATAGAATAATTTTGGATACCTGAAAATCGTCGTAAAAACGACAAATATACTTGAGATACAACAATCCACAAGTAACATTAAACAATACACCAAGTTTCCAGCGAAAAATAGCTTGATTTGAGTTCAGTTCGCCTGTTCTCTTCCCAAGTCGATGGAAAGAGAATCGATATTGATATTGAAAACTCGGTAATGTTGTGATATATTATACCCATCAATGGCAACCATAACACCGGATTCACACCACAGTTTTGGATTATAAGTAATGAGCTTTCTTGCACCTCATTATTTAGAAACTTTCACCTATTTCTCATTATTTGTAAGTGTTGCATGAATCTTGTCTAAACTTCCTTCAGAATGACATCACAGATGAATCGCTGTATTTTTGATATATGAAAGATTTCTCCATGATATTTGGATAACATTATACAAGAAGGTATACAATCTGTATAATCGGGAAATCGTGGAATTATCACCAATAGTCATCAAATATTCATGACTTGAAGATACATCGACAAAAAACATTCGACATAATCAATGGGCATACTTGAAGACTGGCGTTAATTCAAATCATCTTTCGAACAATTCGTTCAGGCCAGTCTGAAATTACCTGCACAGTAGTTTTTGGCTGGCACCTGTCAGAAAACATCTACTCCTCTGGCTAAAACCACGAAGGGAAGGGACTGGTGTCAGTGCAGGTTTCTTCACAGAAGAAAATCCTGCCTTTGCATTTGGCGATACAAATGAAGGAATTCATTTTCAATTATAAGGTCGGACACACTTGCGAACCGGTTTCGGGCTATTTGGCCACGGCAGTGTCATCCTCAACATAAAGTCGATGACTTTCCTTAATTAAAAATCAAAATCCTTCATAGTATCAAGCCCCGACCAAAGCTGATGCGAACAACGAAGTTATTGCGCCCTCTACCCATGGACATGGTATTCCAAAAACAAACCGAATTCGCCCATTCCTCTTCCGAGGAAAATGTAAAAACATTCGACATAGTCAATGGGCATACTTGAAGACTGGCGTTGAATCAAATCATCTTTCGAACAATTCGTTCAAAAGCAAAAGCAGGATTTTCTTTTGTGAAGAAACCTGCACTGACACCAGTCTGATATGATTCAATGCCCTTCGTGGTATTAGCCAGGGGAGTAGTTGTTTTTCGACAGGTGCCAGCCAAAACCTACTGTGTAGGTAATTTGAGACTGGCCTGAACGAATTGTTCGGAAGGTGATTTGATAAATCGACAATTTAGTCATTAACTGCATATATCTCATTACAAGTGTATTTATATTATAACGCTCCTTGTCGTATTTGTAAGTACGATTCCATGATTCGTAGATCACTGGTTCAATTCCTACATTGGTCCGTGTTTTTTTATTTGTTGAGCAACATTGATAAATACAGTTGATCTAATCTTGCATTTGAATTTTATGGGCTTATCTATTTGTAACATTGCCTTTCCTCACTTTCCGAATGTTGAGAATGAAAGCAGTTATGCCGGCAGTTACAGCGTTGACCCTCCGGCAACATTGCATCAAGAAAAAGAGCAACGATACACATCACATATGCATTATGCTACCATATATTGAAGTAATGTTTTCTTGCTCAGTGGGTATTTTTCTTCATTTGAATTCCTCAGAATCTCAGAATCAATCATTCATCGTAGTAAAACAACCTTTTCACCAAATCCTTCAAAATAGTTCATTTTCACATTCAATGCAAAGTTTTATCAAATGATGCTTCTCCCATGCAAGGATAACAAAATCTCTGGATCATTTTTCTGAGTTTGTTTGAATGGAACACAGTGTATATTTCCGTTATAAAAATGTACATACTATGAGCTTTCAGAAAATGTAGGGTCTCATTGCTTTATTTGAATAGGAAATATTCAAGCTGATTCCAAAATCGTAATGAAAACCTTTTTTATTCATTCGAAGAATGAAATCGAACAATTCAACCAGACGTTTATCCATAGCAATATATCGACCACTTTTTTTATTCAGTAGGTTGGATAGTTAATAATCGATAAAATTGGAAACTTTGGTGTAGAAGTGAAAATTTTCAATAAATATCAATTGACCCAACTTTCAACTGAAATCACTCATACTCGACGCGCATTCAACTTACAAAGTTTGCATCTATAGAAGGAGAAATTGAGTATCTGAAGGTGATTGTTATCAATGCTTGACAAAACAGTGTGACAAAACGAACTGTGAAATCATAGAAAATGTGTTGCTGCGCGAAAAGCTTCCTGTGTAGTTTGATCCTCATTCGTGTTCTATAAGATCAGGAAGTTACGGAAAATATCTCAGCAAAGAGGCAGTGTCGAAGTGCAAACGGTGAGTACTTGGAAGGAAATTGCAGTCAATAAAGACAATGAATCAGCAAAGATGCTTTAAATAGTTGAGAATGTTCATGTTAAAATGAGAAAGATTTCAAAACAGTTGAAAGTCATATTTTCTCGAGTAGAATATTTACAACAATAAAATTGTTCAATGGAGAAGGTAATACCACGTGCGACATCAGTTGCGCCTTATGGCTGCTGATACTAGAAACAGAATCCCTTTTGGTTCACGAGAGTTATAAATCAAAAGATTTGGGAGATGAATGTTTGATAGAGGATCAGCTCATATTTGTTCGATGAGTCATAATGAATAGAAAAAATTACCAAATATGTGTACTGATTGATATCGACAGGCAGAAATAAATAGGAAGAAATGGACCCATTCCTTGACGGGCAAGATTCCTTAACCGCACGCCTCTAAATTTATATCTCTGCGAATATTTTGAACGGAAGTTATCTGAAGGGTATCAACGATAACAGGAATCGAAAACAAGAATTGGAGGAGTTCTCATTTCCATTTGTTCAACATGGGTTTTTCCGTTAATCGGCTAATATCTCCCAAAATACTTCGACCGTTAGAAGTTAAATTTTTTGCCAGCCATGGATTGAGAAGGGACCTGGACGATGGGTTTCTTGAAGGAAAAATAGCCGGCAATGGGTGGCAATGACCAGAAATTGTAGAATTATTTTGCTCTGATACAAAAACAATTGTTGTTCACCTCTACCTAATCCAAACGTACTGAACTCAAGCCTACATGTTGGCTCGGAAGCGTAGATGACGTATTTGTTATTTGGCTTCATGGGTTTGAAACCCTGCCAACATTCCTGAATCACCTTAGCAACCATCCTTCCTAACATACAATTCACTGTGGAAACAGAAAATAACGACTCCATTCAATTCTTGGACGTTCTTTATCTCCGATTGGTTTCTTCTGAATTGTTCGACGTTTCGACCTCCATTTCGAAGTCATTTTCAAGAACTTTCAGACGAATAATCTGTCCATACCGTCCTGACCAATTACTCCTCTTAGGAAATAACTGAGCAAGAAAAACCAAAGACATCAATTGTCTGTTTGGTATGTATAATAATTCTCAAATTTTTTCTATTTCCTCATATATTTCCATTTCTGTATATTTCATTTCAATGTGTGATACTATCAAGGAAATCAATTAGTTCGATGTGATTTTTTTCACATCTGTACAAAGGCCTTTACAAAATTATTTGATGATTTTGAGGCCCAAGATCAATGTCATCCATGTTCATTTCCAATTGCATTTGGAAACCATAAAATGTATTGAGTTCAAATTTTGCACAGTTGTTGAAAAACTGTTGATGTTTCGTAATGAATACAAAAATATTGATCTTTCTTCGAAAAATATATTATTTTTGAAATTAATTCGGAAACACGGCATTCCTATTCTTTCAACCGAAGGGTTTCTGATTATTTCCTATATTCTGAAAAAAATCAAGCATCCTTCCTTGAATAATGCAATTAGAAATATGGGTTTGGTGGCATTTCCCCACTATTTAAGGGCGCTCCTTAGTTGCGAAAGAGCTCAGAGTTGATTTAACCTACAAATCTTTGGGAGTTTCATGGGCGGGTCTTATTTGAATCGAACGAAACAATCACAGATACACTAAACAAAGAACGCCTCCTTCTATTTTGTTGGATATACTCACTATGCGAAGGGACAAGCCAGTGTTTATTAGCGAGTCAGCTCCATACACAACGTCAGGTCGAAGAATATTTACGTATACACGAAGAAGAAGCGAATCTCACGAATTTGATACATACACCCTGCATGCGCATGTCTAACAGCAATGTCATTCGGCAGTCGGTCATTGGTCAGTCATTCCTAAAACCAACTACTGCTGTTTCTTGTCTAGTGGTTTATTGGTTTATTGCTGGCAGTAATGCGTAGTCGCAACAAAAACAGTTTGGAGGTCATAAAATTTTGTAGAGGGACCACAGGATTAGCGGCAACTGACGCTTCTTGATCGTGTATACGTGAATATTCTTTGGTCAGATTCTCAACGTCAATTGGTATGAAAAATATCATGGCCGGAGGACAATTATTTTACTTTCGGGCGTTAATAATTTATTTAAATAGTCTCGATAACTTAAATTGTGTGTTACTGATTTTTCCAATCGAATTATATTTTTCCTACAATAAAGCTCATTCTGATTCTGATTAAATTTGAATGTTGAGTATTATATCAAAGTCCTCCGTCGAGTCTATCTTCATCTCGTCTATGTTCATTTTCATACAATTACAAACAATATATAAAGTGGTTCAGGTATATAATTTGTCAAGATTTTGGGTGAATTGATTGAATTAACTATGATTGTTGGAAGTGTAGGAAGAAGTCAATCCGCGTGAGAATTTCCATTAACTCCGCTGCCAAATCCCTCTGAGATATAACAAAACCATGGATGATGGGATATTTTTTTTATAGACCTATTAGACCAGGAGGTGGTGACAGGTGACGTTCTCATAATTCACAATCTGAGTCTAATTATTTTATTTTAACTAAAAGATAGGACTTAACTAAATAATCACGCAAAACTGTCACCGGCTCTTAGTCTATTATTGTCGGCTATTTTTCTCGATCGAAACCTCGCCAAACTCGCGGTCCCACTCGTTTTTCATCTCACATTTTCAACATTTGGAGCTGATTCTTCTTCAAGAAGCGAGTGGCAGTAACTATCTTTGTATCATAATGGAAGTATTCTGAGAATTTTGATCTTTGTCGCTCATTGTCGGCAGTAATAACGAGTGTAAAATTTGCAATTAATTTTGGAGCCGAAATATTCTGAAAAGAATAACTACTCCAAAGTTGTAAGGGAATTCACATGATTTCTAATGTCTCGATTCACTGAACAAACTCAGGAGCACATTGGGAAATCAATATTCCGAAATAGCTTATATGACCAAGGTTATTTTCAGTAGTGCCACCTATAACCTCCCCCAAAAACGCATCCATTACTATTACTGACATAATATGAATATTAGATTGGGGAAAGAACTCATAGTTGACAAGAAAGAATTGGATATTTCTGATTTTCCGGAAGTTGTGTATGTTGACTGCTTTCAACAAAAAATATTTTTCGAAAGAGTAACATTTGTTGATCTGACTTCTTGTAAATTCTGGAAATTATCGTCCAGTAGAAAGCAGAAGAATGATTGCAATACAAAATGAAAAGAATTGAAAAAATTGTATATATGTTCGCATTTATGAAAATTCTCTTGAAACATCGATTCGATATTTGAAATAATTATGATAATCTCACATTTTCAACATTTGGAGCTGATTCTTCTTCAAGAAGCGAGTGGCAGTACCTAACTTTGTATCATAATGGAAATATTCTAAGAATTTTGATCTTTGCCGCTCATTGTCGGCAGCAATAACGAGTGTCGAATATGCAATTAATTTTGGAGCCGACATGTTCTGAAAAGTATAACTATTTCAAAGTTGTAACGGAATTCACATGATTTATGATGTCTCGATTCACTGAACGAACTCAGGAGCACTATGAAAAATCAATATTCCGTAATAGAGATTTATGCGACCTTGGCGGAATTGACCGGCTGGGAGGTAATATGACCGAGGTTAATTTCAGTAGTGCCACCTATAACCTCCCCCCAAAAACGCATCCATTACTATTACTGACATAATATGAATATTAGATTGGGGAAAGAACTCATAGTTGACAAGAAAGAATTGGATTGTGATTTTTCGGAAGTTATGTATGTTGGAAGTTGTGTATGTTGACTGCTTTCGACAAAATATCGACATTTGTTGATCTGACTTCTTGTGAATCCTGGAGATAATCGTCCAGTAGAAAGCAGAAGAATGATTGCAATACAAAATAAAAAGAATTGAAAAAATTTTCGCATATATGAAAATTCTCTTGACACATCGATTTGACATTTGAAATAATTATATTATCGTTATAGCTCATATATTCGATCAATACAGTTGCAAAACACCTACACTTTTTAACTTCCCAATTGGATATTCAGATATAAATTTGAAGAGATGATCGACATTTTCATATGCGTCGGTACTTATCTCAAGCCCTTACCCCATTTCGAAAATCATGAGTTTCAATTCTCCTACTGGTGAAATTAAATTACTGTTTTGCACTGTAGTAATAGGCGAAGTTTGAATTATTCCTTGCCCAATCAAACAGTGGAAGAAACAGCAACTAAAGAAGTAAAATATTTTCCTTCAAGGCTCCAAAGTGGATTGGAAAACAAAGGCTACGAAGAATGGGTTGGTGAGATGGTTGGCATGAGAGACATCTTGAAACATTTATCAAATATTTCCAAAAGCGATGTAGTCGGAATGAGAGCGCCATTTTTGAAACCCGGGCGTAATACCCAATATAAGGTGAGTAGACAGCCATGTAAAATTTGGAAATAATACCATACATGATGCTCATCCTGAAAGATAGAAGAGTGTGATTTTGTGTAATTCTTAGTACTGAGTTCCATCAGGTTCATCACATATCTGCCTTATGGGCGCACTCGAAAAAGCATTTGAAAGAAGTCGAAAATGTTAAAAACTGTTTTTTTACCCCGTTAGACAATGAATTTCAATAAAATTCGAAACACGTCTTCCACCAATTTTGTTGAAGAATATTTCTGCAAAATTTAAAGTAGATTGAAGTACGTTGTCCCATACAAACTTTGACCCCGTTTATCCCCCTCTCAGAGGTGGAATTTTGGGAAACCCTTCCTTATTGTATGCTTACGTCATACAAAGATCTCACCCTCCAAGTTGTGGTTTAGGCTGTGCATTGATTAACCCCTAAAATACATTTTTAACCCTTTTCAATCCCGTTAGGTGATTTATTTCAATAAAGAAATGTCATCCATCAATTCAGTAAAGAATGTTCATACAAATTATGGAGTAGATTAGACCAAATCATCACGTCGTCCCATACAACATTTGCCTCCGTTTTTCACCCCCTTGTAGAGATGGAAGTTCCGAAAATACGTTGAAATGGGATAAAAATTATGTTCTCCTGGTTCTTAGCTACCTCCACACCAATTTTCAGCCAAATCGGTTCAGCCGTTCCTGAGTTATAAATAGTGTAACTAACACGATTTCCTTTTATATTCATATAGATTCAAACCCCTATTTTATTGATACCCGTATGAGTGAAATGGAAATGGTGCTAAAAAATTGTATTGGGAGAACATTCGTTTTCCAAGGTACTGTAAAACAGAAGAAAAATGAAATTTGGTAATTAAGAAATGAAATGAATATTGATGGAGTAAGATGTTTTGCTCCAGTCACAATGTTCCAATATTCCACGCTGAGTTGATATTACCGAATTTATCACTAGTCTTGACCAGTATATAGGTGGAATGCTTTTTCCTACTTATGGGGAATGCATACCATATTCTTCAGCGGTGCACGTGGTATTTGAAGCTTCAATATGATAGAAACTAAATGAAAAGTCAAGTATAACGTGGGCAACTAAAAAAAAAGATTCGCTTTATCCACCATTTGTCTAACTAGGCAATTTGAATACAACAATAGAACATAAACTTTTATGAAGTAATATGAGGAATGTTAGTAGAATGTCTAAGAGAGAGCGACGCCACCCGTACTCTCCTAGCGTATTTCGGGAGTTTTTTGGGAACATAGGTGTACGCCTATGTCATCGTAGCGGGGTACCGCAGGGCTGCCGTGGGGCGTGACCCGGTGACCCCGCTAGTTCTCCGCCCATGTCCGCTAAAGGTCATCGTTGACATGCCGTGACTTGCAAAAGACCCAACAGAGAGTTCCCAGCCTCAGACATGTTTACGTTTAAGGCGGCTCTTTGTCACTCAAAGACACAGCGACCATGTTTCCGAATGATTAATGGGTTCGGCGGCAAAGCGAGAGTTTACGTATCTGCACGTGAATTGTTGATGACGTAAGCGCTTTTCCGAGAAACTCAACTAGAACAAAGAATTGCTTCATACATAGCGAACGAACAGCTAAGCCCGTTAGCTGACGGGACGCATGGTGGTGCGGGGGAAAGAGGGGATTGCGTCAACTTGGCGTTCATCGACAAGCGACGCGTATCATTTTGCTGCGAGAACTCGTCGAGTGAACATCTCTCTCAGGCATTTCTCTATCAATCAACAAAGTGTTGTGTGTGTGCCAGTGTCTTCATACAGAAAAATGTAAGTACCTCTTTTCCATTCATACTCGGGAGTGTTTTTTTTTTGGAAACGGCTCATACAGGTTGAGCTATTTATGCGCAAGTGTTGATCTTTTTTTG
This sequence comes from Zygogramma bicolorata, assembly GCA_032362365.1. NCBI lineage: Eukaryota > Metazoa > Arthropoda > Insecta > Coleoptera > Chrysomelidae > Zygogramma > Zygogramma bicolorata. Next base: position 396,605 of record JAVJAQ010004475.1, on the reverse strand, counting down.
GCATACACAGCGTGTGTCGAAAACTTTTTCTTTTAAACTGAAGTTTCGATTCATGGGTTCCGGCTCATACAGGTTGAGTTTTTCGAAGGTATACAGTGTATGTACTGAAAACTTTTCTTCCAAACATATATACAGTGTGTCAAATTTAATATTTTTTATGGGTTGTAAGCTCCTACAGTGTGTGTTAAAACATTTTTCCTTTCGAGCGTATATTTGGTTCATACAGGCATATGGCTGGAGCATATCAAATGTTCCTTTTGACATTTTTCTGAAACGATGATCACCCATTTTAGATGGATATTGCAGATATAAACGCAGTCGCCAACTCAACTGGATACAAGCAGACTGTTCCGCTCAGCAGTTCGAAAGAAAACAAGCCCTATCATATCCAGAAGCTGCGCCTTGTGAAGACAAAGTTAGTGGAGGCCGTCGTTGCAGATCTCGAACAGAACGAAGTATTTCTGCCTAGCCTAGTGGTGGCAGTCCTACGGGAGAAACTGGAGCAGTTCTCCCCAGGAAAATACTCGATAGTCATCAAAGAGGGAGGGGCCACCGCAAAGACAATCCCCTTCGAATTTGTCGAAAACTAATTTGGGGTGAGGCAATACTCTTGTACTTTGCACCATTTTTATATATAAAACCGAATAATGGCAGACATATCCGCCGTCAGTGACGAAATGATTACTAAATTTGGTGAAATTCAGAAAACTTTGGGGTCAAAATTTTGCGCGGCGGAACGCGAACTTTGGTTAAAACACAGCAAACGATCTGTACGTCTATTGAAAAAAGGGTAACTATAAACTTGAAGCAGTGAGCGTAGCATATTGAAGTTGAAGCATCACTGAAAGTGATTGCAACTTTCTGCGGAGAGTTTTTCATAATTCCCGCCGATCAACATGAGAGTGTGGAAATGAAGTATTTCAACACTAAAAATGAAGTGATCAACCAGGGGACGGACTTGAAAGCGTGGTTCAAGGTAAATATCGAGGGAAAAATCTTGACTAAAATGGAAGAATTCAGCGGCAGGGAAAGTTGGTGGTGTTTGAGGAAAATCGTGAGTTTGATAATAAATGTCAATAAATCGGGGTTCGGAAATGGACGTGGTTGATCTTTCATCAAACTTCCGGAACCTATCAAGAAAAAACAGGCATGCATCAACGTCAAAAACGATGACGATGCATATTTCACTTGAGCGATTATTTCGGCTCTATATCCAGTATCGAGTAAATAGCATCCTTATCGTACATCATCGTATCCGAATTGGCGTGAAAAGCTGAATCGATAAGTTTGAGAAGTTGAACTAAATTTCGGTCAATGTGTTCATTTTGGAATTGATCAAACCATCATCAGACTCTCGACCCTATTTTGATGTTGCTCCCATTCGACAGACGAAAAAGAAATTAGACAGGCACGTGAATCTACTTCTGATTTATACACCCAAAATCAATGACTATGACCCACTACCAACTATATACGAGGAAGACGATGACGACACGGACGATGACGTCACAAACATCCGCGGATATTACTGTTAGATCAAAGACTTGTCTCGACTTATCGGTTCACAGCTCAGCAAGCATAATGAAAAAAAATAATTTGCGACTGATGTTTGAACTACTTTTCGACGCAGGAGAAACTAGACAATCATACGGCTGACTGCGAGGCCCAAAATTCATGCAAAATTAATTTTCCAAAATACGCTCATGTCGAATTCCGCAATTTCATTTCCAAAGGGAAAGCTCCTAGGTGATACGCGGACTTTGAAAGCATATTGGAATCGTTTGATGACAGTTTCACCAAATCCAAAATGTGTAATACCCAACAATACCAAAAACATTCCGCTTTCAGGGCAGGGTTATACTTGCAAATGCACATACGACGACTCTTTGTCGTTTAACGATAGCCATCGAGGTGCAGACTCGATGGAATGGTTCGACGATCGGAAAAAGGACATTACCCAAGAGGTTGAGGGCAGAATCAATCGAATCGTACCGATGGATGTATATCCTTCGGGACAAGACTGCCAGAATCTGCCACATTTGCGAACACCCCTTCAAGGCGGAGGACGCAAAGGTGGCCGACCACAACCATTTCACCGGATTATTCCGGGGCTGGGCGCATACGCAATGCAACCTCCAGTACAAAAAGCAGTTCGTTGAGCCCATTGTGTTCCACAACTTGGGTGGCTTCTACAGCCCTTTCATCATCAGAGACTTGGCTGAACGTGGACGCATAGTCCTGTTGCCGATCAACAAGGAAAAGTACATTTCCTTCACTCAGTAGGACGAGGTATGAGTTTGGATGGGTTGGTGCGCACCATGAAAACTGAAGACTTGCACGCAACGTGCAAAGAATTCAGTCACGTGAGCGCAGAACAATAAGAACTGCTCACGCGCAAAGGGGTATGCCCAAACGGCTTTGTCGACACGCTCTAAAAACTGAAGTGTACATAGTTGTCAGCTCTCGAGGAATTTCACAATAAACTGAACGATTGCGGCATCACCGTAAGCGAGTACGAGCATGCGCAACGGGTGTGGCAATCGTTCGTTCGGTGGAAACCCTTGGCGAATATTCGGATCTGTACATGAAAACCGACATTTTGTTGCTGACCAACATCTTCGAGAATTTCCGCAAGATCGACCATAGCACCTACGGTCTCGATCCCGCTTGGTACTTCACCATGCCCGGCTATACGTAGTCGTGTATGTTGAAGTACACAAAGTGCAAGTTGCAACTTCTCAGAGACGTCGACATGGTGCTATTCATAGAGAGAGGCATTCGAGGCGGTATCAGCCAGTGTTGCAACCGCTACTCGAAAGCCAACAACAAGAATATGTCCGAGTTCGATCCCTTGAAATCGTCCGAGTACTTGATGTATTTCAATGTCAACAACCTCTATGGATGGGCCATGAGGGAACATTTGCCGGTGGGCGAATTCAAATGGGTCGATCTGGATATTCGCAACGTTCCGGACTCGTCTGACGTTGGGTACATCCTTGAGGTCGACTTGGAGTACCCCGGCATCTCCACGACAAACATCGAGATTTTCCGCTATGCGCCGAACACCGAGTACCACCAAATTCAAAATACTCAAAATTGATGACCACCCTATACAGAAAAGAAAGGTACGTCGTACAGTATCGGCTACTGAAACAGGCACTAGCGCACAGACTTGAACTCACAAAAGTCTACGAAGTACTTCAGTTCAAGCAGCAGGCATGGCTGAGCCGAATACGAGGTTGCGGGGACAGGCGACTACGACCTTCGGCAAAAATCACTATAAGCTTGCCAACAATTCTGTTTTCAATGGAAAACATTAGAAAACACCGAGTGGTGAAACTGGTCCACCGGTGGCACGGCAGGTTTGGAGTCATAAATCTCATCAGCAGTCCGAAATTCCACAGTCGAACTATCTTCGACAACGACCCCATTGTTATCGAACTTCGAAAGTGCGATTTAGAGTTCAACAAACTCCTGTATACCGGCAGTCCATCCTCGACATATCTAAGGTCTGCGTATACGATTTCCATTATGATTTCATGATGAGAAAGTATACGCGAGACCAGTGAAAACTCATGTACACCGATACGGGCTCCTTGGTGTACGAACTCACCTGTGATGACGCCTTTCAAGATCTAATTGCATCTCACCTGGATAAATTCGATACGAGCGATCACCAAATTCAAAATTACGCGAATAAACAAAAAAGTACCCGGTTTGATGAAAGATGAAGCCAACGGGTGCATTATCACAGATTTCGTATGTTTGCGGGCAAAAATGTTCACCTTCAAAATTCAGGGGCGAAAATGCGTCAAAAAATCCAAGGGGGGCAAGTACAATGTGGTCGGGAACGATATCACCTTTGACGAATACCTGAACTGCTTGCAGGAAAATCGCGAAAAACTCGCAACTCAAATGTGTATTCGTTCGTACGCTCTTAACATTTTTAGGGTTGAAGAGGACGATGACAAGAGGAAACTGATCCCGAATAGCTCTGATACTTATCCGTGGGGCCATTATTCGGTTTTGGAGGACGTCGGCGACGACGTGTCCGAAAACGCCAGCGGTTCAGTGAACCCCGACGCTTTCGGAAACGTCGACGTCAACATCATGGAAGATGTCGACGGCGACGACTTGGTGTGAAGTAGAGTTTTTTCCCCATCTCAATACTTGAACATATCCGTTAGAGTTAGAATTATATGTTATAGGGAATATATATACTTGTGTCTGAATTCTATTGACTTTGATTTTGTGTGATAGACAGAGAGAGAGGGGCCTTTCAGGCACAACTTTTACATCAAGAATAGCATGTTTTTGCGCGCAGAAAAGTGCACGAGAACATGCCATTCCTGATGCGAAAAAACAGCACAGAAATTGTGCGTTATTGACGTGTTTTTCTGGTGTGTGAAAACGTCGTTTCACGTACGTGAAAAACGACGTTATCATGCATCGAAAAACAGATGCGTGAAAACGTCGTTTTTCGCATGCGTGAAACAACGTTTTCACGCATCAAAAAAAGAAACGTCAAAGTTGGTGCGTTTTTGATGCAATTTTTCGATGGAAAAATGAATAAAACTGGTGCGTTTTTGCTTGCGAAAATTGTACGAAAAATTACACCTTTTTTCAACTCAAAAATACGAGAGAGACACACAAAAGCATACAACAAAGCAATTTATTCTTCTTTCCATAGATCAAAATATTGGTTCTATAGTAGAAAAGATAATTTTTCAAAGCGTTGATCAACAGACTGTCGGGGCAGATGTCGCTGAACGTTGTCAGAAGTTGCAGGCCTCCCAAGGTGGCGTCCGGTTTGGACCGAAAGTAACGTCTAACGCCATCTAGTAGATTGTGGTAGTAGGCACAAAAGTTGATGGAATCCAACATGGCGACTCGGTTCTTCACTATATGGTTGGTCGCCGTGATAATTCTCCAAACAGCATTTTCGTGCAGCTCTAAACACTCGCTGTGCTTCTCCACAAGCACCATTTTTGTATCTTCGAACACGGTCTGCGTAAATTTGCACACTGGGAAAGTTATCGGATCATAATCGTCGGCATACCCCTCGATCGGTTCGGTGAAAAAGTCATCCATTTTCTGTTGCAACAGGTCACAGAGGACAGACCATTCGTATGCACTGAAGGAAATCTTCGAAAACTTCGACCACTTGAACGGTTGCGCGAGTATGATGGACGGGCTGAAGGTTCTTCCCGGAGAAAGTCTCACACGTATTTCGAAACTTTCTGGCAGTCATCTCGTACTTCTCCAATATACGTATCAAATGTCGATCAAAGTTGCCGTCTGTCGAATACCAATTGGATTCATCACTACTGCCGCCGTCGCCACTGAATCGACTCGAACTCGAAAGCATACTTGTAATGCTGCAACCGCTTGAATAGCGACGCTTTTGACTCCAGCTGCCAGCGCAACACTATTCAAGCATCGTCTTCCCCCACCACATTGGAGCAGTTTATCCAACTGTTGTGTCGGTTGTCAAAACCGAGCCACTTGACGTATATCTTCTTTCCTTTTCTCCGAAATACCTTTTCGATGAGATAGACGTCTGGGTTGCGCGTCTTTTGCAAATCTTCCTCGTAGAATGCACCTTTAATGGGGTTGCCGTCGCCGCCCTGTCGGTCTTCCAGCATATACTTAATGGGGTTGGTAGCCCTGACGGTGCTCACAACGAACAGATCTGTGGTCCAGTTGGGCACATAACCTTTCTCAAAGAAGTGTTTTGTCTTGAAAACGCGTATGACGTCACCTTATATTCGAATATGCGTAGTTGACGAGTTTTTCGTTGAATTTGTTCACTAGGGAGGGGTTGCAGTCGATCGTTCTATGTTTGGTGGCGTTGTATTCGTCGGTGATTTTCGGCAGGACGTCCGAACCCTTAAGCTGAAATGCTTGAACAATTCGGCTTTGAGCCTCCTAATCACCCGTTCTGTAATGGCGGCTTTCATGATGGTGTTGTAGTGGTTGATGTTCCTCTCATGCATCAGACTTTGAAATTTGGCATTGAAAAACTCTGTGTACTGATCGGTTTGCAGATTTTTAGGAGACCGCTTCAACTTGTCGAGGATGTCATTGAATGCCTCTGTGATTTCGACCCCTGTCTTCGTTTTCAGCGGCCGAGTTCATAGAAATTTTGAGAAACAATTGATGACCACCATTATCATGCTGTGGTTTTTATTGAGAGTGCTGTACAACCGCGAATCGGCCAAGTCCATTTGCAAAGTATCGTCCCATCCCCTGATGATGGTTCGACGTCGCGGAAATTTTCGACGAGCCTGCCAATGCAGCTCCGTCGACGACTTGTTTTTTCGTAGCCATATCACTGCTTGGAGTCTACATTGATAATGACCTTACCGTCTAGGTGTTTGCCCAATACATCTTGTATTTCGAGAATTTTCTTGGATATGTCCGTCATTCGCCCCTCCAGCAGAGTCTGTTGGTCCGAATCCAAATTCAGACGCTTAACGCTTATTCAACGTATTTTCTTGTTCTTCGGTGCGACGTTTCAAATTTGTTATTTCCTTGCGCAAATCTTTCTTTGCACGTGCGCTTATCTCGTCTGCATACTTACGCGATGAGTCATGCAGCGTTGCCACATGACCGTTCATCGCATCGTTCAGCTGAGACGCAATAGAGTCGAAGTATCGCTTGGTGACGGCATCGCTGTCGACCTTCGGTTCTTTCAACTAACGAATTTTCACATTCTCAATGTCCAAGTCGCCGTCGGGAGTGCGCAGGAACGTTGGCGGAATATGTAGGATGGATGACAGGGTGGTCAAGGTGGCCGCCGACGAATACGGGGCGCCTCCGGAACGATGACCGAATTTGTCGACGCTCATGATGTAAATGGGGGACGAATGTTTCGTAAACATATTATATCGGCCTCCTTCAGCTCATTGATGATGGCGAAGATTCCGTTGTCGTGAGACGTATTTCCCGCCGACGGAACGATGACCGAATTTGTCTACGCTCATGATGTAAATGGGGGACGAACGTTTCGTAAACGTATTGAATCGGCCTCTTTCAGCTCATTGATGATGGCGATGATTTCGTTGTCGTGAGACCTATTTGCCGCCTGTTTGGAGGCCATAAGGACCGCAGGCGATCCACCAGCTCGTTCGGATCGTCCCAATAGATGTATTCCATCGGTTTGTCGTTGTACGTCAATGTACTGAGTTCATAGCTGCCGCCAGCGCCGCCGCCGCTACCTCCATGATGTACAAACATGCGTTCTATAATGTTTCTGTACTTGCGCTTGAAGAATCCCTTCAAACGTCCTCTAGCGTCTTGGTGAACATTGGTCAATTCCAGTATGCGGCGATACGCATCAGAGTCATCTTGTTGAATGTCATCATCGTCGGGATCGTCGTAGAAGAGGAGTTCGTAGAAGGATGGCGTTTCCTTGAAAGTGTACTGATTACAGATTTTTATCGAGCCGCCCGCTTCAAAGTTGATGGGTGTGGTGCCCAACAAACAAGAACTCGCATCGTATACGACAAAGTATACGGATTTTGTCGATTTTTTTGTCGTTTTTCAGGTGCTCGTACAGGTAAGGTCGGGTTATGCGCGGATATCGATTCAGGTAGTCGTCCATTACTGCATTGGTGAAATTCGAAGGTAGCTACGATGCGGCATCATCGAATTCGTCTTCTCCCTCTTTTCTGTCGGTTTCTTCTTTCTTGGGTTCCTGCTTCAAAGTATTCGCTTCCTTTTTCATCTTTATGGCAGCAGTTGGTTTCTTCTTTCTTGGGTTCCTGCTTCAAAGTATTCGCTTCCTTTTTGATCTTAATGGCAGCAGTCGAGGAACCAATATGGCCTAGGAGGATTGGGCAATCCGTTGCATCGGTTGCGAAATAGCTTTGAACAGCTTTCCGAAAAATTCATCTTGTTTGGATTTCCCCAGTTTTAGAGCTAAGTACTTTTTTCGAATAGAGCGTGCGAGTCCAGTGATTTTTATTTTGCGTGTAGCGATGGCAACTCGATCGGACAACATCTTGAAGCGGAATGGAAAAAGCAACATCGTCTTGGAGGTGCGAGTTGCCAGAGACAGAAGGGACTGATCTTCGACTCCAATGAAGGAAAATGCGCTACAGGAGGTCACTTGTGTAAGCAGGGCGTTCCTCAAACAACTTCTTACCGGATATACAATGGGTGCCTTCAGAGCTATGCCGTAAACAAGCAAACGAAGACGTAATGACTTTGAGTCGTCGTTAGGGTCCTCTGAGGCACCGAACACGATATTCGACGTGTTCAGAAACCAAAATTCGACGAAATTATTCGCAAGGCCGAATACCGCTCGTACACACCTTCCATCAAGACGTACAAGAGCTCAGCATCAATCAAGTCGACTCGTATTTCGCCTTGAACGAGTCTCATATAGCGATCAATTGAAAGCTCCCCTTCGCCACCTTCTTCTTCGACTCTCGCACCTACAGCGAGAGCGACCGAGAAATCGAAACGGTTCGTGATCCTGGGATCGTAAGCGCCATCCGAGCCTTGGTTTACTATGAGCGCGAAGACTCCTCACACATGGCAATAGCCAGATGGAATTATCTCGATTCTCGGCCTGTTCTCAACGACCAAGACATGTCGTTCAGCGTACTTGTTCTGCTGAAGCACATATTCAACATTTTCAACGATTACCCGCTCATAACGTGCGGTAGAGAGACACTTCGCTTCGTTCGAGCTCGCAACGATACCGATTGCGTAATTATACAGGAATTGTGGCGGCTGCAGGAACAGCTACCGTTAAAGTTGTCATCGAGAGTATCGAGCTGAAAATCAAACACAACTATCCGACGATGATATTCGGAAACAGTTGATGAGAGCCATTCAGGCGGATGAACCTATAGTTATACCGTTCAGAAAATGGAAGTTGAACGAACTGCCTGCCATCACGAAGGACGCTTAACGAGAAATTTGAGCTGTCGAGACAAGTACGGCTGTGGGAAGACCGCGTTTCGTCGTAGTATGTTTCTAGACGGACAAACGTGACGCTCCAGCTGCCGACCCGACGTCCTTTTATCACGTTCAAACTCAGAACATTCGTCGTATGCAGTTGGATTTCCAGCGAAATCACTATACGGAGGCCCATTTCAATTACACCGAGTTCCTGCCGAGGTACACCAATACGGCGGCAAAGAAGTCGGTCCACCTGAATTACGCATCTTTCAACGACCGCATTCTCTTCCTGCCCGAAACAAGAAGAACGGATGAAATCTTCGACGGTTGACGTCCGTCTCGACATCAAGCCCATCGTGGGTTTTCTCGATAAAATCCGAGTATATTGCATCATCATACTCTGGAACTCATACTCACCGAAGTCATGAGAAATCTCTCATAGGCGGCGCGCGCCACCGCTGCGGTGGTGGGAGTGGTAGGAGAAATGACGCTCTCGTCTTTGCGCGCTTCTTCATTAAGTTGCTTGCTATTACGAGTACAAGACGTATATCATGAGAATCCACCCCAAAGAACTTGCCACCCACATCGGACATCAGCGGCAAAATTTTCCTTTCAAGCCGCCATTGCCCTTCGTCGTGCTGACGGACAAAGACAAGAAGACCACCCGGTACTTGGAAAAGTTCATACACAGCATCCCGTATTTTTTGGGGGACATTGAAAACCACGACCTGGATGCCATTATTTTGCAAAAATACCTCCTGCACTCGGCCGAAATCATATACGTGAGGAGTAGCCAGAAAGCCGAGTTCCTCACGAAAAAATTACGAACTACTTCCGTACTATCCAGGACGTCTCTCAATTTGATGGTTCGACGCAGGAAATGAAGGATAATTTCCAGCCAACGCCCACGCCATTTCCGAATTACATCGCCGCCACCGCCTACAACTCCAAGTGTATGTGTACATAGTTCAATGTAGAATCTATGCACAGATGGTTTTCCAATAATGTTTCACCTCGTTGAAAATGTATGTTTTTTCGATCAATGAATCGAGTATTTCGAAAGGGTTGTTGTTTTTTGTCTCTTTCAGATTGTGGGGTGGGAAGTAAGGGGGAGAACAGAGGGTGGGAAAAAATTAAAACAAAAAACTCACAGAGTGTGGGATAAAGTATTCACAGATATAAAACTCACTGTGCGAGCTGATTCTGAGTGTCGTGAATAGATGGTGCCCTCGGGGGCGTCATCTGTCACTCACACTTATGAGTTGGCTCACAGTGGCGTGGATAGATGGTGTCCTCGGGGTGTCATTCACGTTCTCTGTCAGTCAAGTCATACGTCATCTGTTTGTTGAGTCATCTGTCGGCTCTGTCTCCAAATAGAAGACCTCTTTTTCGTACAATATATATTTTTTTATTCAAGGATTCACTTTCAAATTACATGATGAATCAAGTGAGTTATCGCGTATGCTCTTTACAAGAAATTTCGATATGACTACAATCATAACGTTCATGAATACGCATGCAATCACGAACAAGTCGTGCGTTTCTCGTTCAGCAACTGATTCAAGTGACAACGATCTATTCATCATCTTCAAGGAGGAATCCAGCAAGATGGTTCATTCTTCTGTCTTCATCTTCAGCTTGAGGTTGAGGTACGTCGTCGTCGTCAAATTGCCGCCCATGGTCTCAGTCAGTTGATGGGAGAACACCTCTAGTCCTCCATTTACATGAGTTCGCTCCATTTTCTGCCATTGCGCGTCGTCGTCGATACATTTTCCAAAACAAACTGCAGCTTCATGTACATCATTCGGAGTATTGACGTACAATCTGCCTGCCATACTGACAAATACTAGCAGGACGTATGAATTCTCCTGACAGGTCCTATGGGCGATTGCGGTGGTACTGTTGTTGTTGTTGTGGTGTACCTTTCGAAAATCTTGTCCCAAGCCGCAGATATGGCTAGCCATATATGGCCAAGTTAGCTTGTCTTCGTAAAACTCCAAATCTTTGGCTACAGCTCGTACTCTGGCACCAAACTCCTCCAATTTACGTCTATATTCTTCAGAGGGCATTCTCACACTGACAACCGTTGATCATAGCCATTTTCCTTGTGTCTTTTCACGCCCCCTCCACTCCTCACGTCTGTGTCTGATTCAAATGTTCCCGCTCGAAATGAGTGCGGTTCTACGATGCCGCCCAAACGTTTCCGATCTCCTCCGAAGCGAAAGACGCCGCTATGTATGACCGTTTCTCGGAAAAGCGCTTAGGTCATCGACAATGCACGTGCAGATACGTAAACAAATTGGGGACTCACTCGCTTTGCCGCCGAACCCATTAATCATTCGGAAACATGACCGCCTTGAAAGTAAACATGTCTGAGAATGGGAACTCTCCGTTGGATCTTTTGCAGGTCTCAGCATGTCGACGATGACCGTTAGCGGACATGGGCGGAGGACTAGCGGGGTCACCGGGTCGCGCCCCACGGCAGCCCTGCGGTACCCCGCTACGACGATATAGGCGTACTCGCGAACACCTATGTTCCCAAAAACTCCCGAAATACGCTAGAAGAGTACGGCGCCATCGACGGGTGGCGTCGCTCTCTCTAAAACATTCTACTAATGTTTTTTGTGTAACGCAAGATGTCCAAATCTTCCGTTCAGAATAGTGTTTTGATTTGTTCCGGAAAGTACATTTTCGATAGGAGATTTCATGGGAATTATGAGTAGCAATTCAATGTTAACAATTGAAACGCATTTTTTCTCTTTCAATTCCATTTCCTCTGTGAACTGTGTGTTTGTTGGAAATTAAGAGTATATCACAATCCCCCCCAATATTCCGGAGTGTTTCAAATAATTTATTTTTTGGTACAATTTCGATTTCTATTTGATTTCTCTCTATATGTGAATTGTTAAATTTTTTTCTCATTTGTTCTAGATCAATAAATCACTAGTTCCTATGAAATTACTCCACATCCATTCACCAAAATTGATTGTAGAGGATGAGAATGAAATGAAATTATCACAATAGCTGATTTTTCAAACATTTCGAATTGAAAAAATATTTGAAGATATTTTATTTTCAGGTGCTAGAAGAGTTTGGATACATATACGACAGCTCTATAGGAGCTCCTGCACTGCCTATTCCAGTGTGGCCATATACCTTGGACTATAAAATTCCACATGAATGTAAATCCGGAACATGCCCTACAAAGTCATTTCCAGGTGAATTATATTTAAAAATATCAGCATCTCAGAAGTAATGGCAGTTATCACATTCTTGATATGTGATTGAGATTTCATAATTGATTTGTGGCGTTTTAAATGGGTTTGAAATGGGACTGGAATAGGTTTTTCGGTTACCCAACTGATGCCTGATACGAACGTTAACTCTCAGAAGTCGAAAGTGGTTCGAGCAATAGAATAACGACGCCTCACCTTTTAACTTGTGATATCCAGCACGGTGGTTTCGAGCCTTCCAGTTGACAGACGGACGTAACTAGTAGTATTTCTAAAGTAGTAACTATTCACTACTATTTTATTCATCGCGGACTAGAATAAAGATGTGGTAAAAATACTGAACAATAATAACATAAAAATTACATGGAAGGGAACAAAAAAAGATTCAGTTGATGTGATTGCTTTCTTTTCCATTAAATAAAATATAAGCCCCTGTCTTTGCAAGAGAACTGGATGCTGTGAGTGGCACGCGAGAGTCATTGTACTTCTGCCATCTATCCGTATAGGGATGTCGACCATATGTCAAATGATGACCATTATAAGCAGTTCCACTGTGTTGACGAGTGCGTAATGCTGATTGCCCCTCTGTTGCTGAGAGAAGATTCAAAGGAGTAAATGAAATATTCGGGAATTTATGAATGGACAGTGATTTGGTACACTTTCTCTTCATTTTGCAATTTGCCGTCTAATGTTTTTTCCACAATGGAGTCATTCAGACAATGTATCAAATTCAGTTGGTCATTGATTCCCGGAACTGGAAGGGAAAGGTCTCAAGACGGATCGAAAGTTACAGAGCAATGACCGCGATGCGTGCATTTCAAGATTGACATAGGTTCACCGACGAAAATGTCGACAATTTTTTGAGTTGTCTATTTTCCTCCTGACTATAATTTCCGAAATTTTCCAGCGTTGCTCAAATTTTCACCGAACTCTGTTGAATTTCGTTCAGGTTTTTCCATTTTTCTATTGAGATCTTCGTGCAGGCCCTTCAACATATATCTCAAAAACTCATGCACATGTTATTGAGCGAAGCCACTGACACAAGGGGCGAGAAATTGGATCAGGCAATTATTGAAGCGGTATCAACTGCATCAACTGATAAATCTTCCGACCACAGTTCATTCATCACCCCAGTGAACGCATAGATCGAGTTAATGGAATAACTAGTCTTTGTCATCTCTCATGAAGTCTTTTCAGAGAAAACGCAGCAAGCACCTTGTGTTTTATGAGCACTGAATTACATTGTTCATATAATATGTGTTACCTATTATATTCTTTAGCCTTTCGAGCTCTAAATTTGGGACATTGATATTGATGGTATGTAAGGTGTTAATGCAATAGTTGTAATTGTATTTCTCATTGCTCACATGGTGTGATGAAGAGTTGGAATTCACAATGATGGTTTTCGGGTAGAATCAGACAATCACTAAGTGTGCGATTAATCCTGGTTGGTAAACTAGTTTTGAGAATGTACTTTACCAAATAACATCTGGTCTAATGATCTTGCGTCCCACCGGATAATCGGGATGCACCATATGTAGTCTCATCTGATGGGGTAGAAAGATATGGCAAAATATGTGTTATTTGAGATTCCGCATCGCCATTTCGAATTTCGTTATTGGTATTGATTTCGGCAAGTTCTGGTTATATATGTTATGATTATTATTTATATGTCACTTCAATAACCCCAATATCATAAAGCTCTGCTATATAAATTTGTTCTGATAGTGAAATACGAGGGTAGCTATACTTTCTAGGTATGTTGCTTGTATTTTGTTTTCATCTCTAGTACGATCTTGAGTTTCTTGAAATACCTTTATAGCAAAAGAGTTATCGTAGAGTGAAAGAATAAGCCCCAAAAAAAAAATATGTGATAAATGTTTCTGAATTACCAATATTGTATTTATCAGGAGGTACTTGAAACAAATTACAATATCTCGGAAGAAAACATTTTGTTTCGATCAATAGAATTCAACTTCTAACAGCTCTTTTGTATCTTATGACATCAAACTCCAGAAAACTAAATTCGAGGAGATTAAATATGTTCCTCATAGACGAGATGCTGCAGATATTTCTTGACCAAAAATAGGTACCACAGGATCCAGAGCAGATGAACTCACCTGAAAACTGAAGACCAATTCAGAAACTCAAAAATAAGGTTGAATGCCAGTTTTGTCTTACCTACACAGAACAGGTTGATGGATGAAAAACTACGAAAAAACAACAACCTCATCGCAAATATCATGAGAGGTATCATGCCAGAGCACAAAGTGTTTGCACCATATGTTTTGTTATGATACAAAAGCCGGAATTTAGTTCAGTACAAGAATAGGTTAACACCACCTAGTCAAATGACGTGAAATTTGTTTGATGTAAAAAGTACCCGATTCTAGCAACAAGATGGCATACTTCCAAAAAGGTTGACCTAAACTATGAGCAACTGAATCATCCTCGCACCACCTTATATCGGTTTTGTTCCAAAAAACTACCTTTTGCGCTCCGAGAGAAAAAACAAAGTAAAGTTCAGAATCGGTGAGCTTAATCCCAAATAAGAAGTTTACCGATTGTACATAATCACGACATGATGACTCATTTGTTCGTTGTCAGTCTCGATTTTTTTCGAAGTTTTTCTAACTCTTGTATAGCCAATAACCCGAAATCGGTATGTGAGAGGACCATTCGAGGACAGACGAAAAACCAAGGATTGAATCTATGATTTCCAGAATATGAGGCGAGCTCTACTACACAACACTACTAAATAAAACTCCTTCTTCTCACTTGAAAAGCACAGTAAATATAAATTAATATTATAATATCGAAATATCATCTTCGAGAAATACTTGTCAATAGGAGGGTGTGGCAGATAATATTGCAAAACGTATATACAAGATGAAGAAAGCATGAAAAAACACTCATAGTTCACCAAAACTAAAGAAAGAACTGAAAATGGCGACAGGATGTCCAACGTTTAATCGATACCAATATTATGATCTTTGAGAACGTCCTTTTTATGTCTATGTCTGATGTCCATATGTAATGGTCTCTTCATGGATGTTCATACCCATAGAAAGATAATTTGATCAGTTAAGGACATTTAACATATGTTTCCATATGGACCCTAATAGACTTCTATTGGATGTCTTTTCCATGTCTATGTCAATATGGACAAGCAAAGGACTTTTCATGAATAAACATTATCGGATGTCCCACGTCTGTTCAACGGGTAATACATGCAATGAAAGTTCAGATCAATACCACTCTATAAAAAATCATCAATCACATCAAAAGAAATAGTGATAAGATCTATGGCGATACAAAATAGTTGTTTGGTATTACATTGCAAATGCTGTGCTTTCGTGCATCGAGTTCATCTGATTCTGATGTGATTTTTACTTCTTCAACAATATTTCGGTTTTCATGGATTATTATCTTCAGGTGTTTGGGAAGTTCCGCTCAACACACACTATGTTGAAGGATTTGAGGGCGGTCATTGTCCTTATCTTGACCAGTGTGTTTTGCATAATCACGACGCAGACGATGTGTTCGAGTGGCTCCAAGAAGACTTTTTGAGGTACTACGATCAAAATAGAGCACCCTATATGATGCCGTTCCACACCAATTGGTTTTCCATCAAAGAACTGGAGCAAGGCCTACAGAAATTCTTGAATTGGGTTCAAACTTTGTGAGTTGAAATTGTTTGTGTTTTTATATTTATTTATATACAGGGCTATTCAAATTCGTTTCTGTACATGGGGATATCGTAAACGATGAGAGATAGAGTGTCGGTTAAATGATGGCAAAGTTGCGTATTTTAGAGACCTATTTAATGATGTAAAAAATCGAATGTAGCTCTTTCGGTTATAGATATATACAGGAAAAAACAAAAAATCCCAAATTATGTTTTTGCCTGTATCTTCTTTATTCGCAAACATATTGATAATCTGTCCACATTTTGCTATTAACACTCGAAGTGGGCTATCAGGATATGTCCATGAATCTCTTTTACAGGGTGTCATCTGACTTGAGCCACCCCCATCTTTGAGTTTTTTAATACGGACCTGTATTTTTTGTTGTAGTTTTTGGATCGTCAACGTTCACTTCATACTGAGAAATTAAATTTAATTTTATATTCTGAGATGTTTCGGTAATATTTGTATATGATTGGGTGAATTATTTCCTTCTAAATTACAGCCCTGGAAATTGGTTGACAGAGTTGAATAAAAACACAATAGCAACTTTCACGTCTCCCATTGAACTCATTTTTTCATAGTATTTATTGCCTTTAATACACTTCTTTGCTGCATTGTTGCGAAAGCATTCAGAATCCTCAATCTCAGGTCTTCCACATTTTCTATCTCTGTGCCAGCGTAAATCCTATTCCCAAATGTCCCCCATAGAAAATAGATCTATATCAAGTTAGCGAGACACTTTTCGAAATATGGAGAACTAATGATTCCATAATTTGGTGCTATTTTGTTACTAATTAGTTGCGGAAGAATAAATTTTTCCGCAACAATTTTGACTAGACCAGTGGATTCTTTCAATTGTTTGCTAATTAGTTGCGGAAGAAAAAATTCCGCTCCTTTAAAAAAAATACATGATGTCTCGCTAACTTAACGTCAAGTTAGCAATGCAACTTTTTTATTATTGAGTTTTTCATAATTTTGACTAGACCATTAGATTCCTATAATTATTCGCTAATTAGTTGTGGAGGAAAATCTTTCATTTCATTTTCGTTTAAAAAAAAATATATGATGTCTCGCTTACTTACACGTCAACTGCAATGCAACTTTCACAATTAATGAGTTTTTCATAATTTTGACTATATCATGTTCTGATTTCTGCAATTATTCGCTAATTAGTTGCGGAGGAAACTAATTTTCTTTTTTTCCAAAATATACATGGTATCTGAGAGTTTTATGAGGAGTAATTTCAATATTTCATTTTATATTTTCATTTTATATTTTGTATATCCAAAAGAAACACCTATGTGGCTATACCACGCACAAGTAGCAATTCTTTGAAATTGCTACTTCAGTGGTTTCTGTTTATGTACATTCAATTTATACTGGATACATTTATTATTTGCTATGATTGAATTTGAAAAGTTTCAAAAGATGTCGGAAAAGTTATATCCTACCTACCTGTTTTGAATAATTGATTCCTTTCCAACCTCAAAGTAGGTATGGAACAAACACATTTTCGATTGATTTTGGATGAAATCACGTTCTTCCGTAACTGATTGCCGAATAGTTGAAACGATATATTAATGTTCCAGTTATAATTTTGAAAATATCATTGTGAATTGCTGAGCTGATCCAAAGTATACATTTCCTGGCCTCATTGTACAGAGCAAAGTGACGTTTGGTACGTCATCAATGAAATAACTTATACGGCATTGATGACCTAAATTATTTTTTAATATAAATTTTAATATAAAGTAAAGAAGGTAAGATATTTGTGAATAGATAAGTAACAATTTCCTGTGTGCCTCCGTAGCGCAGAGTGTTAATGGAACTGACGATAGTTTTCATTCCCCTATAGGTGTTGGTTCAAATCCGGGGTCAAGAACTCTTATTTTTAAATTCTTTGTTTTGTAGGTTCTCCTTATTATGGGAATTTCAGGAACGTTATACTGTACCTACTTCCCAGTTTCAGTTCTTTCATAAATTTCATTTGTTAGTTTCATAGATATTTCCTTTAAAAGACTTGTTGTTCGAGGAAGGCGGAAAAATGATATGTATAACATGGGAGTAAAGTGCCTTTTCCTCCCTTTAATGATTACTGACCTCCGCTACGTGTCGGGCAGTAAACTTCATCCTCGGGAGGAAAAGTCGCACTTTGCGCCCTTGTTATAAGAATAGCTATTTTTCCTATCAAGAATCATCACAACTTCGCTCGTATCCAGTGTGCGTGGTATAGCCACATAGGTGTTTTTTTTTTATATGTATATGAAATATGATGTGAAAATATAAAATGAAATATTAAAATTACTTCTCGTAGAACTTTCAGATAACATGTATATTTTGGAAAAAAAAATAGTTTTCTCCACAACTTATTAGCGAATAATTGCAGAAATACAATGATATAGTCAAAATCATGAAAAACTCAATATAAAAGTTGAATTTATATGTAAGGTAAGTTAGCGAGACATCATATATTTTTTTGAACGAAAATAAAATGGAAGATTTTCCTCCGCAACTAATTAGCAATTATTCGAGAAACCTGATGGTCTAGTCAAAATTGTGAATAACTCAATAATGAAGATATATTGCTTACTTGTCGTCAAGTTAGCGAGACATCATTAATTAAATAAAAAGCAGAAAGATTTTTTCTTCCACCACTAATTAGCGAATAATTGGAGGAATCTAATGGTCTAGTAAAACTTATGAAAAACTCAATAATAAAAAAGTTGTTTTGCTAACTTGACGTCAAGTTAGCGAGACATCATGTATTTTTTTCAAAAAAAAGGAGCAGACATTTTTTTCTTCCGCAACTAATTAGCAACAAAATAGCACTAAATTATGGAATCATTAGTTTTCCATATTTCGAAAAGTGTCTCGCTAACTTGATATACATAGAAAATAGTCCAAAATAGTAAGATCTGGTGATCTTAGAGGCCATCTGGCACGGGACTCTGATAAATAGAAACGTATATTAGAATCGAAATGTGACGTCAAATTGACGTCAAATTCGACATCTCGGCAATGTAAGTATAGGACCGTGATTCTAATATACGTTTCTATTTATCAGAGTCCCTGTGCTGGAATTATTTTCATTGGTTTGAGACCAGACATGTTCATTATTCCTATTGAATACACCGCAATTTGTGAAACGACTCTCATTGGTCCAAATGATGTTATTCAAAAAACTCCCATCTCTTACGATTTGTTCTGGATATAATTTATGAACCGTTTCAATTTTGTAACATTCAAAATTATGCTTCCTGAGAGTGCGCCAAACTGTCGTTTGTGGCAAATTCCTCTGCAATTTGTACCGAATTTTCATTAAACTAAAATTCAGTGATATTATTGGACATAATTGAAATTATAAAATATATATTTTTCCAACAATACTTTCCTCTATTTCTGCTGGAGCTCTCTTACCATAATTTTGCGAGGCTCATTGAATTGAATTACTAATTGTTTCTCATAATGAATTTTCATCATGTCCCGTTTTTCTTCAGCAGAAAACATCATTTTTGCACCAATACACTCAAAGATATACAACAAATATGATAAATATCAAAATCGAAAATTGTTCTCACAGTCTACTGAGATATTTCATCGGTATCAAACATGGTAAGACTTCAGCAACTCTCAGTAGGGTGTTATCTTTCTATCTCCAAAAATCCCTCATAGTGCATAGGGAAACGTGAATATTAATTTTTAATCATTTTTTTGTTTATATAAATTTCTTCATTTATATTTCCATTACAATTATAGTGTTCGTTTGGGATGTTATTATTGCTATCATTTCTTCTTCTTCTTCTTTTCAAAACACATAATTTTTCTATTGTGGATATGTTTCAGATAATCATAAAAGGTATTGCAAATTCGAAGTTGTAGAAAACGCTCAGGGCAATGGAAATGTAAAAAAATATGAATACTTAGATACCAACTCAAAAACCCTCTCGAAAAACTCTACGGTACATAGGGAGACGTGAAAGTTGCTATTGTATTTTTATTCAACTCAGTAAACCAATTTCCAGGGCCGTTATTTAGAAGGGAATAATTCACCCAATTGTAATCAAATATTACCGAAACATCCCGGAATATGATATTGAATTTAATTGTATGAAGTTAACGTTGACGATCCAAAAACTGCAACAAAAATACAGATCCGTATTTGAAAATTCAAAGATGGGGGTGGCCCGAGTCAGGTGACACCCTGTTTTAAAGATTCATGGACATATTCTGATAGCCCACTTCAAGTGCCAATAGCAAAATGTGGACAAATTTTCGATATGTTTGCATATAAAAACATATACAGGGAAAAACATAATTTGAGTTTTTTTTCTGTATATCTCTAGAAAAAGAAAGAGCAACATTTGATATTTTCACATAATTGAATAGATCTCTGAAATGCGCAACTTTGTCACAATTTAACCGACACTCTATATCTCATCCTTTACGAGATCCCCATGTACAGAAACGAATTTGAATATATATATTACGTACCAAATGACTCACTCTCGAATATTTGTTCAAACTTAGAAATTCTCACGGTATATTCGAAAGTTGCCAAATATAATAATCCTGTCAACAAGTGCCTTTCAGGTCGAACTTTTTTCCAGTCCGACAAATATGACTGAGGTGTCATTCGATTCGAAGAAGCGTGAAGATGACTTTTGGAAAAATTGCAAAAGCTATAAACAATCAACTGAAAAGTAATTGGGTGAGGTGTGAACAAAATCCAAGAGAAGGAAATCCCCCAAAAAGAAGTCCTACTCCCGGAACTAGCAAGTCACTAACTGTTACTAGCTGTCAAATAACAAATCTGAGATTTCTTTTTCTGTAGCTGATTTTGAAAGGTCTCAGAGATTTCTGTTGAAAAAATAAAAATCATTGTTATTTTTCAATCTGTTATCAACAATTCACTTAGGATGAGAATAAAAGAGCTCCATTATTCATTGAAACTATTACAATCGATCTATATTTTTATGATGAGAAGCTACATGAGAACGATTTTAAAATTTTTATCTGCTATTGTTTAAAAAATGCGTTGATGAAGTATGTTTGAAATGTTTTTCAGGAACACAATCTTTGATGCAAATTTTGATTTGTTATTAACTATTAAATTTTTTCTTATTTTTTCTCTTTTATCACAATGTAACTCATCTGATTGAGATACGATGAAAAAACTCAGGATTCATTATTTATTCTCTAATAATTATATCAAAAAATAATGAATTCAGAGTAAAATTGATGAGCTGAATAATTGATGAATATATGTCGGAGAATAATTGTATGAATGATATAGTCATATTAATTATGGTTCAAAAGATATTTGAACATAAAAATTGAAAAAAAAATTGTTTTTTCTTTTTCATAAACAAATACTATAAATGGAATGAATAATTGGGTGAGAGTTTGAATTCCTGGGGTGAATTTGATCTTTAAATGATAGAGAATAAATAGGTTGCAAGTTTTTTCATCATATCTCAATTGGTTTATAAGTTATAACAAGTTTGAGCATAAAAAAATAGGTTGGTATGATGGTGCAAAAAAACAGGATTTTTTAAATTCTATATAATTAGGAAATGAATGATTTTTTTTTCCCAAAAAATAATACACAGTTGTTTTTGTCACATTGTGTCGAAAGAAAAAATGAAAACCGTTTCAGAAAACTTGTTTATTGAATACACAGTAAAAATTCGCAGAATTTTTTTTCAGTTATCAAGGAGCAAGATGAATTATGATGAAAAATTGTTTTACTATTAATTTCAAGTGGTAGAAATAAATTCTCAATCAACAAATCCGTTCTCAAGTTTATTTCAAGAAACGATTTTTCAAAATATTAATCTGCATCAAAGATTATATTAAAAAAAAATCTAAATTATCCCATTTTTTTTCAAAGTTAGCTGTTGATAACTCTTGTAATTTTGACAAGCAGCTATTCCGAACCGAAGGACAACTTGTTCATATTTTTCGGAAGCGGAGAAAGAAGTAGTTCTTGGCCAGACAATTACATCACATTGGTCGTCCCAATCACTGCCACCCACGCCGGTGATAGTAGGAGGTTGGCAACGTAGCAATTTTTGGATGTCAAGACTTTTCTATTTCTTTCATTCAATAATCTATAAGTAAGATAGAAATATACTAGTGTGATATTTGTGGGAATTCCATTGGTGATACAACAGTATATACTGTGTCCACAATATAATCGAAATGTTGATGGGAACTTGTAGTCAATCTCTGAAATCTGCTCTCCTTTTTCGATTCACTCAATAAAGTGAGTGTATTGAATTTTGGTTAACGTTAAATCACCTGTTGTTTTATAATACATTCAATATTTCCATAGCTGAAATAAATTACAATCAGCTGTCATGCAGAACTCGCTTCAGGAGGATCTTCACAGTTGTAGGAATTATTTTGCTAACACGCATTTTTGTGGGCAGTGTATCACATCACACCATTTTTCTTGTCGGGGGATGCATTCTGCATGAATACTTACTCCATATACCTGTAGTTGTTATAACAAATTGGTATCAAGCACTTTTTCCACATACTCGAAGTCATTTTGAATAACTATTTCCAACACTTGAGGGATTTTTTGGCGTTAATTTATTCAAAACGTATTCCCGTCTTCGATTCAGATACATTCATTTTGACATTGAAACGGTAACGTTACATCAACTATGAATTGAAACGTGTTCACTATGATTCAAAAGTAGCATTACATTGGTTAATGCTTCGTCTTCGTCCATTTTTCAATGTGCTTTGTGGGGAGAAGGTGGACAATTTTCACTTGTTTGCCGTTTATTTGAAGTAAATGTTCAATTCAATCTGATTGAATCAGAGCTGGTTGATTTTACGCAAACGATTACATTTTTAGCATCCTGGCGACTCTTGTTATAAGTAACGTCAATACGAATTTTTCTGAATACATCCTCGAATGCGATTAAATGTCAGAAGACTTCTATATATTGTCCTGAAAATGATTTCACATTAGCAGTTTCCACCGAATCCACCCCGAGTTGATTGATATTACACATGTAACATAATATTTGGCATCAAGGGACTTATTATAGAATCCGTAGATTTTTTTTCAGATGAATTGAACTCAACTTTTTTTTGTAATTTTCTTTGCAAATGCACTGTTATTGGTACACTCTTTATAAATAAAATAGATTGGAAAGTGAAACGACTCCCATTGAAGTTTGTTAAAAAAATATTTTTGAAACTCCTAATACCCATCAAGTAAAGCTATTCATCTGCATGATGGGTGGAATTTCTTGTTCTATTGAAGATATAGTCACTTGTAGGAATGTGGTAATCACGGCAAATCTTGAAAATCGACAATAGTAATTTTTCTAGTTAACCTCTTCAGAAAAATTCGATAATGGATTAATGAAAATGACGATTATCTCAAGCAAACTCTTTTCAAATATCAATTTCATTTTCACAGAGATGACATTTGGTTTGTCACCATCACTCAAGCTCTGACTTGGATAACGGATCCGAAACCGGCAAGAGAACTCAAGAATTACGAACCCTGGGACTGCAAAAAAGACAACCTACCGCCTAAACCCTGCAAGTTGCCTAACAAATGTGCTTTGAGCTTCAAACGTCCTGAACTGAATATTACAGACACCAGGTACCTGGAAACTTGCAATGAATGTCCCAATCAATATCCTTGGCTGGATGACGCTAGTGGATCAGGAATCCCAGGAAAGGACAATTATGTTCCTGATAATGTTAGAAAGTGAATAAAAAAATGTCATTACTGAATTGATATCGATCGGTATCATTTTGTTATATAACTTTGAGTTGCAAATCATTACTCATAATGGGGTAACCTTCAAAAATTCATGACTATTCGAAGATCTAGGAAAACATTATATTCTTCAAAGCCTGTACGAATAAGAGAGATTCCCAGGTTAATTTCAATGTTTTCAATGATACTTAAGAAGTTCTCTCTTTTATATATCACCCTCCAAATCAATGCAGTATGTTAAGTATATAAAACGAAAGGTAATAATAAATGTTTGTTGTTGTTTTCACCTAATCATTATTTCATCTCCAGAATTCCTTTTTCTGAATAATCACCATCCACCTTTGTATTTTACGATGCTAGGTTCAGACGAAGGAATAAAACTAATTAATGAAGGGATACTCAGAAATAGAATAGAATCACATAGAAACCACAGTGAATCTCGTCTCTCATCAATCAAAATAGAAGTTCTTCCGAAGCTAGAATAGAATAAAGTTTTATAAAAAAAAATCCATGTCGCATGACATTTGAAAACAGAGAAGAAAATGAAATATTCCGAAAGCAGCTATTTCTTGCCAAACGAGAGGAATACGAAAATTGTTTTATTAGAGAAACTTAGCTTTATATCAATAACATAGCGTATAGAGTAGAAGAACCAGGTGAATAAAAAATATCGTGTACACGATAGTGCATATCTTCTACTCCAAAATGTGATCTATCCGATACCGATTTCTCCGAAACGCAAGTGACTAGTATTCTATTACCGAAAAGTCCACACAAACGAATAAGCCGGAAGGAATCAAAATCTTGAAAAATAAACAAACTGTCTTCGATAAAAACTAAGCGTCATCTCCTGTACTACGTATGTATTAAAATTAAATCAGAGACATGTCTTGGAACTCTAGAAACGAACAATTTTGAAAATTGTATCAGGATTTCAATTTTAGAATTGATACCGTTATATTCTAGTTTTTTTACGATTTTAGAAATTTCAACACAATATCACTTTTTTGGGTTGAGATACTTTAGATTCGTATCAATTGGCTTATTGACTGACAAAAAAATAATAATAAACATTCATGAAATGTGTATCTCAGAGATGAATCCCTACTATAGAGATTTCCTAATCGTATCAGTGGAAACTAGCTTAATTGAATATATTTCAGAACTATCAGAACTAGGCAATTCTAACATCGATATAAAAATATTTCCTAACAATATGAAAACTGTGGGAAAAAATATCAACCAACTAAGAACATTACTCGAAGAAGCCAAACACATTTTTGGAGTTTATTCAATATGAACGGTTATCGTATTTAACTCTGGGACAATAAATCGAAATGACGAAATAATCATTCCCATCATAAAATAGAAAAAAAAACTAATATATTTTGTTTTCATAAAAATCATCGGGTTAGCTAAAGCCGGCTTCCAACAGCGCGGGACTTGGCGAGTGACTTGCCAAGTTTCGGTTTGGCAAACAGTTTGCCAAGTGGCAAATCGACGAGCCATGACTATTCCCACGGCGCGTTGAACAGCTTGCAACGTTACTCGCCAAGTTCTAAATTGCGCTCGAGACGTACCCATTGGATTGTTATTCTGGTGAAAACAGTGCAGTAGTTTGCACAAGGAAAATGATGAGACGCCAACAAAATCAGCGTATTGCAACTTGTGCTGCAGCTTTCATTGTAATGAGCGGTGAATATTTAAAAGCAAACAAAAATAGAGAAAAAAGAAAAAGACGATGGTGGATGACGTCTTTGTATAAAAGTCGAAGTAGGTAAGTAAATCATTTGCAGGTTTATCTAGACTGTAGAGATTTCGTTTGTGAAGTGAATGCATTGTGTTATAATTTTTTAGCTGGTGATTGCACCAAATTTCTGTTTTTATGCTTCGGATCCTTTGGGATCCATATAGCTGGTTCCCCTTCATATAGTTCCAAAAATTCTACAATCAAATCGTTAGACCACTCCATTCTGGAAGTAAAATTAAAGTGAAAATAGGAAAATTTAAAAACATTGGATGCACTAGCCACCTTTTGACAAGACAACGCCACTGAGGGAAAACTGCAAATGCAAGCATTCTGTGTGGGAACGGATTCACAAGCTCAGACAAGTCGAGCCTGCGATGCTCGTTTATCCTTTGACTCGTGCCAAATTTACCGACAACCGACGGGAACGCCAAGCCACTTGGCAAACGAGCAAGCCTTCGTATTTCCACGGCGCGTGACTCGCCAATTCGCGAGCCAGACTTGCCAAGTCCCGCGCCGTTGGAAGCCGGCTTAACTCGTTTTACTCAGAAGACACTTATGAACTGAAAGTTACTCAAACTATCCTCGAAAAAAAACACTCATGGAGCTCCGGAAATTGAATTTAAACTCTTGGATTAATTGCAAATGATCTAGCAAAACCATGAAATATTCTAATAAATTGGTCTTATAGAAGCGGAATGTGCCCACCTTCATTCTAAGCTACAATCAACTCTCCGTTATTTGAATCCGCAAATGAGAAGAAAAAAGAAAATCACCTACTTATATCACTATTAACATATTCTCCTAAAATCTAAGAAAAAATATTGAAAACTTGCATTAACAACTACCTGGATAAATTAAATATAATATCGAAGAACCTTTTTGGATATGAAAAACATGTTATCAATTATAAAAATATAATAGAAAGTAATGGTTTTCAAATTATAAACAGAATAAATCCAAATTGTTATACCAGGAAACAAAATAATTCAACAAGCATTCTCGATCATATCATTACTAGCTGCCAACAACTGGATTTCAGAATGAAATTTGAAGACACTTCAATGAAGGATAATCGCATAATATATACTTCAATTCAAAATTTTAATGTTGCATTGAAAAAACAAAAAAAAAACACGAAGTCAATCTGTTATTAAAACATGTCATAGAACTCGTGAAAATAACGATTGGATCAACAGCTCTATTATCCATGAAATTGAAATCAGAAATAAAAAAATTGAAACTAGAAAACAGGATCTCAACGATCAAGAACTTTTTTCACCATACAAAATTCAAAGGAATAAGGTAAATGCAATGATAAGAATAGCAGAATCTCAATATGTCAATAAACAATTTGAAGAGTCACAATATGGATTACAGTATGGAGTAAAAATCAAAATTTCATCATAATAGGGATATTGAATCATTACAGTTGAATGGCAATATCCTAGATATTTCACATTCTATGAATATACACTTTTTCTGTATTGGTGAAAATATAGAGAATGATTTGAAATTTTTTCTATAACAAGATGCCAACCAAAAATATTTCTGCACTTCATGAAAATTCCTCGATGCTTCTATTTTCCACAGACGAATCTGAAATATTAGAAGTAATAAGAACTCTTAAAAAAACATGTCCTGATCTTGATGGTTTTGTCACTAGAGATATTTTTGAATTGAAACACATTTTGGTAGGACCTCTAACTAAATTAATTATTAATTATTTGATGAAAGGTATTTTCCAGACGAACTGAAACATGCATCAGTAAGACCTGGGGACCCTCAAGATACTAAAAATTACAGACCATTTGAGTATTTTCCCTGAAATTTTTGAAATGATTTTGAGAAATAGACTTGATTTAATCAATGAAACATATCAATTCGATATGAATCGAGTTGGTTCTCAGGAAAAGAGTGGAACAGAAGCAGCAGTTTTAGAAGTTGTTGACTTTATTCAAGAAAAAATTGATAAAGGTGATTATGTGGTAGCTGTTTTCGTGGATATCAAAAAGGCCTTCGGTACGGTTGACCACTCAATAATTCCCAAAAGCTTAGAATCTTTTGGTATTAGAGGTATTGTAAATGATCTTTCGAAATCATATTTCGAGAAAAGAACTATAAGGACCTACACTAATAACGTGGAGACTCAATATCAACAAAGGAGTTCCCCAAGGGTCGGTTTAAGGTCCCATTTCATACTTATTATATATACAAAACTAATCCCAAAACAATTTATCTTGTCATTATACCATATACGCGGATGATACAGTGCTTTTATTTGCAAATAAAAACCCTTTAATTCTAGAAAAAACGATAAACGAGGACTTACTGAAATTTGAGAAATGGCTTTAATCCAATCGCCTTTCTGTTAACTCAAAGAAAACTGAATATATGATTTTTTAACAAAAAAATAAAATATTAACTTAAATATAAAAATAAAATAAACATCTTTAATGAAATATCTTGGCATTTGGATTGATGGTAAATTGAGGTGGGATGAATATATCGAATTTCTAATAAAAAAATATCTTCCATCATTGGTGCCCTAAGATGTCCCGAATCTAATTCCAAAATAGTAAATATATTTTGATATTTACATATTCTCGGTAGAATCAGATATTCAATTAATATATGGGGATCTTGTTCTGAAAATAATTTTAATAAAATATCCGCTCTATAGAGAAAAGCTTTGAAAGTAGGTACTGTATCGTCTACCATTTGACACTCCAACACATCAACTTCAATCATCATCATATTGATTTTTTTCATTATGGTGGATTATTATGGTGATTATGTTTCATTTTATCTGAAGAAATAATATTGAGTAGAGGATTGATTTTGAAAAAACTTTCTGTTTTATTGAACATGCAACGACTTTGACTGATATCATTGTCGTCTCAATGAATGAAATTGGTAATCATGTTTGTTGTTCTCGTGACAATAACAAGGTTTTTGTGTCTTTCATCGAGATTACTTACTATGTGGTCAATGTCTGCTAATGAATGGGGAATTTTAATGTCCAATCTCATTGCTGAATTTTGGTCCTGATGCCAGAAAATTACTAATGTCACAGAGGATATCTGTATCGGTTAGATTTTAAATCCAAGATGATTTAGTTTTAATTTTGGAACTATAGAATTGAATTGTTGAATAATGAAATGTTTCTACTTCAAACTTCGTGAAATCTTCATTCGTATTGAATTGACATCGTTCGGTAGAATTCTGTTATGATGTGAAGTGGAAGTATTGGATGAGATTTTCATTTTGGTTTGAGTTGAAGTTTTTTCGAAGTTACAAATAGAATCATCCGTAATTTTTATTTCAAAACTGAGAATGCTCTTCCTCAACTTTGCTATCAAATTGCATAGTTTTATATAGTGTGTGTCCTTCAGCTGCCCCTGTAAGACTTTCGATGTTGTTAATATCATTGGAAATGTACGATGTTGATAATTGCCACTGTTTTGAGGTCTCGCATCGTAGAGTATCCAAACTGGTCTGGCTATGTCTTGATAAAGGCCTATATCAATATATGAATGTGGAGATTTGGATCGACTGAGTAAATTAGGAGATGTGGAACTATATCGGGTTTTGCAGTCTGATGAATAAGTGTACTCTTTATTTCTATTTGAACTTTGGAGTTTTTATTTGGCACTTCTTCAGAAACGCTATACATAACCAAAAGTAATCCTTGAATATTAAAATTCAGTATCAGGGAATTCACTTCCAG
Source organism: Zygogramma bicolorata (assembly GCA_032362365.1). Taxonomy (NCBI): domain Eukaryota; kingdom Metazoa; phylum Arthropoda; class Insecta; order Coleoptera; family Chrysomelidae; genus Zygogramma; species Zygogramma bicolorata. The sequence goes on along the minus strand of JAVJAQ010004475.1, from coordinate 367,543 downwards.
CTGCCAGATATATGTCTATCGATCACACTTGTATATATTGTGGCTTAATTATTCCTACCAACATGGGGTTATTTAAGAAAATAGAACAACTTTCAAGGGAACATCCGAACTAATATTTGTCATTTGATGAAAATGTCGTAAGATCACTATCTCAAAGTTAGAAACACACAAAATATAAGTTCTCGGGGAGCTTTTCTAAAAAATATTTCATAACAAGACTTGAACTGAAGCAAAAATAAATAATGTTAACATCTTGTTTGGGAGACGATATGCTGCGGTACCAGAATCCGTAATTTCTTGAGATAGGTCACGAACTCGCTGAGATATCTCCTCCCACTGAAGATTCGAATCTGGATGATTAGCGAGGGATCTGAACTTCTCAAAGGTCCAATTGTGGCTGATCGTTTTCCATTGTTTCCGTTAAATAATGTTTTGACTTATATACAACGAACCCATTCAATGAGATTTCTGATCCATAGAGGAATTGATCGTGAGGTCTCCTTCAGGTCATTCGTCTCTGTTCGCATAGATTTTTGGAATTTGTTGCGGAAAATGGTGACAGTTTGTTAATTTCAATTTTCGCGATATCTAAAAATGCCATTAGTCGACTATGAAAGAGACTAATCATGCTTTTCTATGTTCCGTTCCTAATCAAACACTGGATCGATCGCTCATGTTATGACTGGGACAAACCATTCCCTGCACCTACCTGAACTTGACATTAGGCGACTATAATCTTCGACGAGAACGCCACCTATGAGAATCATGAAAACGGGCACACCGTTACGTTTCTATATGCTTCTAATGATGAAAGAGAGTAATCATTTTCTATGTTCCGTTCCTAATCAAATACTGGATCGCTCATGTTATCACTGGGACAAACCATTCCCTGCACCTACCTGAAATTGACATAATTTGGATCAACCCTTTCTAATAACCAACTCATAGTCACATTTTGCATCAATACCTCACTTTATTCCCTTGAATGCTGAGTCATATTTCTCACATGACCTTGAACAAATGGGTCAAAACCTTACTTTATCTGGTATCTCAAGTAGTTTTTTCCTCATGCTTTTTTTGTTGAAGAAAACTGCTCTAGAAGCAGGAGATTTTAAATACGATTCGCGCATTTTCAGAGCAAGTTATCTTAGTTATAATAATTGAAACAGCTGAAGCAGTTCTCTCAACAGGACCACACACAAGTAAGACCTTTCCATTTTCATCTAATATGCCTATTTGAACCTTCGCCTCGAAACCACCTCAAGATAATTCCTGGGCTACATCACCCATGTAGAGAACCTACAAATAATTGCATAAACTCCCAATGATCCCTTGTTCAGTATTCGGTACTTGAGAGAGATTAGCTTCATGTTAGTATGACCTACAATTTGTAAACACGAAGTATACTTTTGGTACACCTCTTATGCAATCTTCTCCGTTGTACTGTGACGGAACGAATATAGGATTAGACACATAATCACACTATTGAACGAGCTGAATTTCACCCAGCATCCCTCTCGACTAGAGCTTTCTTCGGAATCTTGAATACATTCATAGGATACTAGGCAGAACATAGGTATATTCATTTCTTGAGACGTAACAAATGTGGCACCCAACGGGTTCAATTACGTGGCTTTTAAAGTTTTCATGCAGTTCCTTCTTGCAAGACATGTATACTGTCTATGAATGAAATTTTGTTATTATAAACATCATCAGAGGGATATTGGCCTGGTACATGTAGGTGGACTTATTTTTTTTGTGATATCCTTGTGTATTCACTATTCAGTGCCATTATTATATATGATTATAATCAGATCAACGGATTCATAAGAATCTATTCACGACTCACGTATCGATGCGGTTAGAGCGCATTGGTAGTCCATCGGATAGTCAGGGAAGAGTCAAGACGGATTTGATGATGAGTAAATGTTTCTAATTGATAGGAGAGTTGAACCTAGTGTCAGAGGGGGTATCAATGCGAACTATTCCCAATGGGGTGAACTCGACACTAATCTTCGGAAGTTGCTAAATGCTTGGGGCTTGGAGGAAGATGGACGGCAACATGGGTGCAGGAGCCAGTCTCGGAAAACACATGTTAGATTTTCCCAGAATCCACCAGATGATTAGAATCAACTCCCGATCTCTAGTCCCAATCGTGAATTTTTGAATCTGGCGAAGAACAATGATTCTGTCAGCCAGGGAAATAATCCCTTTGATCAGACTTTAAGCATAGCTCCCAAACTGAATAACTTTCTACAATATCGCGGAGAGCTATCGGAACCAGTTTCATCAGCAGGTGGAATCTTGAGGTTAAGTTGAGGTTGAGTATAGGGCCGGATTTTTCACTTCATATGAAGATTTGACCACGAAGCTGCGAGAATACATTCAAACTTACGATAAAGAGTATGGATTGATGGACGAGATAAAGCATCGAACTCAAGGAGCCCAAGGAAAGGTGGTGATTTATGTCTCCGTCATGGAAAGCCTGTTCAGATTCCCACCCTCTATCGGAACTAACTCGGGTGAACTATATCAAAGACAATATCCTACCTCAAATTCAAACGGAATTGGCCAAGTTCCAAATTTTCCCAATTGCTGGAATAATGCGTTTGAGTAGCCCTTGAAGAGACGCAGGCTCTAGAGTTCAAAAATTTCAACCTCCTTCCTCCAATTATCGGACAGTTTCGGAACCAGAGTTAATATATAGAATACCTTCGATTCCAATTGCTTCCGTACACCTCTCCGAGACAATCTTCTTCCTGTTGGAGTTGAGGGCGTGAAGCTCACAGATTCAGGAAATGTGACAAGTTCCGAAAAAAAGTTCTGCTACAAATGTGGCCAGAACAATGTAACCTCTAACTCTTGTCAGAGATGTGAAAAAATGTGAGGGGTTCCCAATAGGCCGTTTGGATAAACCCTTTGATGCCTCTGAACCGGCCCATCACATGACGAAAATTTTACTGGACTACGTTTCATCTGACACCACAGGAGATGCACGTCCCTATTTGCTAGATGGAATTTAGCTATCAAGTTGTTGGGCTTGCTGGACTCAGGATCTTTCCACATTATCCTAAGAGAATCTGGCTGAAATTCAGTGAAGGGTACCTGTGATCCTCAACCTTCTGATGTACAACTTTGCACGGTGGCCAATGGTGATTTATGCCCAGTCAAAGAAATCCTGTCTACTCTCGATGAGCGGTAAAAGTAATCAACATTCTAATAGTCCCGTCACTACCGCATACTATGATATTGGATATGGATTTCTGTTTTCCGGTTAGTGGCTTTTAGGGATCCTAGCCAGTCGGTTGCCAACCGCTCTGTTATTGAAAGCTATAAACACGTTGTCCGAAAATGATCGAAAATAAATGAAACTGATCGATGATACCTTTTCATTCCATACTAACAGTTCTCCACCAACAAGTCGAAGGTATTACTCTCTTCCTCCTGCGTTACAACGTCAAGTGAATGAAGAACTGGACAGCATGTTCGCGAAAGACGTTATTGAGCCCTCGCAATCCTCTTAGGCTTCTCCTTTTCTCCAAATCCGGAAAGATGATGGGAGATATAGATTTGTGGTTGATTTCCGTCAGCTCAATGGAGTACGCGATGCTTATCTTCTTCTTTTGGTTGTACCGAAACAAATCCTCACCCTAGCAGGTTTTGATTCGTACAAATAAAATTTTCTCAAAAAAAAACCCAACCGAACTTCACTGTTTATTCGAATTTGGACCTTTTGTTTGTTTGTTTGTTATAAGATGAAACTGTGTGTTATTTACCATTTTCATAAAGCCTTTTCGACTTTGACATTTACAAAAATCAATAACATTATTAAAATCGTAGATTTCTTGGCGTTGAAAGAACTTCAACTTATAATATTGTGTTCGTCTTTTGACAACTAGATGGCGAAACACGAGGTTAAATTTGCTCATTATTTTACAAATATCAACCAGTAACAAAGTTTCAATAATTGTGAGTTGCCTACCGATTATTTTCAAGAAGGAATTTGAATCTGCATTCATTTCGAGCGTTGTACAAAAAAAAAAGTTCGAATCCTCACACATACAAAAACTCTTGAACTTTTTTTGACTAGTGTTCTTTATCGCTGATTTACGGCCTTTTCCCCGTGAGCTTTGAACAGAGTAACACCTATTGAAAATTAGATTGTCATAATTATTGCGTTATAAAGTTTGAGCCATTCGGCAAAAGGGATAAACTGATCGTTATCAGTCAACTACTCGATGCAGGTCATTTTTTGTAGGTAAGTTGCATTAACTGTATGAATTTGAACATTTAAACTTTTGCTTTTATGCATGTAATTTTTTTTGCTCTTGGCTATTTCGTCATATGTACCCAGTTGTTGAAATGAAGTCAAACTACTTTTCTTTCTTCATAAAATATTTATATTGATGTATGATATTGATTTATAATTAATTGTTTGCCTTCTGTGCATGTATGAATTGCTAAATTATTAACCATGTCATTCAAAATTTTGATATTAACATTCTCCACATTTTTTGTAGCGTATAACTGGAGCAATCAAATATACGAGATTTTTCAACGCCACCTCTTGGATTTTATTAACCAGCCAACCCACACCCACTTCTCGTTGAGCCTACATCTGGTTCAGCACATCTTGGCGCCCAACGTGGGGCTGGTAATCCAAAATCATCAGTAATGGAGGGAACCAATGGAACTCCGGAGAAAAACAATGAAACTCCATATAACTTCCGAGCAAGAAGATCGATAAACTATGCACGCATGCACACTGGTGGAAATGGATCAAGTGAAGAAGACGATCAAGGTAACATGTTCCATATTCCTATTGAAAATCGCACCAGTAATCCAATCAATCTGGGGGGTGCTGGTGCTGTCCCCAAAGTCAGTATTCCAAGTGTCATCATCTCAAATCATCCAAATATTGGTAGGACGATTACCACCACTGGGACAACCATGAATCCCGGTATATTCAGTCAGGGGGCGAATACCAGTTTGGGACCACCAAATTTGTCTTTTCCTCCACTCAATGTACCACCTGTCAATAACATTGTTAGTAATTCAGCATTATCTCAAGAAGAACTTACCAGAATTATCACTCAAGTAGTAGCAACAGTAATGCAACAATTACCAAATACAAACAATGTCAGTTCTCACAACATCAATAGTCAAAACATTCTCAGACCAGGTATTAGTGACTTCTCTTTATCAGACCTACAAAAAATCATACCTACTTTTGATGATGATACTAACGTGCAACCGCTTGATTTTCTTGAAATCCTCGAAAAAAGTATTGATGTGCATAATGTTTCATTCAACAAAATTAAAATAATTTTGAACAGTTCATTTAAAAACTCTGCAAAGCTCTGGTGGGATGCATTTTCAAATACATGCCATACTTATCAAGAATTCAAACGATCTTTTCTTGAACATTTTTGGAATACTAGAAAACAAAATAAAATTAAACTCAGATTAGAAAGCGCCATATATACAGGGGGTTCATTTGTTGACCACTTCAACTATTGGGTAGCTACAGCAAAAAATTTACAACCTCCTTACAGTCAGGCTGAATTGATAGATATTATAGCGCCACATTTTCCACCAAATGTTGCTGGCGCTATGATTGGAATAACTACTTTGTCTAATGCTGTTTCAAGGTTAAGACACGCTGATGAGTATTTCAAAAACAATAAAAGGTCAAGGCAAAATGAAAATAAGGATACAAATCCAAATAAATATCAAAATAAACAGTTTAGTTCCAATAGAGTTGGTAATGAGCAAGATAAAAAACAATTTCAACTTGAAAACAGAATAAAATCTAATATATGTAACTTGGAGATAGAAGAAAGTGTGGTTTCGGAAAACGAAACGGACTCCCATTTTTGAGCCCTGAGGTGGGAGCAATTCTTGACAGGGCTGCAAAAATCCCAAATAATAATCCATCTGATGAATTATTAGAAGAATGCCAATTTGATCATTCACTTTCTGAAAACCGTTCTCCAGTAATTATTTTGAAATTATATGGCTATAAAATTCCTGCTCTTGTTGATACTGGGAGTTCAGTTTCTGCTTTTTCAGAAGACACATGGACACAATTAGCTTCCTTTCATAGCATCATTCCTCATTTCACTTGTTCAGGTGTGCGAGTTATTGGAGCATTCAAGTCCAAGCTGAAAAAAGTATCTCTTCAGTCTCTGATTTCTTTTCAACTTGAAAATGAAGAATTTTCACACGAGTTTTTAATAATAAATAGTTTGTCATATCCAATTCTGATCGGTTGTGACTTTTTACGAAGTTATAATGCTAGGGTTGATCTCGGCAGTAAACATTTAATACTTGAAGTTAATAAAAAAATTATAATAGTTCCAGAAACTGATTATTATCATGGTATAACTAACCAAGATTCATTAGAAATATGTGCCATTGTTAACAAATGTGTCTTACATAAGCCAGGTATACAAGGTGAGGATAAAACTATGAAATTTAGCAATGTTGTTTCTAACCTAACTATTTCTGAAAAACACAAGGTTGATTTTGGTAATCTATTGAATGTGTCTGCCTCCATCTTTTCAAATATTCCGGGTCGAACTGCTGAATATACTCACTGCATAAAGTTGAAAAATCCAGCTGAATTTTATGCAAAGCCCTACCCGATACCAGTTGCACATCGGGAAGCAGTCAACAATGCTATCCGAGAAATGGAATCGTGGGGAGTCATCAAAAGATGTTCTCCAAAGTACATTTCTCCTCTGATGACAACTGTTAAAAAGGATAACACTGTGAGGGTGTGCCTTGATGCTCGAAAGCTCAACGCAGTAATGGAACCTGATCACGAGTTACCTCAACCAATCAGTGAGATCATTAAACTCATGGCTGGAAAAAGGGTGATGAGCACACTTGATTTCACTCATGGGTTTTGGCAAATTCCAGTGAGGGAGGAAGATCAAGATTTCTTGGGTTTTATGGTGGGAACTAAGACCTACAAGTTTTGCGTTCTTCCATTTGGACTGTCAACAGCTTCTAGTTCATTCACTCGGTGCATCAATATGGTTTTAGGGGCAGAGTTTCGAAATTTTGTTGTGGCATATATTGATGATATATTGGTGATGAGCAGCACTGTGGAAGAACATCTATACCATTTAGATCTGGTGTTTCAACGACTCCACAAAGCAGGGTTTACACTGAAAATCGAAAAATGCAAATTTTTTCAGGAGGAGATTTCATATTTAGGTTATGTGCTGAGTGCGGAGGGTGTGAGACCAGACAAGCAGCGGATTCAGGCGTTAACAGATTATATGAAACCCAGAAATAAAAAGGAATTGCAAAAGTTTTTAGGTTTTTGTCAATATGATAGGATTTTTGTTCCAAGATTTTCTGATCTGATTGCACCTCTCACTCTCTTGTTGAAGAAAAAGATTCCTTGGAAATGGGACCAGGCCCAAGAAGCAGCATTCCAAAACATAAAATTGGAATTACAAAAAGAAGTTCTACTTTACCATCCTGAATGGAAACATGAATGGCATGTCCAGACCGATGCCAGCAGTACTGGTATTGCAGGAGTCTTGTTTCAGGTAGTAAATGGTACCCGTCACGTCGTAGCCTATGGTTCTAGGTTACTATTGGACAGAGAACGAAGATACAGCGCATTTGAGCTGGAGGTTCTGGCAGCACTCTGGTGTATGCAAAGGTGGCGGATCTACTTGTTAGGCAACAGGTTCATTTTGCATACTGATTGTAATGCAATGAAATATATTAATACATGTAGGTTATTATCACCCCGAGTAACCAGATGGGCCCTTGTTCTACAGGAGTTCTCTTTCGAGGTGAAAGCAGTTCCAGGCCGAGAAAACATCGAGGCAGATACCTTATCCAGATATGCATGCACAAGATTTCCAGTTCCCAGCGATAAAACTTTTCAAATTTTCAGCTTTCTTAAGTTTCCGGATCCATTCAAGGCGCTTCTTCTGAACATTGCTGAACATCAGAGGGAAGATCAGAAACTGAGTGACATAATGTCCCAGATTGAAATTGATCCTGATCTGAAAGGAAAATTTTTTGTCTACAAAAATATCTTATATAAACGTGGATCTGATGACAGTACTTACATGTTGTGTGTTCCAAAGCAATTGGTAAATAATTTCATTGAGGCATACCATCACACTATAGGACACTTTGGGGTGTACAAGACTTGGGTAGCTATGCGTTCAGAATTGTGGTGGACAAATATGCACCGTGACATCAAGAGAATAGTTTTGAAGTGTGACATTTGTCAACGTGCAAAATCCTCTTCAATGCCCAAACCACCTCAAATGCAAGTCGTACCTAGGGATAAGAATGATATAGTAGCAACTGACATATATGGTCCACTCATACCTAGTAGGGGCGGTGTACGTTACTTGCTAGTGTTATATAACTTGTTCACCAAACATGTTGCACTGTACTCTCTCAAAAGGGCCACCTCTAGAGCCATTCTGAATAGAGTACTTCGTGATTACATTCCGAAATATGGTCCCATTCAGCGTATACTTCACGACAATGGTACACAGTATACATCCAAACTCTGGAAGAATTCTATGGAAGAGATCGGAGTTAAGCTGGTGTACAGTTCAGTCCGACATCCATGTGCCAATCCATCAGAGCGTGTGATGAAGGAACTGGGTAGGCTATTTCGGACATATTGCAGCGAGAAACACTCAAAGTGGGCTCTTGAAGTTCCTCGGTTTGCTGAGTACTTAAACTCAATCGTCCATGAATCAACAGGTTATACACCAGATGAATTGCAGCTGGGAGCCGACCCAACTCACCTTTTACCTGATCACTTGTCCCTACCAAGTGATGTTGTTCCAGACATGCACAGGAAGATTAAACTGGTGTTGGCTGAGGCAACACTCCGAGGCAAAGCTGCTCGAAGGGCTGTAAGGAATCCAGGACGCACCTTCATTGATTTCAATCCTGGTGATCTGGTTTTGTTACGCGCAAACAATATGTCCTCCTCTATAAAGGAAGAAACCAAAAAATTTTTGCTACTTTTTGAAGGCCCTTATAGGGTGAAGAAAAAGATAAGTGATGCTACCTACGTCTTACAGCATACGGAAGATGATAGGGAAAGAGGTACTTTTCACGCGTCACACCTCAAACATTATCAGAAAGCATAAGCTCACGTTCTGCTACGTCAAACCTTCACTCATGCTTTGGGGGCGAAGTTGTACCGAAACAAATCCTCACCCTAGCAGGTTTTGATTTGTACAAATAAAATTTTCTCAAAAAAAAACCCAACCGAACTTCACTGTTTATTCGAATTTGGACCTTTTGTTTGTTTGTTTGTTATAAGATGAAACTGTGTGTTATTTACCATTTTCATAAAGCCTTTTCGACTTTGACATTTACAAAAATCAATAACATTATTAAAATCGTAGATTTCTTGGCGTTGAAAGAACTTCAACTTATAATATTGTGTTCGTCTTTTGACAACTAGATGGCGAAACACGAGGTTAAATTTGCTCATTATTTTACAAATATCAACCAGTAACAAAGTTTCAATAATTGTGAGTTGCCTACCGATTATTTTCAAGAAGGAATTTGAATCTGCATTCATTTCGAGCGTTGTACAAAAAAAAAAGTTCGAATCCTCACACATACAAAAACTCTTGAACTTTTTTTGACTAGTGTTCTTTATCGCTGATTTACGGCCTTTTCCCCGTGAGCTTTGAACAGAGTAACACCTATTGAAAATTAGATTGTCATAATTATTGCGTTATAAAGTTTGAGCCATTCGGCAAAAGGGATAAACTGATCGTTATCAGTCAACTACTCGATGCAGGTCATTTTTTGTAGGTAAGTTGCATTAACTGTATGAATTTGAACATTTAAACTTTTGCTTTTATGCATGTAATTTTTTTTTGCTCTTGGCTATTTCGTCATATGTACCCAGTTGTTGAAATGAAGTCAAACTACTTTTCTTTCTTCATAAAATATTTATATTGATGTATGATATTGATTTATAATTAATTGTTTGCCTTCTGTGCATGTATGAATTGCTAAATTATTAACCATGTCATTCAAAATTTTGATATTAACATTCTCCACATTTTTTGTAGCGTATAACTGGAGCAATCAAATATACGAGATTTTTCAACGCCACCTCTTGGATTTTATTAACCAGCCAACCCACACCCACTTCTCGTTGAGCCTACATCTGGTTCAGCACATGGTCAGCGTTACCCTCGACAAGATCAAAGATGCTCGTTATCTTACAACATTTGACATTAAAAGAAATCTACCTACTGGCTTATTCCTTCGGCTGAGGAATCCAAACCTTCAACCACTTTTATTGTTCAAAATCGGGGTGTTTTCCAATTTTAACGCATGCCAATGAGCCTGTACAATGCCTCCGTCACTTGGCAACAATTTATGGATCAGGTGCTAGGAGTCGATTTAGAGCCATACTGTTTCGTATATTTAGATGATGTGATTATCTGTACTGCCACATTTGTGAAATATTTCGAGGTGCTTCAAGAAGTTTTGCGGAAGATTTCCAATGCACGATTGACTCTAATAGAAGCAAATGCCATTTCTTTTAGAAATGCTCCAGTATCTTGGATATGTTGTAGGTTCTTCAGGGTAGATGGTGGATCTGGCCAAGGTCGAAGCACTACTTTGAATATCTCTTCCCAAAAGTGTCGGTGAAATTGGACGAGTAATAAGGCTAGCATCATGGTACAGAATATTCATACCAAACTTCTCGACCCTGATCTCCCGTCTGTGCCAACTCCTGAAGAAAAACACTGAATTTTTGTGGGGTTGAGGTTGCAATCGTGCCTTTCAGTTACTCAAAGATCATCTGGTCTCTGTCAGGATTTCACTCTCCCGTTTCTGGTTCAGACAGTCACAGGTCTTGGAGATGTACTTTCCCAACCGACGAGGGATGATGAAAATGTGGTGGCATATTTGAGCCGACCTTGAACCCGAAATAAGAGGTAGTACAGTACAACCGATAAAGAGTGTCTGGCTGTATTTTTTGCGGTTGAGAAATTGATACAGTAAGAGATTTGAGCCGGTTCTAAGCCTCCCCCACCACTATGACGTCTCTAATGACTAATCAATGACAAGTGATGTAATAAGGGGGACCTTGAACGAAATATCTGAAGCATAGCTGGAAATGTATTCATAAGAATATTTTGTCCGAGACATTTGGTGTGTGTGACGTCACATCCTTATTATTTGACCTTGATATGGGTGAGGGGCGTACACGGTAAGCAGATTTTCCTTCATGTGTATTAAGTTTAAACGATCTTGTACAGTGTGCACATGTCTGCACGCCACAAATATCCACCATTTGATGATCAATGTCGTCTGTGAGCTCATCTAGTCAGTGAGTGGTAGTGCAGGGGGTGAAGGATAATGAAATTAGGAATTGCATACACGGTAAAGATATTCTTCATGAATATGAAGAATAGATTGCATACACAGTAAAGAGTTTGTTTGACATATTCCTTCATGTGTACTCAGTACAAACTAGTTTGCATAGAGTACACATGCCTGCACACCCACACACACACATACACACACAACAACCAAGATTCACCAAATAACACGAGCACTCACTACATCTCACATGGGCACATCTGCACCCCACGAAGTTCTAGGCACGAATGAATGTCCGCACTGCTTTCTGCAAGCTCGTCGATTTGGAGTGGTGGGGTTTGCGATTGTCAGAGGGTTGAGTGTGCATCTAAATTGTGGTGGGGTAGCTTGCCATCCATTATATTAGAACTGAGTATTTTTATATGAATAGCACACGGAAATAACGATGAATGTCCAAAAACCATAAATATTCGGAAAAGCTTTTGGTAGGTTTGGGTTGAAACCTGACACCAGATTCGGAAAAGCGTTTTTAATTAAAATTCTTCTTGGTCAGTTGTATGTTTTCAGCAATTGAGAAAGTTATTTCCTTCTAATATGTTATTTGATTTATATAAACACATTTATTAGCTATCAGACCGGTGTATCAGAAGATATCCCTCGAAATGCAATTTAATTACTTTCATCGTTTTCCCGAATGTGTATTTTCAAGTTCACGTTTTCTATGTGACCGTTATCGATATTCCCGTTCATTTGGGTACCAAAGATGCAGCTTTTTGAAAGGAACAATATTATGTATACATGGTGCAGAATTCCATTGTTTTCACTGATTACATGTTATTCTTCAATGAAATCAGGTAGAAAATATTGAATTATTGGAATCAGCCATCAGGATTCCCCAAATCATCAAAGTGAATATGGAAGTGTTTGGGAGTTATATTCTTCAAACGCAAGACCTAAAGGAGACCAAATCATTCAACTCTCAAGATAGAACAGTTGACCAATCTACTCATTTGAATTCCTTATTCGATGGATTTCGTGATGGTATGATCGCTCAAACTACTTTTTTCGAATTTGATTTAGATGTATTATAGAAATTTTGATTTTTATTCAAGGTTGGACTTGTGAAAAATCATGTTCCTGGTGGTGAACATCAATAAATACAGCTCGCTCAGTGGATGTTCATATGTGAAGCTACCTATATGTATCGAGCGGAGGAAAGCCGAGGTGAATGTTCGTGATGAAGATCAACATTGTTTTGCGTGGGCTATCACTTTAACATTACATCCTGCAGTAGATAGAACGTCAGAAGTTTCATCATATCCACATTTCAATACTGTCATAGATGTAAGAGGTGAAGTTGAAGGATATTGAAAAATTTGAGTTAATGTGTATGGTTGAGAAAATAATATCGCAATATTCTCAGAGAAGACTTAGGAGACATGTCAATTTGTTACTTATCACACATGATTTCGGTTATAGCCACTATTGTTGGATTGAAGATCTTTCAAGATTAGTTACAAGTCAACTATCTGCCAAGAACATGAAAAATATTATTGTGATGTATTTTCATTATATTTTTCTCATGAGCGATTACTATTACGTCATACAATGAATGATTGTTATCACTTTAGAACAACACCATGAACCAATTTCAAAATCAATGAATATGGGAAAATGGTTCCTGAAAATATACTAACGTTCGAAAACTTTGTGACAAAGATTTAAATCACATATTTCACATTTCAAATATTTCACCAAATTCGTGTTATTTCCGATTGTCTTTTAAGCAATTTACTTACAGGTTGCAAGTTTATCAAACTCACCAAAGCTGTATATCGACCTAATTATGTATTACTGCAAGTTTTCAGTACATTGAACTGTTTGCAGTTTAAATATATAACCAATTAGATGATTAATAATGATGAACCAATTTGCATGGAACCAAATTTCGGGGACATTATTAGTGTGCATGTAGTCTTTGATGTAAGATGTCACCTTTGTTACGAATAGAACAGAACTCTTGGTGATGACTGTTTTCAATAAAACTACATGATGCTACTAACATTTTATGGCGATCCTGCCAGTCCAGCACAATTGATGTAAGGAGAAAAAACCAACTGGTTAAAAATGTGTGGATCAAAAGTTACAAACAAAAAAGATTGCAGATACACTTTGTTGGCACAGTATCAAATAATGCAAATCAATCCAATTCCACCGAATTCACACTCACCGACGGAATGATAATTCCTATTTCAATAATCATAACAATTGTTATCATTTACTTATATGAAGAGAGATACGATATGGTATGAAGAAATCAATGGAACGATAAAGGTGCTCATTCAAACTGAAGAGGAGAGTATCAGAATACGTTAGTACCCAGGGCTCATGAACAGAAAAAATATTCTGAAGGAGTCCGCAGCAGCTGAAGAATATATGATGAAAGTTGAGGAAAATCTTCGTGAAGACTCTCATGAAAAACGAAGTGAATCAGCTTCGCAGAGACGGTATCAGAGGTAAATGTTAATTTATATAAACACATTTACTAGCTATCAGACCGGTGTATCAGTGTATCCCTCGAAATGCAATTTAATTACTTTCATTGTTTTCCCGAATGTGTATTTTCAAGTTCACGTTTTCTATGTGACCGTTATCGATATTCCCGTTCATTTGGGTACCAAAGATGCAGCTTTTTGAAAGGAACAATATTATGTATACAAATAAACTTTGTGAAAAATGGAATTTCATCGTTTTTCCCGTGTGCTCTGCCTACGGAATCATTAAAAGAAAATACCCAAATCACTCAGAAATTGTTTGTGAGTGAATCAAACACTTTCTGCTAAGAGGTTGAGGATATCTCTCAATATCAATTGACATCGAGTGACTGTGAGAGCTCATTAGAAATTCCTTAGTATTCCTCTGATTGTGGTAAATCTGTCACCCAGAGTGATAACCTTCGTCGTCATCAGCTCCAGAGTTGCCAAGTAGGTCCATCAGTAATGCGAATGAGATTGCGTTACACTGCAATACCTATGTATACATGTTATTGTTTTTATGTAACGATTCCATCGACTCAAGTGAATTCTCACAGAAGAAACCTATAACATAAGAATAATGTATGTGTACAATTCAGTGATGATGTTCAAATTATAAAGAGTGCCTTCAAGTGTCTGATTGGGACATACATGGTGCAGAATTCCATTGTTTTCACTGATTACATGTTATTCTTCAATGAAATCAGGTAGAAAATATTGAATTATTGGAATCAGCCATCAGGATTCCCCAAATCATCAAAGTGAATATGGAAGTGTTTGGGAGTTATCTTCTTCAAACGCAAGACCTGAAGGAGACCAAATCATTCAACTCTCAAGATAGAACAGTTGACCAATCTACTCATTTGAATTCCTTATTCGATGGATTTCGTGATGGTATGATCGCTCAAACTACTTTTTTCGAATTTGATTTAGATGTATTATAGAAATTTTGATTTTTATTCAAGGTTGGACTTGTGAAAAATCATGTTCCTGGTGGTGAACATCAATAAATACAGCTCGCTCAGTGGATGTTCATATGTGAAGCTACCTATATGTATCGAGCGGAGGAAAGCCGAGGTGAATGTTCGTGATGAAGATCAACATTGTTTTGCGTGGGCTATCACTTTAACATTACATCCTGCAGTAGATAGAACGTCAGAAGTTTCATCATATCCACATTTCAATACTGTCATAGATGTAAGAGGTAAAGTTGAAGGATATTGAAAAATTTGAGTTAATGTGTATGGTTGAGAAAATAATATCGCAATATTCTCAGAGAAGACTTAGGAGACATGTCAATTTGTTATTTATCACACATGATTTCGGTTATAGCCACTATTGTTGGATTGAAGATCTTTCAAGATTAGTTACAAGTCAACTATCTGCCAAGAACATGAAAAATATTATTGTGATGTATTTTCATTATATTTTTCTCATGAGCGATTACTATTACGTCATTAAATGAATGATTGTTATCACTTTAGAACAACACCATGAACCAATTTCAAAATCAATGAATAAGGGAAAATGGTTCCTGAAAACTTTGTGACAAAGATTTAAATAACATATTTTACATTTCAAATAGTTTACCAAATTCGTGTTATTTCCGATTGTCTTTTAAGCAATTTACTTACAGGTTGCAAGTTTATCAAACTCACCAAAGCTGTATATCGACCTAATTATGTATTACTGCAAGTTTTCAGTACATTGAACTGTTTGCAGTTCAAATATATAACCAATTAGATGATTAATAATGATGAACCAATTTGCATGGAACCAAATTTCGGGGACATTATTAGTGTGCATGTACTCTTTGATGTAAGATGTCACCTTTGTTACGAATAGAACAGAACTCTTGGTGATGACTGGTTTCAATAAAACTACATGATGCTACTAACATTTCATGGCGATCCTGCCAGTCCAGCACAATTGATGTAAGGAGAAAAAACCAACTGGTTAAAAATGTGTGGATCAAAAGATACAAACGAAAAAAGATTGCAGATACACTTTGTTGGCACAGTATCAAATAATGCAAATCAATCCAATTCCACCGAATTCACACGCACCGACGGAATAATAATTCCTATTTCAAGAATCATAACAATTGTTATCATTTACTTATATGAAGAGAAATACGATATGGTATGAAGAAATCAATGGAACGATAAAGGTGTTCATTCAAACTGAAGAGGAGAGTATCAGAATACGTTAGTACCCAGGGCTCATGAACAGAAAAAATATTCTGAAGGAGTCCGCAGCAGCTGAAGAATATGTGATGAAAGTTGAGGATATCTTCGTGAAGACTCTCATGAAAAACGAAGTGAATCAGCTTCGCAGAGACGGTATCAGAGGTAAATGTTAATTTACTTTTTGATGAACTAGTTCACAACTTCAGTAGTATCAGTTCAACTAAGGATGAAATTGCTCAAGCAGAATTATATTTGAATAGAATCAAGAAAGTATTGAACTGAAGGCGTGTATCAATTGATAGGGGGCATAGAATTATACGAACCTACTTTAGACATGGTAGGAAACAATCCCGAATAAATTATTTTCTCAAAGCTTACATATCTCACAGAGATGAAATCCGAATGAAAAACAATTATACCAACGCCGAAAACTGATTAAGAGATTCGAACAATAACTTTTTGCCGAAGCAATCAGCTCCAACACTTTCGGCTGAATAACAAAATATAAAACAAGGTAGTCTGAGTATCGATGAATACGGAAGATCAATAGAAACACTAATGTCAGATCTTACTTTAGCCAAGGCAGGTGACAACACAGATTCTATAAAAATTTTCAGAAAAGAGAATGGAAAACTAGTTATTGACGTTTTCGAAAAGGATATACCAAATACAGAACTTAGAACTATCATAAAAGCTCGCAATTACAACACACGATCAATGGAGGTAAAAACGAGTTTATACAAACGAATCATCAAAGAACGACCATGTTTCGTATTCGAAATATCCAAAACCATCATTTCAATAATTCTAACAATAGATACAGAGGGCAAAACTTCAACAGGTATCGAAACAATTCAAACAGATATAACAATACAAGGTACAACCAAACCAACAATTTCAGAGGGCGATCTAAGAGTGATAACAGACCAAATAACTATACAAATAGAAATCGTCCTTCTCAAAAATCACCAAATTATCGCCCAAAACAAAATCAAAACGGAAGACAAAATATGTTTTCATTGAGTGGTGTAGAAAACGAGAAATCATTTCAGAACAGGTCAAAAGAACAAACACTTTTTCGAGCTCAATAGTCTGAAAAATAATGCTATTTTTAGTTTACACGATTCAAACTATGTTAGATTCAATTACATTAAACAGGGAATTTATTCATTTTTCGACACAGGTACATCAATTATCGCTCTTTTCCACAAACATGTAAAGAGACCCTTGTCTACAATAAATTACTCAGACACAATAAAAATCAATGGAATTTCAGGGACAAAAAATACGCTAGGATAAAAATGAGTTCACACGTAGATTCATAGAATGATCGACAATAACATACAAGGAATTTTAGGTGCAGGTTTTTGTCAAAAAATACTCAACAATCATAAATTATGAAAATTTTGAATTTTCTTCCACAGTAAATGAGAATAAATTAACAGTTCCAATAGAGTCCAACTTCAGTTGAAATACTATTATTCCGCCGCTTTGTGAAATCATTAAATACTTCAAGATAAACAAAAGAATCGAATGCATAGTATTTCCACGAGAAATAGTGGTGTCTTCGTTGCCGGATTTTTTTCATACTCGAGAACAACCAGTGGAAATTAAGAATTTTGAACTGAATATTGCTCACGCTAAATTTTTTGAAATAATTTCCTACAACGACATGAATATCTCATCCGTTCAACGAGTGGAAGGAGTTTTGAAATCTATCTCTACAGACGGACTAAATGGAGAGGAAAAACGAGCACTCGACCATATCTGTGCGAAATTCGCGTTTATAAACGTTTATAAACATTCAATTCAACTCAAAAGAACAACAACCCTTGTGTACACAAAACCGTACAGACTTCCTCAATCACAGAAACTACAAATCGAGAAACAAATTTAAAAAATGTTAAACGACAAAATAATAAAAGCCGCTAGATCTCCATGCTCATCACCACTACTGATAGAATCAAAAAAATCAGACGAAAACGGTGAAAGCAAGTGGAGAGTTGTTACTGACTATAAATTACCGAATAAATGTCCGGAGGATGAAAAATTTCCTATAGCGAATATCAACGTAATTTCAGATTCACTTTCCGGCGCAATTTATTTTTCCCATATTGGTCTAGCACAAGGATATTACCAAATTGAACTCGACCCAGCTTGTAGAGAGTATACAGATTTCACCCCGAATGCAAGGCAATATCAAATGACCAGATTGCCAATAGGAGCCAAAGAAAGTCCCAGTGTATTCTCAAGGGCTTTAACTATGGCTATGACAAGTTTAAATTTTGAATGCTGTTTTGTTTACTCAGACGATTCAACGAAAGTTTTGCACAGGTTGTGGAAGGTAAATCTTAAACACAACCCGAGCAAATTTCAGTTTTTCAGAAAAGAAATCATCTATTTAGTTCACGAAATTTTCGCGTCAGGAGTATCTCCCGACCCGTCAAAAATGTCGGCATTACAACAATATCCAGTACCCAAAAACGTACAGGAAACGAAACGTTTTGTAGCTTTTGCTAATTATTACAGGTCGTTCATTACAAATTTTGTTCATATCACATTACCTCTGAACAAACTTTCCAGAAAAATGGAAACTTTATCTGGACTAATGAATGTCAGCTCAAAACACTTTCATACTGAGAACCGATCCCTCAAAAATTGCCATTTGAGGAGTACTTTGTAACGGAAACAATAAACCAATTGCATATGCCAGTAGAACATTGAATAAAGCAGAAAGAGATTATAGCATTATAGAACTAGAGCTTCTGGCTATAGTTTGCTCAGTGAAGCACAGATCATATTTGTACGCCAGAAAAATTTTAATAGAGACCGATCAAAGACCTCTCATAATTTTGTATGGCTCATATCAACCATCTAGTGAAATTTCGACTTGTTTTAGATGAATATGACTGTGTAGTACAGTACGGTAAGGGAAATTCAAACGTTTCAGACGCTCTTTCTCAAGTAGAAATACCATCTGACGACTTGAAAGAAATGTCCAGAAAAACTGATGCCTCTGTGAATGTTATAACACGTGAACGAACGAAGACAACTCGACTGTAGACGATGAGAGTGGGACTGATCACCCCGGAACTGTCGAAGTTTTGAAAAAAAACCTTATAACTTAACTGAATTGAAAATATTGAGCAAAACAATTCAATACGCTACGGAAGTCACAAAAGCAATTTAAGTTCATGAACGATGATTTAATATATGACGCAAGCTTGCATATTATATATTTAAATAAGATCAGCCTCATATCTTCGAAATATGTTAAAAGACTGTCAAGAGTTGACCGGGCAAGAAAATATTCCAGTAATATCAATCGATAAGAATAACAATTTATCTGCAGATATAATCAAGTATGTTTCAAGAATCTTTACGAAGTTGAAAACAAAAATAACATTCATAAACAAATGCCAAATAATTAACTATTACGCAACTAGACAATTTATTTTTAATGATGTTACATTCTGTACAAGGGAGGCCATGGCGGTATCAATAGAATGTATAACAACATCAAAATGTATTACAACAGGAAAGAAACTATATAATGACGTAGACAATTTTGTGAAAATCTACGATGACTGACAAAGATACAAACACTCTAAACCAATTATAGAATTCCTGAATATAACAACAGCATCATACACATTCGAGAAAATATTCTTAGATTTAATTGGACATATTGAACAAGAGAACAATAAATATAATTTGGCATTACAATGTGACTTGTTAAAATTTGTGGAGACATTTGCTGTTGCGTCTTTATCGGTCATTCATTATAAAATACTATTATTATTATCATTAGTGTTGGCATGGAGCGACTCTTGAGGGCGCATGCCCAATACCCGAAGTAGCACACTCTTCTCTAGCACGAACTACAGTAGAAAAATCGCATCCAGAAATGTTCAACCCGTAAAAAGTATTATATATCCTTACTTGTGCTACATCTCAACTTCGTACAATCAAGACTCTGTGTCGTCAAAGACTGTTTGATAAAGTTAATTAACTTCCGTTTGTTGTGCAATCCATTGAGCTGAAAGAAAGAAGACTCTGAGAAAGGGCCCTTTCAGAAACCGGGAGTTGTGCAAGAAAGAAGGTAAGTCGCTTTATGCCACAAAAAGTAATACAGTCCACTCTTGTTGAAATATTCATTATTTTTCGAGTATTCGAAGACGCGACATTTGCACTACCAAATAAAGAAGCAGTATCTGTAGCAAAATCATTCGTAAACAATTTCGTTTTGCAATACGGAATTCTAAAACAAAGTCTCTCGGACCAAGGTACCGAATTCATGAATTGAGTAATCGTCGAAATGTATAAATCACAAGATATAAAATAACTCAATTCATGTGCATACCACCCACAGACAATGAGAGAAAAGAAAATTAACACAAACATCTAGGCTCGTACTTAAGTAAGCAGACATCTAAATGCAAGCACTTGGCTTTCTTCTTGGTGTTTTTCATACAACACAACGGTTCTTACAGAAACAAAATATTCTCCATACGAGCTAGTTTTTGTACATTCACCGAATTTACCAACTAACATTGGTGTAAATATTGATCCTCTGTATACTTTCGATGACTATCCTCTAGAATTGAAACACCGTCTTGAAAATTGAACACATTTTATGATATGATTTTTCAAATACAAAATTTACAATGAAAAAAAATGTATCAGAATGAACATTTAGCATATAAACTTGGTTTGGAATATTTGAATGAAATAATATGGGAATGTTGGAAGATTTGCATGGGGCAAATATGTCTCTAGATGAAGCCAGAACCGAAATAGAGACGGATATAAATGGAAAGTGTGGTGAAGGGATCCCTAAAGCCTTCTACTCGAGCTCCAGAGAGGAACTGAACGACGGTATCGTGGTAGAAAGAGATCTTATGACCTTTCAAACACCGAAGTCATATCTGACTCCAATATGAAAGACAGACAATCGAAAATGACAAAGTTAGATTGATTATTCTGTTTCAGCTTTGCTCTCATCGCAATTGAGATCACAGCAAGGCCATATCGAATGCAAGTGATGATATA
Source organism: Zygogramma bicolorata (assembly GCA_032362365.1). Classification (NCBI taxonomy): domain Eukaryota; kingdom Metazoa; phylum Arthropoda; class Insecta; order Coleoptera; family Chrysomelidae; genus Zygogramma; species Zygogramma bicolorata. The sequence continues at coordinate 346,410 of JAVJAQ010004475.1, read as the reverse complement.
TGATGATAGTTCAGGCAGATAGGTCTCTAGATGGAGCCAGAACCGAAATAGAGACGGATATAAATGGAAAGTGTGGTGAAAGGATCCCTAAAGCCTTCTACTCGAGCTCCAGAGAGGAACTGAACGACGGTATCGTGGTAGAAAGAGATCTTATGACCTTTCAAACACCGAAGTCATATCTGACTCCAATATAAAAGACAGACAATCGAAAATGACAAAGTTAGATTGATTATTCTGTTTCAGCTTTGCTCTTATCGCAATTGAGATCACAGCAAGGCCATATCGAATGCAAGTGATGATATATGATGATAGTTCAGGCAGATAGGTCTCGAGATGAAGCCAGAACCGAAATAGAGACGGATATAAATGGAAAGTGTGGTGAAAGGATCCCTAAAGCCTTCTACTCGAGCTCCAGAGAGGAACTGAACGACGGTATCGTGGTAGAAAGAGATCTTATGACCTTTCAAACACCGAAGTCATGTCTGACTCCAATATGAAAGACAGACAATCGAAAATGACAAAGTTAGATTGATTATTCTGTTTCAGCTTTGCTCTTATCGCAATTGAGATCACAGCAAGGCCATATCGAATGCAAGTGATGATATATGATGATAGTTCAGGCAGATAGGTCTCTAGATGGAGCCAGAACCGAAATAGAGACGGATTTAAATGGAAAGTGTGGTGAAAGGATCCCTAAAGCCTTCTACTCGAGCTCCAGAGAGGAACTGAACGACGGTATCGTGGTAGAAAGAGATCTTATGACCTTTCAAACACCGAAGTCATGTCTGACACCAATATGAAAGACAGACAATCGAAAATGACAAAGTTAGATTGATTACTCTGTTTCAGCTCTGCTCTTATCGCAATTGAGATCACAGCAAGGCCATATCGAATGCAAGTGATGATATATGATGATAGTTCAGGCAGATAGGTCTCTAGATGGAGCCAGAACCGAAATAGAGACGGATATAAATGGAAAGTGTGGTGAAAGGACCCCTAAAGCCTTCTACTCGAGCTTCAGAGAGGAACTGAACGACGGCATCGTGGTAGAAAGAGATCTTATGACCTTTCAAACACCGAAGTCATATCTGACTCTGATATGAAAGACAGACAATCGAAAAATGACAAAGTTAGATTGATTATTCTGTTCCTGCTTTGCTCTCATCGCAATTGAGATCACAGCAAGGCCATATCGAATGCAAGTGATGATATATGATGATAGTTCAGGCAGATAGGTCTCTAGATGGAGCCAGAACCGGAATAGAGACGGATATGAATGGAAAGTGTGGTGAAAGGATCCCTAAAGCCTTCTACTCGAGCTCCAGAGAGGAACTGAACGACGGTATCGTGGTAGAAAGAGATCTCATGACCTTTCAAACACCGAAGTCATGTCTGACTCCAATATGAAAGACAGACAATCGAAAATGACAAAGTTAGATTGATTATTCTGTTTCAGCTTTGCTCTTATCGCAATTGAGATCACAGCAAGGCCATATCGAATGCAAGTGATGACATATGATGATAGTTCAGGCAGATAGGTCTCTAGATGGAGCCAGAACCGAAATAGAGACGGATATAAATGGAAAGTGTGGTGGAAGGATCCCTAAAACCTTCTAGTCGAGCTTCAGAGAGGAACTGAGGATCATATAGCAGCACAACCATTGGTTATTCAGAGAGAATATACATATAGGAGCATGCACATAATATTTTGATTTCAATTAACAGTATTATGAATATATAAAAGTAACTGAGCTGGTTTCAAGTACTCATTTATTCTATAACATTAATGAAATATCAATCGCTTGCATGCTTTTGTACACTATAAAAATATAAAAGAACTAACTGAACAATAAACAGATTACATTCACCTCTAGTAACACAGCAGTCGAATATATACTAAACCAACTGAAACTAGGAAATAAATATCGATATTTTCATGCTTTATTCTGTAAAATATAACTTATTGATTGCACAAGAAGAGCAGATGTTGAACTGATGGACATTGAAACCGAATAGTTTTCAATATAGTAACACATTTGGGATGAATATAAACTCAAGACCTAACAATAAATTATAGAACAGAAAAATCATTCTACATTCGAATGATAGGTACTTTGGAATGATATCACTAATTTCAATTTCTCCAGTTTTTTTTCCTGATATTTCATTCAAGTTCATGAGCAAACAAATGTCTGTTTATTGATTTTGTTACCATTTCTTCGAAACATACTCCATGTTCACAATTGATTAATATGAATTTCACCACACCTGAAACTGGCAGGTCTATATTCTCGCACATAATACAAGCAGAACAACATTCGTTATTCCTCTTCCCAAAATATCTAATCCAGTTGGTCCTGACTCGTTGAGACCTATCAGTATTCTTTGTACCTTATCTAAGGCATTCGAAAGAATTATTCTCACCCAGATCAGTACTAACTTAGAGTCCAACAGCATCATTCCTTCTTGTCAACAGGGTTCAGACCCCATCACAGCTGTGTTACTGCGCTAATCAAGGTCACAGATGATATTTTCACCGCAACCGAGGATAATAAACTAACTGCTCTCGTGATGTTGGATTATACCAAGGCTTTCGACAGAATCAATCATCAGTTGTTATTGTCCTTACCGCATTATATCGGCTTCTCTATCACCGCGGTCTCTTTACTGAAATCATATTTACTGAACAGATCGCAAGCGGTTATTCTGGAGAGTAACTGTTCCAACTTTCTGAATATTGAAAATGTAGTGCCCCAGGGTTCTTTACTCGGTCCGATATCATTCACAATTTACACCTACGAGTTCCGAAATCACATTCGATTCAGTAATCACCACTATTATGCTAACGATACCCAGATTTATATTTTATTTCCAGAAAAAAATCTAGCTCAAGCCAATCTTCAACTGAACTCAGATCTGAAAGATATCTTATCTATATCTAATAAGTTTTGCCTCTCTATAAACCCCTCCAAATCATCTGCAATCCTTTTCGGTAGGAAATTTGCCCGTAGACGTGCTTTAGATTCCTTTGTCATCAAACTTGGTGCTGAAATAATTCCCTTTTCTGACAGTTCCAAGAATCTAGGAGTCGTTCTTGATTCATCCCTCTCGTTCGCTGGCCACATTAACTTGATTATTAGACGTGCATTCTGTAATTTGAAATTGATATACACCATTCGGAAAATACTTAATAATAAACGAAGCGAAATCTTGCTATGCGAATCCCTAGTTCTCTCACATTTAAATTATGCGGATGTTATCTTTACCAAAAGAAACGCGTCTAGGTTACAGTTGGTTCAGAATTCATGTATTCGTCTGATCTGCGGTTTACGCAGACGGGATCACATATCTGCCCCCCTGAAAGAAACTGGTTGGTGAAATGTTGAGAAAAGAATTCTTTTACACTCTTGTACACTTTTCCACAAAATAATAACGACCCAAAAACCATCGTACCTGTACCGTAATAGTATATTATGCAACGATCGTGTAATAACCATTACATGAGAGTTGCATACGCTATTTCATCTACAGCCAATAAATAATGAAGAACTAAAAATATTATATTATCAGGTATTTATATTGAACACATTAATAGTAGGTAATAAATCGTATTTCTTTGAAAAATTCTACAAAATTATAATTAATGGTATATCCACGAAAAATACAACAATGAGAAATGAAAAGAAAAAAAAATGAAAATTTTTTGCCGAGGTCAGGATTTGAACCCGGACGTTTCTAATCAAAGCTCTCGCCATTGACTACTCGACCATGATAGCTCATTCGATTTGGTCGAAAATAAAAACATATGTGTTGTCAAATGAAAAATATAATCCTTTCGATTGTATTTTTTTCTTGTCTGAAACATCTGTGGAGGAGTCGCTGGTATTTCTTCTATATCACTGCTAAAAGACATTTTCATTCGATTATCGAAAATTGACTAAATTCTTCAAAAATCCAATACCTACTGATTTTGACTTGACAAACGTCAAAATGTAAAGCTTGCACATCATGCTTGATCGAGAAATAATGGGTTTCTATTGGTTGAAAATCTGTATCGTAATGAAAATCTGTATCGTAATGGATTTCATTATAAAACGGGTTGTAGGCATATAAGTGTATTTTAGAGTACGGGTGTAGATAAAATAACTTTTCGAAGTGATGTTCACAACCTTAACCTAAGTCCAGACTTACCCCACCCTCGCACACCACTGCCCAGTTTCAATCGTCTTTCAGTTACTACATTACCCGGCTTTACAATAGGATTCCCGTAGAACTAAAATGTTTGTCTATACCAAGCTTCAAGCAAAATCTGAAAAAAAAACTCTTTTCTGACATTATTTCATTTTGATTTTTGCAATTAATTATACCACATGAGTGGCTTGTCAATTGAAATATTTGAATTTCATTCACTTGTTATTTTTTCCTTGGCGTTTCTGGATGTGTTTCTAAGAATTGGTGGTTATAATTTTTTTCTCTTTGATATGCAAAATTGTTTCTGATTTGTATGCATCTTAGGCGACACATACTGCTATGATAAGTGTTGATATGTTTAGGTTGAGTGGAAGATAGCACTTGTTTGACTCTCCGTGAGTTCGAACAAGAGCTAACTCTGCCTTTTGATAGATTTTATTTGTTAGTATGTCATGGTTTTGAATTTGTAATGTGTATTCATCTATCAATAAAAAACAATTATTATTATTATTATTTATTATTAGAAGATACAGGGAAAAGGTCTGAACCATTGAAAACTGAACTTGGCGGGCGATCGGACTGAAATGATCCCAAAAAATACGAGTGAAACGGAATTGCACACGCCACATGCTCAGTCATTCAGGGCGGGAAATATATCTCCACCATAATTATTTAATATTGGAAATTGTCACAATATCTTCGTGTTCTAGTAGTGAATGGTATATTGATTGTCATTAACAATCAATACATCTCTGATAAAGAAACCCAGTGTCAATCAACTATAACCTGTGACAATAAAACCGTTTCTCGGGGTAAATGTATCTAGTGACTATGGGAGTTGAGCTTCAATAACAGCAATTACTCAAGTGTCAAGTTTTATTTTAGTTATTTTCCGAATTTATGAGTAAACTTCATTTTCACAGTTGAAAAAATTGTTTTATTTGAAATATAACTTCAAATCAAAATTTAATGAAAATCGACTATGTCGCAGAAATGTCCGAGCACTGTGATTAGTGACTCATGATGATTGGAACTGTTGATCAATAGTTCCTTATCCGACTCTAACAAATACAATCACAAACATCATGTACATGTTCGTCCATTCGTCCCGAGTCGTTTCAGGGTCGGAAATTTGGAACAGATCTCACTCGGAACTGTGACTGAAAATCACGGCTACTTTCAGTTAGTCGGAACTGTTCACTCCTGTGACGGGTCTGTCACAGTGACAAAATCACAGATCGTCAAATCACAACACATTTCTAATTCTACCTCTACCTGCAACACCCTGTGCTACCCCTCAACCAGATTGTTGTCATCTAGACTGCTAAACTGCAGAGTCCTAACGTGACTTTGATGGCACGAGTGACCATTCAGGTCCTCGCTTACCCCCACAAGTGCAAAATAGGGTCTGCGACCTCTATAACGCTTTTAACATTCTCCGTTAGAGTATGAACCAGGCTGTCCTGCAGTGTTCCGGGTTCAAACTCCCGAACTGACTTCGGCTCTTTTTCATTCTCGGTGCAATCTGACACTGGACTTATTCAGCAGTTTCAAGTAGCCGTGAGAAGTTCAACCTTTACTTTTCAATGGGAACATACCTTTATGCATTTGACTCAAAGAAGTTGGCCAATTTACTTCTGGAATATCTGGAAAGTTTTTGAAAGAATTTTCACCAAAGATCCCATAGTAACACGTCAAGAGTTTGATATAGCTTCTTTTCCCTTTTAACCCCGTTAGGCAATTGATTTCAATAAAAAACGAAACATGTCTTCTATCATTTCAGTTAAAGAATATTTATGCAAAATTTGAAGAAGATTGGACTAAGGCATCACGTTCTTCAATAGAATATTTGGTCCGATTTTCACCCCCTTAGGGATGAAATTTCGAAAAACTCCTCTTATTGGATGTCTAAGTCATACAAAGAACACACCCTTCAAGTTTCAAATCTCTACGATCAGCGGTTAAGGCTGTGTTGATTCAGCCCCAAAATAACTTTCTACCCCTTATCAACCTCGCTAGGCGATGTACTGATAGGGACCAACATTTTTGGTGACATTTTGTTCGTCTACACCGAACCGTTTAGTCAAGGCACACCGTTGAAGCATCACATCTCGCCCGCTTTCCTCCGACTTGATTTACATATACGAGATTATTTCTCACTGGAATTTTGTTTAATCCTTGTAACGTAGTTACATAAGGTAACTGTTACTTCAGATTTGCCAGACTAATTCAGTGGAGATTGGCGTGGTATTCTTTGGACTGACTTGCCAGTATCGAATTTAGGTTGGTGTCAAGCAAGGATCTTGAAATTAATTTTGGCTGGACGCCAGAAATTTAGAAGGTTAAAAATTCAAACTTCCCTAATATAGATGAAGATAATTTTTTAAGATAATTTCCTTCTATGTTGAACAAAACAATGAAACACTAAGCAACTATGTATGGTGTATAATGAACAACAACATGTAACATGAATAAAACAATTTGTATGTATTTTGTATGATGGTTCAGTTATTGATATACCTTGTCTGGTATGTAGTTCGTGAACTCTGGTTATATGGGTTGCGGTGGTGGCTTACTCGATCTTCTCTGCTTTATGGTGGCTGGATCAGGTTTCCTTGTCTCGGGCTACTATATTCACCCTGATGTTCCTGGGAGAAGTCAAGCTACTATATTCACCCTAGTATTTCTGGTAGACTCTCGGGTTTGTACTTGCAGTTCAGTAGCTGGGCTTGGACTCACCGTAGTTGTTGTATCATGAAAATGATATTGTAGAGTTATAAACGAACCAGATAGTTGTATACCAGACTTGAACCTTGGATGACTGACGTAACTAGCTAGTGTCTCTCAGCAATTATATAATTCAAAGATATTTGTGTGAAACGGTGAAATATAAGATATCCTTACAACTATGATATTAAATTGAAGCTCTGAAATGATATTTCAACACGTGTTGAGACTATGATTCATTACTGAATTTATGAACAGTTAGAGCTAGTTACACATGTGTTCAAGATATAAATGAAGAATGTCTGCTAACGATATGTGAATTATTACGATTATTGATATCTACAAGTGAATGATTATGAAAAAAAAAGTAGAGATAGGAAAGATATTGAGATAGTAAAGATATTCAGAGAATTTTTACTTCCTGTTGTTTGGAATCAAAATATCTGATAATGTGATAAAGAAGTTCCGAGAAAAGATATTCAAATACTACTTCACAAAATCTTTCGTAATCCAAGTTTCAAGTGCAATAAACTTTGAGTGCAACAAATAGGACTGACTCGAAATAGATATTTTCAAAGAGCTAAAGTAAAGATAAGGGAACGGTAAATACTTAAATCAGGAACAAAATTTCTGACTTAAGGAACGACAAAATTTTCGACTTTCAAGAAAATATGCCCACTGGACCCTATGACTTAAAAGAAAATGACTCGAGGTGAGTTAAAACACACAATTACTGATTTTATGGAAAAGAAAAAAATGTGTGAATCAATACTCACCTAGAATCATCTCCAGCCTGGATGTATAGGATACCATGTGGGTTACTGGGTTTTCAATATATTTTTCCAAACAGGAATCAACTTTCAGCCTCTATTCCGAACAAATTGATTGTGATCCTTTCAGAATTTCATTCGTCATTCGGCCAAATGCTGTGAAAATAAAAACGCAGTCAAATTCTTAAAAATCAGAAATTTTCGTTTCACGAAATTGTGAAAACTAAATTGATACGTCTCTGGCGATAATAACCTGAAAATATCAATAAATGGAATCGATAATCACTTGAATGTTGAAGGATTACAAAGATAAATCAAGATAAAGATTACGTGAAGGTATGCTTGCCACCATTGGCTAAAATTGTTGAACAGAAGATAAGAAATTGTGGGAACTCTTTTCACATACCTGATATTACATTCAAGACAACAAACACTTCATGAAAACTTTTTGTGGAAAAAGGAAGATAATGTAGAGATATTAAGATAACGTGAAAACAAATTTTGCGATCAAATCTCAAAAACAATGTTGCCTCGATGATAGCCTAATTAGAAGAGAGCTTGATGAGCTTCTCCCTTTTCGACAATTTTCGACAGATTTCAATTCGGTCATGCGCGATTAATGGCCCAAAGCCAACATGGCGTTTTTGTTGCTGAACAAAAATTCTGATGATTCAGCCATTCTCCGCTAGATGCTCTAGTATGCATGAACTCGCTATTATTGATTAATGTGAAGTTTCCACTTTCGAACGATAGATGATGGGCTCATATGAATAATAATTTTACTCATTATAAATGATGTAACGATTATTCGTTACATATCCCCCTTCCTCCACAAAAAAAAATTCGAAGCAGAGCATTGAATTTTTTTTTATGTGATAATAAGATAAGATAGTTGAAATGAAATGAAAATGTAAGTTATAGCATTGACAAAGATAAAACTTCACTCCCTGAACTGTAGACAGGTTAAAAGAGAGAAGCTAACGGAAGATGCAATGTCTGGCAACTCCCAGACGAGGAGACAGTATAGCCAGAAGTCATTCCAAGCAATCTGGTTTGGATGCTCTCTTCGCTGCTGGATATTATAAGCTGCGCCGGTGAGAAACATCCCTATCCACTCATCCCCAGAATACTTGAAACAACAACCAACCACCCTAAATCCCGATCAGGAAATCCCCAGACAGTGCAGTTGCGGTGAAAGAAAAAAAAGGATAATGTTTCATTATTAACTTAACCAGCTGTCACCTTCAACTGGGGTGAGATATAGTACCACCAAACTGAAATAGTGAAAAGAAGTTTCACTAGAACAAGGGAAAAAAATATTTGGGATACCCTCATTTCTTCCTTGGTGCTGTGAACAAGTCCCCAGATGTGACAGATCCATGGAGCTCAGGATCCCCCAGTAGCATTGCCCGGCCGCCCTTAGGCGGGCTTCACGCGCTGACCGGCCTAGGCCTCCACGCTAGACAATACCCCCAGGTTCACCCTTCCATAGACCCCGCTAGTGAACTAGCTGTCACATCTGAGCGGTGCTTTACACCCCACCAAAGTGAGTCCCTATGAAAAAAATTTAAAGGGAATCATCCTTTTTTCTTACAGGAAAGGGGTAAAACCTCCAAATAACTCCTTCATTAGAGTATCTATTGCGGGATATGTAGTAAAATTGGGAAAGGAATAGGGAAACACATTTCAGACAAGACATTATGAAAGCTAGAGCTGTTCATCAAAACTGTTTGCGATGGTATGGCAATTTAACGCAAGGCAGATAATGCTATGTATACAAAACGGTAAATAGGTAAACAAGTGTAGTTAGAATTTATCAATATCAACTATCTGAATAGACTTCTGCTCCCAATAAGCAAACTATTTCCCGAAATCGATAATATCGAAGATATTCACATATACAAGATAATTTGAGCATGTCTCAAAGATAAGGTAGGTACTATGCGCAAGATATATTTCAGAAATTTAGATGAGTAAGTGCAAGAATCCGCATAAGATAAGTAGACCGGAAAATTGCATCTACACAAAACATGATTCAGATAGTGATACCATAAAATATTCAGATAGTGATACTATAAAATACCATGACACTTGATAGTTCCAAAAAATATCTGCCTCAAGGTTGAAGCTAAGAAAGTCAAAGATCAGTTCAGTAAGCTGTGCAACTCCGGAAAAGTTCTGACTTGAGGAAATTACAATTTAGCATAACAGGATTATTTCAAAGATATGAAAATTTGCCTATAGTCACTGAAACAATAAAAATCATTTACGGTACAAGTTAATTTCCATAAGAAAATAGTAGGCAGGACTAGGTATACGTATATGAAAATTTTCATAAGGAAAAATGTTCAGGCAAATATCCAAGTGATGTATTTCTTCATTTAATTGAAGAATTTGAAATAAGATCCTCCGTTATGAGAAGTCATGCAAGCTGTAATGTTCAATGAAACCATTCAAAGATATTCTGAAATGCTGTACCATCAAAGATAGTTTGTAATAGAGTCATGTTAAAACATACTGATCCAAAATTCAGAGATGAAAACAGAAAACGATAACGGTATTTAATAGTTTTCTTCTTTCCAAGATTTATTCATTGTCGAAGAAAGAAACTAGAATTCATGAGTGGAAAAGTCAAGTAATCTGATCATACCTTTAGTGAAACAAATACTTTCCGGGCTAGTACCCACGACGAACGTTGAATTACACACTGCAGCTATGACTTCGAAAACTGGTGTTATTTCAATTACCCAAATGGTCTCAATTGAGAACTTATGCAGATAGTAGATCAAAAACTGAAGAAGTTAATCTCTTGGAAAGAGAATACTTGTTAAGATGTTAGTAACTGAGCTGATTCAAAATGTTCACATAAAAATACGCTCTAAATTGATTCAAAATATATTTAAAGTGGCCAAATGACGGAGTTTTACCGACAGGTTGGTATATGCCCCTACAGCGATAGTCTTAAGCCGTACACTGCGCAGCTAAGATATTTAATCTACTTCATTATCTGAATCTTGGTCAGTCTGTGGTTCAGGATCATCATCAGAATCAAGAAAGGTAGGATCAGGTTTCAAATCTTTCACATGCCAATTGCCAAGATCAGTGCCACTATCATTTTTAAGGGAATAAACCAAAGGGGAAAGAACTTTATCAACAATACAAGGAATAAACTTAGGGGCAAATTTTGCAGAAAATGAGTTTTCCGCTTTAGATAAAACATAGTTTTTCTTCAATACTCTATCTCCTGGTTTGTACTTAGTTTCCCTTTTCCTGAGATTGTAAATTTTAGCATTCTGATCATAAGCTTTCCGAATTCGCTCACGAACTTTGGTGAAAATTTCTGGTAATTTTTGAGGATCATCAATCCTAGAATTTTTTTCTGTGATTGTGACTATGTTATTGGAATTTTCTGCAATTTGACCGTAATATTCCCCTGAGATCGGCACATTTCTTCCAAAAGTTAAAAATGCCGCTGAATAACCAGTAACATCACTTTTTGAGGTACGTATTGCCTGTGCAATTTTGTGAATTGAGAGATCCCATGTTTCGTGATTCTCTTTAATATATGATCTTATGGCAGTTACAATAACTTTATTTTGCCTTTCAGTGGCATTAATTTGGGGGTGATACCTAGCGGTATACCAGATCTTTTGAACTTTGTATTCGGACATGAAAGATTTGAACTCTTTACTAGCAAAAACTGATCCATTGCCACAAGCAAAAATTTGTGGTACGCCAAAGATAAGAAAAACTTGATTCTCTATGAATTTGATGATGGCCCTAGATGTGGCATTAGGTAAGGGTTGTACTAAAACAAATTTTGTAAACCAGTCTACTACTACTAAAACATACTGATTTCCATTTTTGGACCTAGGATATGGTCCAAAAAGATCTGCTGATATCAATTGAAACGGAAAATTTATATCTTTATAGGAACCCATTAATCCAGCCTGAGGCAAATTTGATGGCTTGCATGTGGCACAAATAGAACATTTACGAACATAACGATAAACACTTTTCCTTAGGCCAGGCCAATAATATAGTTCTTGAATACGAGATAATGTCTTTGAAATACCCAAATGACCTGCAGTTTCATCATCATGAAACATTTTCAACACATCCAACCTATTTTCCGTAGGTACGACAATTTTCCACTAAGATAAGTTACTCAACAATTTCTCCTTAGAAAGTATATGCTTATAAAAAATGTTTTGTTCCACTCTAAAAGTAGGATATATATCCGGAATCCGGATTTTCCTCAACCTTTCTGCACATGTCTGTATACCATTTATCTGGTTTTAAGGTAGATAGATTTAAAACTGCTGCTTCTGTAGGAGCTCGAGATAGTGCATCTGCTACTACATTGAGAGTACCTCTTCTGTGCTCGATATCAAATGAATATTGTGACAATTTAACTGCCCATCTTGTCAATCGACCAGAAGGGTTAGACATATTATTTAACCAGATCAAACTAGCACAATCTGTAATAACTTTGAAATGGGTACCTTCAATGTAACATCTAAATTTCTCAATGCCAAAAATCACAGCAAGGAGTTCCTTCTCTGTAGCAGAATATTTGCGTTGACATTTATTTGAAGTTTTACTTGCATAAGCTATTGGATGTTCAATGCCATCGGTTTCTTGATACAGAACCGAACCAACTCCTGTATTCGTATTCGAGCCCCACGTTGAGCGCCAATTATGTAACGTAGTTACATAAGGTAACTGTTACTGCAGATTTGCCAGACTAATTCAGTGGAGATTGGCGTGGTATTCTTTGGACTGACTTGCCAGTATCGAGTTTAGGTTGGTGTTAAGGAAGGATCTTGAAATTAATTTTGGCTGGACGCCAGAAATTTAGAAGGATAAAAATTCAAACTTCCCTAATATAGATAAAGATAATTTTTTAAGATAATTTCCTTCTATGTTGAACAAAACAATGAAACACTAAGCAACTATGTATGGTGTATAATGAACAACAACATGTAACATGAATAAAACAATTTGTATGTATTTTGTATGATGGTTCAGTTATTGATATACCTTGTCTGGTATGTAGTTCGTGAACTCTGGTTATATGGGTTGCGGTGGTGGCCTACTTGATCTTCTCTGCTTTATGGTGGCTGGATCAGGTTTCCTTGTCTCGGGCTACTATATTCACCCTGATGTTTCTGGAAGACGTAGGGCTACTATATTCACCCTGATGTTCCTGGGAGAAGTCGGGCTACTATATTCACCCTAGTATTTCTGGTAGACTCTCGGGTTTAGACTTGCAGTTCAGTAGCTGGGCTTGGACTCACCGTAGTTGTTGTATCATGAAAATGATATTGCAGAGCTATAAACGAACCAGATAGTTGTATACCAGACTTGAACCTTGGATGACTGACGTAACTAGCTAGTGTCTCTCAGCAATTATATATTTCAAAGATATTTGTGTAAAACGGTGAAATATAAGATATCCTTACAACTATGATATTAAATTGAAGCTCTAAAATGATATTTCAACACGTGTTGAGACTATGATTCATTACTGAATTTATGAACAGTTAGAGCTAGTTACACATGTGTTCAAGATATAAATGAAGAATGTCTACTAACGATATGTGAATTATTACGATTATTGATATCTACAAGTGAATGATTATGGAAAAAAAGTAGAGATAGGAAAGATATTGAGATAGTAAAGATATTCAGAGAATTTTTACTTTCTGTTGTTTGGAATCAAAATATCTGATAATGTGATAAAGAAGTTCCGAGAAAAGATATTCAAATACTACTTCACAAAATCTTTCGTAATCCAAGTTTCAAGTGCAATAAACTTTGAGTGCAACAAATAGGACTGACTTAAAATAGATATTTTCAAAGAGCTAAAGTAAAGATAAGGGAACGGTAAATACTTAAATCAGGAACAAAATTTCTGACTCAAGGAACGACAAAATTTTCGACTTTCAAGAAAATATGCCCACTGGACCCTATGACTTAAAAGAAAATGACTCGAGGTGAGTTAAAACACACAATTACTGATTTTATGGAAGAGAAAAAAATGTGTGAATCAATACTCACCTAGAATCATCTCCAGCCTGGATGTACAGGATACCATGTGGGTTACTGGGTTTTCAATATATTTTTCCAAACAGGAATCAACTTTCAGCCTCTATTCCGACCAAATTGATTGTGATCCTTTCAGAATTCCTTTCGTCATTCGGCCAAATGCTGTGAAAATAAAAACGCAGTCAAATTCTCAAAAATCAGAAATTTTCGTTTCACGAAATTGTGAAAACTAAATTGATACGTCTCTGGCGATAATAACCTGAAAATATCAATAAATGGAATCGATAATCACTTGAATGTTGAAGGATCACAAAGATAAATCAAGATAAAGATTACGTGAAGTTATGCTTGCCACCATTGGCTAAAATTGTTGAACAGAAGATAAGAAATTGTGGGAACTCTTTTCACATACCTGATATTCCATTCAAGACAACAAACACTTCATGAAAACTTTTTGTGGAAAAAGGAAGATAATGTAGAGATATTAAGATAACGTGAAAACAAATTTTGCGATCAAATCTCAAAAACAATGTTGCCTCGATGATAGCCTAATTAGAAGAGAGCTTGATGAGCTTCTCCCTTTTCGACAATTTTCGACAGATTTTGCGATCAAATCTCAAAAACAATGTTGCCTCGATGATAGCCTAATTAAAAGAGAGCTTGATGAGCTTCTCCCTTTTCGACAATTTTCGACAGATTTCAATTCGGTCATGCGCGATTAATGGCCCAAAGCCAACATGGCGTTTTTGTTGCTGAACACAAATTCTGATGATTCAGCCATTCTCCGCTAGATGCTCTAGTATGCATGAACTCACTATTATGATTAATGTGAAGTTTCCACTTTCGAACGATAGATGATGGGCTCATATGAATAATAATTTTACTCATTATAAATGATGTAACGATTATTCGTTATATCCTATGATGAAATATAGCCTTCTATACTACTCCTGAATAGTGTAGCTTTCTGTTAGTGAAAGGATTTTCATAATCGGATCAATATTTACGAAGATTACCTACATACAAAGTCAGAAACGAACCTCTTCCTAATATAACTATAGATTATATTAGTATAGTATAGTATAGTATAGTATAGAGTGTAACCTAACCATTTACTTTTTGACAAAAGTCTTTTTCGTCTTGGCACGGCAGTGATGACATATTATGTACTGTTTAGGACAAGTAGCTATTCGAAACTTTATGTGCAGTTTACTTTGCAACCGGTTGAGGAACAAATTTCCGTACACCTCCTTTTGCGGTATTTTGATTAACACCGGCTGCTGACCGCCTGACAGAATCACGTGTTCCAATCCGTAATTCAAATATCAAGTATGGAGTATCATACTTCAACAAATTAGTTGAAGTAATAAAGAAAAATGAAGGGACACCATAAGTCTGTGTCACCCGGTATAGGGGTATCTTGAATAATAATTATTTCTGTGAAGAGTATAAAATTTTAGGTCTCTTTCTCCCTCTGAATCGATATGAGAGTACAATTTTCACAAATGAAACTTCAGCTACTTAATAAGAACTTGACGATATGTTTATATTATGTACACAAAGACTCTGGATGAAACATAAAATGACAGAAAGAGTATGTCTTAAACAACTACTTATAGCATAGAAGTAAAGCATATGAATCATAACGACTCAACGAATACTTCTGTACGATAGCTTCCAAATCAACAGAACATTCGAACCCAACAACTAACTACAACCAATACATGTCTAAAATCCATATTAAAAAAATCTTCTAATCGAACCCAACCAATACAAAGACATAAAAAAATAAAAAGACCTCAGACATCGATGAACTTTCTGCTAGCATTTTTGAAAATATTCCTGATGAGGCTCTTGATATTCTGACATCACTTATTAACCAATCATTCAACTTAGGCCTGTTTCCAGAATTTCTAAAAATTTCTGTTGTAGTCTCTATCCACAAAAGTGGAGATTTCGGTTTTTCTGGATACCCGTTAGCATGAGTATCATATGTTCTTCTTAAAACCTTACCTATTGCATTCGCAATAAATCACCATTCAGTTGAAGAAATCGTTATTATTATAAACAACACGAGCCATATTGTACCTTCTGAGAGCACGAATCTGACAATAAACAACTTTATTTCATTTGTCACCGAACATTGTGTTGGAGGAAGCCTACTAGTAATATCAACATTACGGACAAGTATGTAAAATTAAGCAATATAATGGAATATCTCAAAAATTATAAGTTTTGGGTATAGGTGATTGTATTATAACTAGGGCTTATTTTCATAATAGAATTGAACCTTTTCAGTAAAATTCATCATTAGTTCTTCACCCATCTTACCAATTTTCAGAATCGCCCTACTTTTAGTTTTCTATATATAGATTGCTTCAGCTCGTCAAGATAGACCCCGTATATTCAATGTAAGTTAAGTACTAACAAACTGTGTGATATAGTGTCAAAGTTAGCTTGTTTCATACTACTACATTGCGGGAATATACAAACTTTCTGAAATTCCTATGAGCAGAATGTTCATATACGAGATTAAGAATAGGTCAGAAAAGTGCCAAGAGGTCGCCAAGTTATTTTCTAACCTCTTCTCCCAATGAAAGAACAATTGGCCACTTCCCAACCTGAAAGTAGGTTAGAAATTAACATTTTCTAATGCTTGTGAAAGATAGCATTTGTACATGTTCATTAATTTCATGAAACATTTATAAGAATATATAGAATTGACCTCGTTTTATTCATCTACAGATAAGGTAAACCAGAGTAGGAAATAAATTCAGATAGAGAAAATGGAATCCGAAATAAAATATGAAATGCTTGAATGTGGTTGACATTGTTTCTTGCTGAATGTTAACGGTTCGGTCTTCCATTGTCTATATTTTGAACTAACTCTATTGAAAACTGTTGCTAAGAAAAAAATACAAATCCAAGTAAGGAAATCGAATCTAAATGAAAGGTTGAATTTGATATTTGGTCAATAATAAAATTAAGGTTTGATTGATCAAAGAAAATAATGTTGTTACAAAAAAAATCGAGATATTGAATATGAAATATTAGTCAAATCAATAAATTTATTCATTGTTATAATTTTTATTTTTACTTGTGATTTTATATTATATAGTATATTTTGTGTGTAACACGAGCAGAAATGCAATTTCATTAAAACTTCTCTGCACTTGTCGCACAAAAAAAAATAAAATAGTATGGATACATTTTTCAACCAAGTTTCGAGCGCAATCGTCTTCACACGAAGATGGTGTGTGAACGCTGTATAGTGCCTGGACACTGGATTCAACTCGACTTGCCAATAAGCACTATAACCTTACTGAGGGAATGTATGGGAGTGAATAATCGTCGCGCTGTCACACTATTTAACTTTCGAAAATCTACGCAGATTCGCCATGTTTTATCTGATTTCGGAACCAATAGCGCAGGTGATGACCGACCGCTGCTCGATTTCTCTACAATACCTAGCGTTCAGCATTTTATCAAGTTCTTGGTCTATCAAAGGTGAAACAGGGTAATACTATTGTTTGATTGGTTCTTGCTGAAGAACTTTGATCTTATGCTGCACTGTAGTAGTGACCCATGAAGTACCTCTTTCAATCGAAAATGGACAGTCACCGTGCCTAAGCAAACATACGTAGCATTTTTCGCAATCGTACCTTCGATACTATCAGTTGTAATTAACGTAAAACATAAACTCTTCAAGATATTCCAACCGGAAGCATCCACTGAAAACCTATCCGCCCCACTGTCCAACAACCCTAGAAATTCTTCACCTGAAATATCAACTTCGATATAGGGACATCCAATCTGTGTCAAAATATAATCCAAAACAACTTTTTACTCGAACTGTTTCACCGAGAGTGTGTTGGCATAGTCGGTAACTCGATCAGTTACCGTCACTGCGAAACGTTTCCTGACTTACGGTCTCTGAAGTTATTTGTGCTATTACCTGTGTCGTTTCTCCTGTTATTATTGTTACCGGACTAATTTTAATTTTTATCACAAGTGGGACAGGAACTTTTCGTGAATTCCACTCTATCACAGCCGAAATAATATATTTTTTTGATGGGTAGTCCTTCACGACATGTTTGTACTATAACATCTCCAACAAGTACGTTCATTAGTTGTTCTAAATATGCTTTGAAGGTTGAAGGCAATAAATTCGGAAGTCTGAAACTCTCAACTGAAACCCTTTTTACCTCAATCCGGCGACAGAAATATATCAGCTCAAATGGAGTATGTACATCTGTTAATACTGATTTCTCCTGAAAAAAAAAGCAAAAGGATTTTCAAAAACCTGCATTCTAAAGTTATCCGGTACATTATTGGGCATTCTGTTGGATTAACCTGTCATCACAGCTACATATGATCCAATAGACTCTGTGGCACCTTGGGTAGGTACGTAATAAAATTTGTTATCATAGTTTATCAGCTGACGATACATATTCTTTCATTAACTGAACTAAACCATCTCAATCCGAAATATACCTTTTTACAAAGGTAAATACCCTTAGTGCATCTCCATTAAATAGATCCCGGGCAGAGGCAAAAACAATTGTGATCTATCAACATTCCAACTAAGACAATGTCCCCTCTAAAAATGCATTGAAACTTTTCCAGGAAGCGCCAAGAAATTTAATCTGACACTTATAAACTGGTACACTCTTTGGGGTACCACCCTGTACAGAAATGATACCTAGAGTTTGGTTACCCTGTACTATATTACTCAACCCGGTCTGGTTTTCTCCTCGACTATTGAGTGCTGGAATAAAGGACGTGCAGTCAGTTCCCAATACCATCATTGTTTCAAAAAGTCTTGAATGAGCAACAATAATACCTTGGACTTCTTCTGTTTCCAACTTTCGAGTCTGAGTGGCAGTTCCAATAAAAAAAAATCTGTTATTTTTTTGTCCTTCAAATTTCAGTTCTTCAATTTTCTGTTCACAAATTCCAATCTCACTTTCCAAACCAATGTTCCATTAGCATGAAGAATTTCACCAACCATCTTCATACCTACACAACCACGTGAACATTTTCTCAAGGAGTCAATGTTACCTTCATGTTCTGTACCTCTGATTTTCAATTCATATTCAAGTTCATCATTGACTAGACGATCAATATCTAACTTCAACGCCATGTTAAACCACAAGGAACTTCAATATATCTGAGTTCACCCTCCTTTCCTGAAATTGTGTCTTATCTCAACAAACCTGTATATCCAAGAATACCAAGAATCTAAAATAAAACACTTTCCAAAACGCTAACGGCGTGGCCCCACGTTGGGCGCCAAATTAATCTTACTGAAGTTCTGCAGAAACAGTCAAAAATCCCAATATCAAAAATCACCAACCATATTCAGCCAAGACGTACATCCTAGGGGAGGCTTATGTTTCGGTAAGGTTCTCAACTTAAAGGAATTTTTGTGGTTATTCGATGCTTGCAATAAAACCCCACGAATTTTTCAGAAGACTTCTAATGATTTCCATATCATTTAACAAGTGAACTATAAAACAATATTGGAAGAATCTTCAACGCTTAGTGTAACAAACACGTGATCGTTTTCGTTCTGTCTCTGAGGGAGAACAAACCCTACTCTTATCACTAATACAATACTTAACTTAGATGTAATTCAAATCCATGGTAGATAGTAGGAGGTTCTTTCAAATATTTATCTGCAGATGCGGTATACCAGAATAAGAAGTAAATTCAGAAAATTGAATCCGAACTAAAATATGAAATGTGATAGCTTATCTGTTACGAGGTGGGTTGAACGGTAGCTCCTCTGGTCGTGATAGTTCTTTTCCCTACGCTTCCTTCGAGGTACTGGCTTACACTCTATCCTTGAGACCCTGTTCACAAGTTCTGCTCACTGATTTTGTTGACCTCCATATTGCTCCAGCCTCCAGGCTTGAGAAGTTCTAACAACGTGAAACTTGTAACTCGGCTAATAATTATATGATTCTAAATGACTTCCACACTGCGAGGTTTTCCCATAAAGTTCGAACTGATGGCTTGAGGTAACTTTTCTGGGAATATACCAGTTAACTGGACTTTCCAACATCATGACATCTGGAGATGAATTTAGATTCCAGGTATAAAAAGTTCAACATACAAAATTCAGAGAACCTGAGGAATCTATTCTTCAGATGTAAGTTCGGGAAAAAGTAACTTAAATGTGATAGCCTTGAAATCAGTTTGAACGGAATGACAATTTCCTCAAATTCATAATGTATAAAGCCAAACACCCAGGAAAATTATCTCTGAAGCATTTGCTGAATGCTCGTTTAGATTAAATTAAATATTCCAATTTCACAAAAAATTTGCCATTGGCACACTGCTGTTCACACGGAGAACTTCGTTCAAAATTAATCTCCCACTAATGACCGAAAGTAATCTCACAAAAATTTCCAATCCGTCATACCATGGACAGGTCTCAAAGATGTTTCACCTTGAACCAAATCTCCTACATAGTCGTCGACATCGGGGAAAAGTCCCACATTGCTCAGTGTTTGGTAGATGTTCGAAGATCTCTCAAATATATATCAGAAACTCCCTGCAATTTTATTCAAATGAGCTAGGTGCCGCAGTCGTGTTCACCAAAACAATTCAGATTAATTTTTTTGATTGTTTTGATTGATTATTCAACCACTATCTGAGTGAACTTCCTAGTTTTTGTATGCTATGGATTGAACAAATATGGTGAGTTCAAGTATACAATAGGTTCATAGGGGTTGCAAACAACCTCAGTACAATTTTGAAATGTAACAAAGACAGACATAATTCACATACATTAGGCTTGTTACATGTTATCGATATTATATGGAAATTATATATGTATGAAATTTGATTAATTACTTTTTGGTCCCTTTTCTTCTCCGAATGAAAAATGCGAAATTATAACTTCTATGAAAAACGTAATATCAAAAAAAATTATAAACACTCTCTGTTGATAGGTACATGTATATCATTCGAAGATATTCACAAAAAGACGAAAGAGTCCATCTGAAACAGCTACTTCCCTGTCTATACAGTGACGACAAGTACTGGGTTACAGAGAAATCACTTGTTCCTGCTCAATTTGTATACCAACCATATGAAAATTGAATCAAATAGATAGCAAACGTAGTAATTTCTACACAAAGCAAAATAGAAAGCTGATTTTATGTATCAAACTTTCGTTTTTCAGACAGAACGAATACGGATGAAGCGACTGTTTTTTTCCAATGGAAAATTTATCCTTATCGATCCTAGTCGATGTTCTGGTATTCCATTAAGTTTTCTTTCGTCTTGTTTTCCCAACAGCAGCTTGAGGTGGGGAATATCTTCAAAAAACAGCTCTCTTCTGTATAATGAATAGGCCGTTTTCTTCTTTTCTTGTTGTCCTTGCAATAGAAAGGGATCGGGATTCGCTGGAAATCAAAGGTTTTTTTCAATTCAGTTCACATAAAAAGCATTCACAATTTAATAATGATCCATATTTCCTAATTTCTCGCAATGAATGGATGAAACGCACGTCAGTTACTCTGGATAGTGAGAAAATCCTGGGCATTGAAACCCTTGAGAAAAACACTCATTTCCTTCCATTACTCTGAATTTAAATTTTATGGTTTCTTACGTGGAAGGATTGAGTTTATCCCAACACCGAGAAACATGTGTTCCGATTGATAATATTCATGATGAACTTGGTGAACACTTTTTTTACCAAAGTAATATCAGTCGCACATCCAAAAAAGAATGAAGAAGAAAAATAATGTATCAATTTCCTGATCCTGAAGATGCTAACTAAAATGATCTGCTCGGAAGTGAAGGGATATCTGAGAAATTGCAAAATTCATGTTCATGACTAATTTCTGACATTCGAAGTTTTGAATGAATTCTCATAGTGGGTAACCGATGGAAGTTCCATCGTTTACCCATCGCTATTACATAAAATGATTAGTTACATGAAGTGAGTTAACGATGTTCATTCTCACGAAAAAATCAAATATCGGAAAGACGTTCATAACATGCCTTCGAGACTGAAAAATAGTATTACAATCCCTTTTCACCCCTTTAAGCGATTCGAACAATCTTGCTCATACCATTTCCTGGAGGAATTCAATCTACTATTGAATTAGTCACCGCTCAATACGACAACATAACATGAAATCATCTTCATTTCATTCAAATCAGCTGAATCTACAGTTGTGAGGATTTTCCTTTCCTCTCTGTTAAAAATTATACGATTACCACCGGAATCTAGCCATCCTAATAATTATTTACCAAAAATTGAAATTTCAACACAAGTTTGAATTTATCGTCTCTATGTGTTGGGGTGGACGGTTTTCGGTGGAACATTTTGTATATACGGATCTAGAGGAATATATTAGACCTCCAGCAATCAGCTCCGTTAATCCAAACACGATATCAACCTTGGCGCCAGCATAACCACAACGATGTGGTTATTGCTTCTCTATTTTCAGCTAGGCCAACCACTCCCACGAACGTTGATGTAGGAGGTAGGCAGTTGTTATTTGCCATGGCACTTCAAACCATTTACTCATATTTGTTGAAGAGAACTATGGAAAATCTATAGTACTACCCTATTTGTAAGCGTAGTCCTTCAATGCTGTATTATCTAGAATTGATATATGGCATGAGCGTCTTTTGCATTATACTTGTCCATGTTGAATCTGAAATCGTTCTGTTTGTGGCTTTTTTTTCCATCACTCATGACACTGTTTATGTTTCTGAAATAAATCGTTGGAGATGAGAATTATGTATTATGTGAAAAAACTATGATTCTTATATCTTCACTACTCAGAACTTGTAACAGAATTATATTTTCCACGAAAATGAAAAATATATTGCAATCCGATATCTTGAGAATGAAGCAACTTCTTGGGTTAATCAAGGAAATCCAAACTAGTACAAATAATTCGTTGCATATGAGAAAAACTATGATCTCAACTTGTCTCGAAACTGCACGAAAATGAAGAGATGTTTTTTATTTGGATCTTATTTCGATATCCACAAGTGAAGAGCAGCTCTTCGGGTTCATCTAGGAAATTCGAAACGAAACAAGTACATGACGCATTTGCACTCGGAAAATCGGGCCCATACTCTCCAGAGAACTACGACCACCTACCTACTACCTACCTACCTACCTGTATAGCATTCTACATTAATCCACTGATAGATTGAATGTGTTCCTTATTCACCATAACAGAGAGCATGGACAGCTAAACACAAAGATAACATTGAGTCTTAGTTTTGAGATTGGATATCTGACAGTGGAAAACGAGTGTATTCTTTTGAACAACGTACGAAATTGAAACGTCTTCAAAAAACATTTCAAAATCAGATTCATGAGCAAGGCAGGGATCATGACTGGTATGATAATGAAAATATAAACGACAAAAAACTTTACAATAACCTATCTTCAAGACGTAATTACTTTCTGTCATTTCGAAATCCTCTTTGTAATCTAACGAGAGATATGCTCTTGGCAAATATAATGGCAAACCTTATAAGTACCCCAATGGAAATGTAGATAGATGGAGTAACCACTTTACTTAATGAGTGTTTGCCAATACGTTTTCTTATAAATAGTAAATGTTATTATTTGAAGCAAAATTGTGCAGGTGGTCATTTACTCATTCAGTTTATTTTTTTACGCGAGAGCAGAAATTAATAAATGTAGAAATTAGGCCTGGAAGAGGAAAGAAGCGGAAAATAAAAATTCAGACGAATTTTACCTGGTGCAGAAGTGGGTAACTGACAAAAAAAATGTAATGAGCCATTTTTCAATTTTTTGTTAGTTCTGTAGTTGAGCTATGAGAGATCGAACATTTTTGTTATTACGAAGAATAGGTAACCAGTATTTCCCTCACTGTGAGCAAATGTGTATCTTAAGGAATAAAAACATCCTCTGATTATCGAAAAACATTTTGAAAACTGAGGAAGAACATATCAGTTTCTTCACCACAAAAATATTGATTTCTTTTATTGTGAAAGAAAGTGTTTAATTCATTACTTGACATTTGCGCACTCGAGGATATCAGAGGGCTATAGCCCTATCCCAGAACTAAAAAGTTAAACAGTTCACATGTTTTTGCTAGTAAACCCACTACTGAATCAGCCAAAATTTATCTTAATTTTGATTTTTCCGCTCTAGCCTACTCTAGGGCAAATTTATGGGTAAGCCGCTTATACTTAATTGGATATCAATTCTCGCGTAAACGAAGTAATTCTTGAAGATATATTTCAACGAGTCCCCCAGGTCTCTAGGAAACCCCTCAGAAGCTCATTCAAGAGTTTTTGCGAGCAAAGGATATTCGGGACCTACAGTTTACTGTTTACCTCCAGTTAACTGGAGGACTGCAGAGCCATTAGAATTATGAACGAATGACGATTTCGAATTTTGAAATATCAAATGGCATAAACAATTGGAATTGGTAATCCAAAAGATGAACCAAAAAAGTCGTACGTTATAACGATTGTAACAATGAATACATTGGCCACGAGCTATTAAAACTCGTTTCAAGGAGAATTTTGCACATATAAGATTGACCTCAGTTATTATCCGACTGGGTCCGATATTATTGATGATTATATCATCAACCTCTGTCTAAGGTTGTATCCTGCCCTTCCAGGTATTATGTAGAAATTGATGTTTTCACGGATCTTCGATGTGCAAGATGAATTTTCTGGGTTTTTATCCGTTTGGTATCTTCTGATTTGTTCGACGTTTCGACTTCCATTTTGAAGTCATTCTCAAGAACTGTGAGACGAATATCTGTCCATACCGTCCTGGTCAATCACTCCCCTTACGAAGTAACCAAGCAAAAACAAGCAAAGACTTAAATTGTCTGTTCGCCATAGAAACTGGTATTTATAATGACTCTCCTCAGTTATTATCCGACTAGGTCTGATATTATTGATGATTATATCATCAACCTCTGTCTAAGGTTGTATCCTGCCCATCCAGGTACTATGTAGAAATTGATGTTTTCACGGATCTTCGATATGCAAGATGAATTTTCTGGGTTTTTACCCGTTTGGTATCTTCTGATTTGTTCGACGTTTCGACTTCCATTTTGAAGTCATTCTCAAGAACTGTGAGACGAATATCTGTCCATACTGTCTTGGTCAATCACTCCCCCTACGAAGTAACCAAGCAAGAACAAGCAAAGACTTCAATTGTCTGTTCGCCATAAAAACTGGTATTTATAATGACTCTCCTCAGTTATTATCCGACTAGGTCCGATATTATTGATGATTATAACATCAACCTCTGTCTAAGGTTGTATCCTGCCCATCCAGGTATTATGTAGAAATTGATGTTCTCACGGATCTTCGATATGCAAGATGAATTTTCTGGGTTTTTGTTCTTGAGAATGACTTCAAAATGGAAGTCGAAACGTCGAAATCGATACCAACGGTACCCGATTCTCTCGCATTTATATATTCATATATATATATATATATATATATATATATAGGCTGTTTTAGCAAAGAACGAGGAAATCAGGAACTTGGGTATTTTTGTGGAGAAAATGGGGTTTGATGAATTATTTTTTGCCTGTTTTCTCCTCCGAATCAAAAAATGAAAATTACAACTTCTATTAAAGAAGTAAAATAAAAAAAATTATAAACACTCTCTGTTGATAGGTACGTGTATATCATTCAGAGACGTTGGATTCATTCACGAAAAGGAAGGAAAAGTCCATCTAAAACATCGACTCCCCTGTCTATATGACAACGACGGGCACTGGCTTACATAGAAATTACTTTTCCCGCCTAGGTACCTCTATCCAAAGTATTCATTTCCTAGCCTCATTTTAGGGAGCAAAGTAGTACTTTCCCTTCCTAGGGAGGAAAAGTAAAAGTGACGTTTGATACGTCACCAATGAAATAACTTATACTAAACTAAAATATTATGTTACTGTACTTTTTACTGTTTATTTATAGAACACCCTGTATTTTGGAAAATAGTAGAATTCAGTGAATTGTTATTTGGATTTAACGATTCTAACACTGATGATTCGACTTCAATTCATAGATTCATCCGGCTTTTGAATTTAGGACAGAAATTGCATAGGATGCTATGGTCGATTGACAGTTCGATAGAGTTTCGAAGTGTTTCAAACTATAATACCTAGTTAAAGTATAAAATAATATCAGAAAAATGAGTGATTCAAGCGAATGTGAAGACATAAATAATACACCACCGGATATTTTGGATCAAGTTAATGTAACAGTAAAATTTCTATTAGGTACCCCAAAAATCTAAAGAAAAATACGAAAAACATTATTAACATTCCAAGCAATAGGCCGAGGAAGAGCATATTCGTACATACTCAGAAAATGTTATTTTGGGGTATTTTTCGATATTAGCAAATACATTAAAAGCCTCTACATTGTGGTCCAAGTATTCGTTGCAGTTGAAAAAAATGTGGATATTAAATACCCAAAATTAATTGCTTTTTTGAAAAGACAAAACCAGGGATATAAACCAAATAAGGCAAAAACCTTCTCAAGAGAGGAAGTAAATACATTTTTACTAGAAGTTCCCAATGAAAACTATTTACTAATGAAGGTAAGGTATTCTCAAGTAAACATATTAGGAAAATAAAGAGTGAACGGCAAATATAATAATAGAGCGACAACAATACGCTATGTCCGCAATTGCCAAAATGAGCCTTCGTAGCGCAATTTCTGAGTGTCTGATAAACTCTTCATCTGATACTGTGAGGTGTAGGTTCGAATCCCAGCAGCGTGAGCTTTTTTCATTCTGTTTTTCTTGGTTTTTAGGTTCTACTCATTTTTGGAATCTCAGGAGCATGCAGGTGTGACGAGCTCCTTCAAATGGCCAGTACAGATATTGAAGATGAAGGTCCATATTTAATAGTAAATATACCAGATTCTAAAACAAATAGACAGAGAACGTTTGTGATCAATGCTTCACCGGGGAATGGCCCTAATTTTCTTGACATTTACAGAAAATATATATCGCTACGTCCGAAAATAAATCAGACACGTTTATTTGTCTGTTATAGAGCAGGAAAATGTATCAACCAAATGGTTGGAAAAAATACTGTAGCTAAAATCCCTACAAAAATTGCAGAATATTTCAAACTGCCTAATGCCACAAATTATACCGGGCATAGTTTCAGAAGAACTTCGGCAAGTTCGCTTGCAAATTCTGGAGAAGACATACTCGCTTTAAAGCAACACGGAGGTTGGAAGTCTCCAAATATTGCTGAAGGGTATGTGGAGCAATCTCTTGCAAAAAAACAAAAAATTTCAAATCAGATAATGGAAGTTATTGAAATCGAATGTTATCAACCAACTACAAGTCCTTCCGGGGGACCCCAGATGTATGCTAGTGAAAATAACACGAAAACTGCTCCACTTCTCACTTCCAGTGGTATACAAATAACAAATCCTGAAAACTGTACGTTCACCATAAATATCAATAATTACTCTACCACAACTTAAAAAGGAAAAAACGTGCCTCTTAAATTTTGTTTGTTAGTTGAATAAATGAATTATTTGAGAATGACTTATTATTTAAGGTAGGCGGAAAAATCATATGGATTACATGGGAGTAAAGTCCCTTTTCTTCCCTTGAATGGTGAATTGATCCTTGGGAGGAAAAGTACCACTTTGCTCCCTTGTAATACAAATAGCTATTTCCTGCTCAATTGTAACCCAGTTCCCGTCGTCGCCATATAAGCAGGTGAGTAGCTGTTTTGTGAATGAATCCAACGTCTTTGAATAATGTACACGTCCCTATCAACAAAGATTGTTTGCATATTTTGTAATTTCACTTCTTTCATAGAAGTTTCAATATCGATTCTTTGATTCGGAGAAGATAATAAGGAAAGTCTTCTCCACTTTTGTCCTGCAGAAAGATGCAGAGATGAGAATGAACACCTGAAAAAAGTCGAGGAATTTTCAGTCCCATGAAATTTATGTAAGAGATTGAATGTCAGGACCTGAGTTCGAATTTTAATGTAAAAAAATTCTAAGAATCAATATGGTCTATACTAATCAATCTCTGTCACTGACCTAAAACATTGTTGGAGTCCGGAGGTCGATACCCAAGCCTGTCAAAGTTGTCGAATGACAGAGCTCTGGTAGGAAAGTCGATGAACAGATTCCTGTCTGTCCATAATTCGAAGTTGGGAATAACTTCAAACTCCACATTCTCAAAACTCCTAATTGGCCTGTGCAACTGTTTTCCAGGTTGTTGGATCGTTTGGGATTTCCTTTCGATTTGTACTCCTAATGTCACTGGAGAAACCTTCGTCACTACCAGTATAACGGATGTTATGAAAAAACATATTGTGATCTGAAAAAAGTGAATAGCAGTCTGAAAAATGAATTTCAAAAATTTCAAATATTATTGTTTCAATAACCATGAGGAAATTACGACCTTCCACCATACTTCATGTTCACGCATGGCTTTCTATTATAATCTCAAGTCAGTAAGTATTTCAAACCTGCCATTTTAAAATTTTTCATATATATATATATATATATATATATATATATATATATATATATATATATATATATATATATATATATATATATAAATTTTTTTTCGATTGATTTTACTGAATTGAAAGTTACTGTTGGGTCAAATAACACATTTGGCAAATTGATTACTGCCAATTGAATAGGTGTGAATATGTTTCGAATCGAATTTCAAGATGATTTACCAACTGAATGGATATAAATTGCTCTATTGGTAATGTAAACTTCGAATATATTTCAACTGTTTGAAAAAACAATGTGTTCGAAATGCTTGATTGCCTCAATATTGATCGTGAATGTGTCTGAATCGATCAATGAATTTATGTTTCTGTACATTCTTGACACTTTCAGTGATTGTTTGATTCTTCACTTGGACCAAAAATTGAGGAAAACTTCTTCTTTCTTATCTCACATTTCAGACGAGTTTAAAAAAAATTGAACCTTTCAGCATCTTTAAAGATTTCACAACTTTTGGGATTTTCTGGAGCTATTCATAAGTGTTATAGTGTCAGAATAATAAAATTTTTATAAGGTGTCACTGTATATTTTCATCAAAACTCTAAATGTATATTCACATGTTGTTGACACATTCATGGGTATTTTCGTGATTAATATTTGTGTTCTTCCAATCAAGTTCGTAGCATCTGGAGGCATCTGAACAAATGAATAACAGGTTTCGGAACAGTCAAATCAGTTTTCAAGACTCAATTGAATGGTTGTCAAAAAACTTACGAAAATGAACATTATTTTTTCGGATGTTGATGTGAAAATATTTGAACTCTTCTCCTCGTTGGTAGCATCTGGAGGCATCTGTACAAATGAATACGAAGTTTCGGAAGAGTCAAATTAGTTTTTCAAGATAATTTACCATTAAAATTGTTGTCAAATAACTAATATAAAATATATATAAAAATAAGCATAATTTTTCGGTTGTTGATATAAATTTATATAAGTCATTTGTACAAATGAATAACATGTCTCGAAACAGTCAAATTAGTTTTCAGGAAGATTTACTAATTGCATGGATGTAATGCAACTTACGAAAATAAACGTTGTTTTTGCTTTGAATTTAGAGAATATTTGAGCAGTTCTCACAACTCCAGAGGTACGTCGAGTTGTTTCAATATTATACGAGACTGCAGTTAGTGAGGGATCAATTAACCCGTTTGCCAATTGAATATGTAAGAATAGTTATGGAATTAGATTTCAAGACGATTTACCAACTGAATAGGTAGAAATTGCTCGATTGGTAAAGTGAATTTCGAATATATTTGAACTGTTCATTGAAAAACAATATTAGTATAACTACTTTTCTTCGGGCTTGAAGGCCGTCGCGCTAGCGAAACGTTAGGACGAAATTCCAAAGAACGACAACCTTCAAGCCCAAAGAAAAGTAATTATACTAATAACCTCGGCCGCGAAAGCCTTAACCATTTTGTCGAAAAACAATATGTTCGGAATGGTTGGTTGCTTCAGTATTGATCGTAACTGTATGTGAATTGATCAATGATATATATATATATATATATATATATATATATATATAGGAGATGGGTAGTCTTTGCTGACTAGTTAAGAACAAAACTAGGAAAATAGTTGGGTAAGCAGCATGCAGGAAGTATACTCTTCTCACTACTCCCAACTATTTTCCCGGTTTTGTATATATATATATATATATATATATATATATATATATATATATATATATATATATATATATATATATGAAGATTCTCACGGACGAAGTATGATGCGTTGTTTTTTCGGGTTTCATTCCGTGTTCAGGGAATACGAAACGACAACGCATCATTATATATATATATATATATATATATATATATATATATATATAGGAGAACAATTAGTGACTGGCTATAATATAATTCGATTGATTTTGTGACGTTGCAGTCAAGTTTGTGGGCAGTTACAAAGAGGACTCTTTATTATCAGTCAAGCTTTCGGTAAATTCATCACCTTCGTCAGGACAACTAAAAATAACACATTGGATGATATTTTGTAAAGATAGAAATATGGAACACTTACTAACCTGAGAATAAAATATTAATTGGTACAAAACAAACTCAAAGCGCAACTCAAATCCAACTTAGTATACAAAATTTCATGCATGGATTGTTCTAAAACATATATAGGCCAAACATCTAGACTCTCAAATAGTCGCATTATTTCACATAAAAGCGACTGTAGACGAAACGTTAATTCTTGCGCTTTGAGTGAACACGTCAACATTGAGGATCACAAGATGGATTTTGAGCGCCCATAAATTTTGGATAGAGAAACAAATAGAACCAAAAGGACATTTTTAGAAATGACACATTTTAATAACGAAGAACATTCTATGAACAAAAAAACAGATCTCAATAATTTAAGCCAAATTTATACATTTCTTCTTGAATACGAGAAAGATAGAAAAAAATCACCTGGTATTCAGAATTTTCCCACATGACATTACTTC